>JAYKKM010000427.1:3347500-3360000 GCA_035772405.1 Chrysogorgia sp. JL179-B06
TGAGGTATAGTAAGAGAGGCGTCTGTTGCTACTAAGGGATAATGAGGGATAGTAAGGGGCGTCTATTGCTTTTAAGGGATAATGAGGGATAATAAGGAGGCTCTGTTTCTACTACGGGATAATGAGGGATAGTAAGGGGCGTCTGTTGCTAATGAGGGATAGTAAGGCGCGTCTATTGCTACTAAGGGATAATGAGGGATAGTAAATGCGTCTGTTAATGAGGGATAGTAAGGGGCGTCTGTTGCTACTAAGGGATAATGAGGGATAATGACCTGGGTCTTCAAATACGGGAAAGACTTCCAAGTGAGTTCTACCCTAACGTAATGCGTTCACTCTATTCAGTTAAACTTTTAAAGGTTCTCAATTTATGCCGGTCGACCCTCTGTGTCCCCCTCCCGCGATCAATATTAGCAGTTATAATCAACCGAACCATCTGCAGATATTTCTTCAATTTTTCCAGAGCAACGGTTCCCGATAAAACCTCCAGTCAATGAAATATGAAAAACTAAAAGAAAAGAGAAAATAGTGTAAGACAAGCTGTAAGTTCACTTTTATTATGTTGCTGTTTCATATCTCACGTCGTAATTGTTGAGATATTTAGACTTTTGTGATATGCAAATGAAATAACCTATGACGTAAAGAGCTTCACACATTTTTACAAAATGAAGTATATCTTTGAGAATATTCAACGAAATCACTTGAAACTTGGCACATTACGACTCTTGGTGACACCTAACATTATTACATCGAAATAGTGATGCCAAATTAATTTACTATTTCTAATTTCTTGATTTTGTAAAAATATGGAAACATCTTGATGTCATAGGCTACTTCATTTGCATATCACATAAGTCTAAATATCTCAAGAAGGACGTGAGACGTTCATTTAAATAAAACAAACTGTGCTAAAAGACTAAGGGTAGGATAATTATGTCGTACAGACAGACCACACGAGGTTAATAAGGTTTTTATTATATAGCTCTTAAAATTCTCACATTTCCTCAATTTCTTCGCAATTTTTTAAACTTTTCAGTTGTTTTGTAATGATCCGTCACCGGTTTATAAATAACTCTGACATCATATTGCAGAAAAGCTACGCCTTTATGCGACGAGCTTATTGAGTTCACTCAAGTGATATTGGTTCAGCTTCACTGGATGTAAATCCTCCACATTCCCAGAAAGCCCACGGATAAGTGTGGAATGATCCACACAGTTTATTCCTAACATTACAAACGTAGTGGTTATGAGTTAAAAACAAGGTTGGTGGTCTGTTAAGGCGTCTTTAGCTGTTTATATTCGATGTAATAGATGAAACACGAGCAAGAGTGTTTCATCAGGATATCCAAACACCGAGACGTTTGTTGAAAACCGAGGCGATTAATCTTTTATATTCATTTCAATTAGCCTTTCTGACCTCGTTCGTGTGTCTGTAATTCCAAAGAATCTTTGCTTTGTAACGAGGCCAGAAAGGCTAATGCACATACATATAAAAGAATATTTAGACTGGCCACCATTAGGAAAGAAGTCTATTGCTAACTTTGTTTTTATCCATATTTTCCAAGCTGTTCAGTCGTTAAGTTATGAATTATTCACGAGTTTCACAAGGAGACATACAAATTAAGTTTTCTCATTTAGGGTTAGAAACCATTCGTTTCAAATATGGCACCTTTGTTTTTTTTACTTTGCAAGAGTTTATTCTTTTTCAAGAAGTTTTTTCCCGTCCAAGTAGTTCGACAACTTTGCCGACATGTTAGCAAACACGAAGCGGACGATTGAGACGCGTCACGCCCACTGGCACTGAGCTCGAAAGAAGACTGGATCGAGCAACTATTATTCAGAAAATGACCCCGGAAGTCCACCATTACCAAGGGACCAACTGAGGATCCTATGAGGTTTTTTGTTGGATTATGTGCTCTTACCATCGACAAAATAAAAAAAAATTACTATAAAGAGGACCAGAAGACATTTTTCAAATTACTGTGTAAAACGATTCATGGCCTACCTACAGATTTACTGCAACTTTGGTCCCTTAGTAATGGCCGCCGTTGGCTCTAATTATCCAGTGAGAGAAGCCTAATATGAGACGTCAAATTAGGTTCAAGATTTTATGCATTTAATGTTAACAAAGAAACTATATTGGCCAGACACTAAACCTATTTCGCGAGCGTCACAGTTTGATTTGCTTGCAAACTTGGAGCTTCTAATGATCTCTCGTCAATTTACATCATGCAAATATGCAGGCTTCAAAATCAGCTCATCAGATACAATAGAAAGCTCAATCCAGTCCTATTTTTGAGATTAGTGGTCTCACCGGCAATCAGAAGTTTACAGGTTCGATTCCTGTTCGGGACTCATCCAAGCTCTCCCACATTCACTACAGCAATGTATATATTAACACAAACACGAAGCGAACACAAAGTCGAGGCGGAGCAGCTCAGTATTTTAAAATTTAAATTACAGTGCTCCAATCCCATTGGTTGGGTTAGTATTATTTTTAGATAGGTACCTATAGGAATAGTTTCTTCAAAATAAAACCTTCCATTTTGCCAACATTAATAATCTCCCGCCACCTACATGTTTCTCATCGAATGTTGTACCTGGAGGCACCCCTTGTTGCTGCGCCACTTGCTTAAGTTATTTTTGGATATAATACGAAAAGGAGAAATAATGGAAAAATACTTAAGTAAGAGTACTTACGTATATTAATGAACGACGTTTCGGACGATGTGTCCTTCTTCAGGTCAGATGAGAAGGACACATCGTGCGATACGTAAGTACTCTTACATAAGGTGGCTAGATTGTCTAAATCATGAGAAATTGCATTTTCCCCCATAAAAGTTTTGTAATGCTGATCTGAGCTTTATTTTGGTTCATTGCATAGCTGGTGGTCTTGATTATTGAAACGTTTCACATTTAGTCATAGTCATCTGTTTTGTTTTATCTTTTAAAGATGTCTTTTGTAAGGTTCCTGTACAACGCAGTTCGCCGCAACTCCGTCCGTTTATTTCTTCTCGTCATATTACTCTTGGCTTTCCTCGCAAATATCGTATTAATATTCTCCTTCCACGGTTCCACCCGATTGGCGTTCCCCAGACCTCCAAAGCGCGCCGTCGATGAACCTGACTGTAAAACATGGTGTCGCCGTGGTGAGGGCTTGAAGCCGCCGTACACCCTGACAGCGGTTCTCCTAGTACGTATCTACCGCGACGATGCTTCAATGGTTGTACTACCTACGCTACGCGGGCTTTCAACACGTGTTTGTGTACGACGCGTACGTGTTCGCGAACGAATCACAGTATCAAGTGCTTGCTCCGCTCGTCCAATCAGGTTACGTTACGTATGTGAACTGGAGTACCCATAATCCTTACACCATCGAAGATACACAGATAGCTTCGTATCGAGATTGCGTGGAGAAACACGGGAAAGACGTGATATGGCAGGCAGCAATGGACATCGATGAATACCCCTTTAGTCCTGTTGACTTAGAACCTAATTTTATGCTGAGAATTCTCGGAAACTACGTCACTGCAAACCCCGAGGTGTCTCAAATAACTCTCGCTAACTACCTGTTTTTGGGTAAACCCCTTGATCACCGAACCAACCCGCTTCTCATAGACCGTATCAGGCGGAGGACCCGCAAGTCCGCGAACGGCCTCGGGAAGTCTATTTACAAAGCGTCCGACATAAAGTCAGCGCAGGTTCATCATAATGACATGCGCAATGGCAAGAGCGCTTACTGCGATGCGAGAGTACTGCGCTTGAATCACTACTGGGGAGCGCGGTTGCAAGACTGGGGCGAGGACACGGAGGAGATCTTGAACAAAACGATGCCGGATTTTTCTATTGAACCCATCATTCATAGGATTAACCGCTGTTCAAAATGTCTTGGTGCAGATGGGATGTATTACTGAAGAGTGGAGCTTTGTGATCGCCCATGCTCAGAGATATCTAATACCCTTTCCTTATACACAAAATCGTAGTTTCTATTTCATACATAACATGGCTTATTGATTTGTGCTAGAGATGAAAGTTGATTACCTTTGACGTTGTTTAGCAAAAGGTTTGTTAATGCATAAAAAAACGTTTACGATTCTAAGAAAATAAAAGACGAACTTTTTTCTTCTTTCTTTTTTTCTTCGAGCTCGTTCCCCGATGGAATTGTGTTTTATTTAATGTTTTTAGATGAGTTTTTACCTTACAACACTTTGCCAAAACCTGCGAAGTTGACAATTATGCTCCTAAGGCATTCATTACTTCTTTGCTAACACAAACACGCCACCTATTTCGTAAAAAGGCTCCTTATCAGGAGTTATATTTGCAGAGGTTAAGCTAAAGTAAAGAAGATCTGCTCAAGTATGTTCCTGTGCGTCATTCACACGCCGTACACGGCATCCGGAAACCGTATGACGTCGAAAACCCAAAGTATTTTAATCCACCCAGGCGCAGTTGTTGCTTACTTCCTCACTTTTGGTTTACGAGAAGAGAGCTAATTAACGATGAAGTTATTTCCACAACTTTGTGTGTTTGTGCTCATTGCCACCCCTGCGTATTCTTTGGTCGTAGCAAAAGCCACGGTAAAAAAGGTAATAATTGAAGAGTAGTTAGAGATACAAATCAAATAAGTAGAGTGCTGCGTAGACAATGTTTTGAATATATAGCAAAGTGAAAAGGTGGTAAACTGCCAAGATTTTTAGTGACGAAACACTGACGTTTCGAGCGGCCCTTGATCAGATGAATGGCTCCGCACGAAACGTCAGTATTTCGTCACTAAAATTCTTGGCAGTTTAACTGGTGTACTGCAGAAATGGCGTGTAAGTTGTCTAACGTTTCGACGCCATTCTCTGACGAAGATCCTTCGCTCGAAACGTTAGACTACTTACATGCTATTACTGTAGTACACCAACCTTTTTAGATATTTGATTTGTATTTCTACACTGCCTATGCAGCAGTAGCACAACACGTTTTATTACTCAGTTAAGGCTGGTTTCCACTCAGGCAAATTTTCCTCAGAACAGGAACGGACAGGAAAGTTTCCTTTGTCTTGTGATTAACCTGTCCAGAGGAAAATTTTCTTGAGTGGAAACCAGCCATATTAAAGAGATACATTCGTCTTTGAGCAATAAGACCCGTTTCAAACGTCGAACCTAAATGCAATTTTGCAAAGGATTTTGCTAATTCAGGTTAGGTTTAGCACATGCATGAAGAGTTCGAAATGCGCTTAAGATCATTACTCGTGTCCAAATTGTGTATCTAGACTATTAAATTGCGGAATATTGACAGAATCTGTTTGACATATTCTCATTTCCTTTTTAATTTTAAATGCAGTGCGCGTTCGTACAAGATTGTCAAACAAAAGCTAAGGTGGCTAGCAAAAGCTGTTATGATTTTATGGATTTTCTCAAGGAAAAGTGTGGAACAGTCTCGACGTATTGTGTGAATTATGAGCAAGACCTGGTTAAGGCGTGCACTGCTGGTAAATATAATCGTATATTCTAAAATAATAAAGGATTATTGATTGATTGATTGATTGATTGGTTTATAAAAATTTCCAAATAGCAGTTAAAAGGGAATTACATGGAATTACATCACAATAAGAATATTAAAATATTGAATATACAATTAGAGTAAAATGGAAAAGGTAGTACGTATTAAGATAAAAATGAATTATAATAACACATCCAAACCTTACCGATATATAGTGACTGTCGCATAGGCAGTACATATATCAATCGAACCAGTACATCATTGTAACCTTCGCTCTCCATCTGAGTCTCGGTGGCTCAATGGTTGGAGCGTCTCACCGGCAATCAGAAGGTTACAAGTTCGATTCCTGTCCGGGACTCAGAATCATTTTTCTGAGGATACGAGCTTGACGATCGTTCATGTATCGTCTGTCTACTCCAAGCTCTCACACATTCACTACAGCAATGTATATATTAACATATTATCGTATCGTGTCGTATCACGTCGTATCGTGTCGGGCCGTATCGTACCTAAATACGATTCAACTGCTTTTCTTAAATTGCAACACAAACTGTTTTTAGTTTTCTTGAGGCTGCACAGTAATTATTATTTTTTCTTGTATTTAGGTTTTTGCAAGGCATGCCTGAAAAAAGCTCACACTGCTTATGAAGATTGTGATAAATTTTACCAAACAGTCATTCCTAATTATTCGGGGTCGAAAACAGTTTGTGGTGCAATTAAAAAAGAACTATATGCGAAATGCCCAGTGGTGTGCAAAGGTTGATGGGGGTTAATTTGATTTTTATACAGTTTTTAAACTGAGTATGCATAAGTTAATTGTTCCGGTATTTACAACGCCACAACACAGAGTGCAACGTAACGCAAAGCAATATAACAACGCAACATAACACAATGCAACACAGCGCAACACAAGTACACAACACAGCACAACATAACACAATGCAACACAGCGCAACACAACACAGCACAACATAATACAATGCAACACAACGTAACACAACACAACATAACACAACATAACATAACGCAACACAGCGCAACACAACACAGCACAACATAACACAACAAGCGCAACGCAGCACAACATAACACAATGCAACACAGCGCAACACAACACAGCACAACATAACACAATGCAACACAACGTAACACAACATAACACAGCGCAACACAACACAGCACAACATAACACAACAAGCGCAACGCAGCACAACAATGCAACGCAACACAACACAAACACAACACAACAAGCGCAACACAACACAACAAGCGCAAAACCCAACGCACAACACAATTCAACACCTCGAAACGCAACAAAATGCAAAAATCTTTATCTGCTTGTTACTTGGCGACTTTATATGTTATTTTTGCTTTCAGATCTCAAAGGCATAACGAAGGACAACCCAGGAAAAAGTTGCCAAGATATCAACGAAGCAAACCTTCCCAGCGGTCTCTACTGGATCAAACCTAATGGCGATGCTTCTCCCGTTCAGGCTTATTGCGATATGAGCTTCCAGGGGGGTGGTTGGACGTTAGCCAGTTATGGTTACGTTGCAACCACCGGATATGGCGTCCAAGACAAACGGAACAAAAACATTCCTAATATGAACCATCCGAATGGCTTCAACTGGGCCCCGACCATGCGCAATAACTCCAATGGTTTGATCTCTCTCCAGCATGGCGCGGTAGGCCTGGCCCGAGGTGCTCACTCTATGATCATGGCTGCAGGTAATAATCCAGTGTCAGGTGGTATCGATGGTTACAGTCACGTATACATGATTGACATCAGCCAGAATCCTTACGTAATCACGTTTGCAAACCACAACCGTTACCATGGAGGTGTCGGCACGTCATCTATTCCCAAGATGCACGTCGTCGAGTTTAATGTGACAGCGTTGAAAGGGGACAGCGGTATCGCTAAAAGATATGCACTTGGCGAAGCCCTTGGTATATCTTGGAGTGACACATATCCCACCGGGTATGGGTTCTCTCCGGTGAATGCTCCATATGGTTCGTGGAGCAAAGGACCATTCTTTCCCAGCGTTCAAAGTGGCGATAGACCTGCTTCAGGACCGTGTACCAGTGCTAGACCATACCCACCGGATGTTCAAAAAGGATGCTCCACGTACGTCCATTATGGCTGGCATTCTTTAAACGGGGTTAAACAAACTGGACAAACATCAATTTGGTTCAAGTGAATCACACAGCTTAACCTTCGCCGACGTGATAGCTTTTCAAAGTGTTGATTAGATTTCTAGCTCTTTCATATTAACTTTGGTATATTCCAAGTTTCTTTAACAAATAATAAAAAATCATAAACGAAATCTCAAGTCTGTGTAATCATATTTTTATCACTGGCAAGTTTCCTCAACTCGAGATAAAGTGACTGTCACATGTCAACCAACAATATTCTATATGTTTTTTATACACCTTTTTCATAATATTCATAACACGCACATATAACACGAGTGTATCGCTCGTTGTATAAAAACCCCAACTTTTCTGAATCAAAACATGATGCAAATGTCAGTTAGAAGAACCATAGTTAATAGAGGGGAATGGTTAGGAAAGCCGGCGAACTTCAAAGCGTCTATAATGAGCTGTGATTTTAGGTTGAAATGGTCCTGACCGTGCACAAACCTTTTGTTTTTTTGCTTATTAATATTTAAATAACATGGTTGAGCGATTCAACCCAAATGCTGCTATTGGATGATTGCTTCATTATACAGAAAATACAATGTGTTCAGCAAGTGTGAAAGAAACGTGAATAATAACCTAGAACAAAGACTTAGACTGAGTTTCCAAACCATCTCTTCTATATTAACTATGGAAGAACCGATAAGGAAGGTAAGCTCGTTATCAATGCGGCTAAAGTGATGAATCATACGGGAAAGGTGTCCATGACCAGTTACCCGTCCAAGATATATTATAATATATTATATTTTATTATTATTATTATTATTACTATTATTACTATTATATCATTAGTATATTACTATTATATTATTATTAGTTTGAGTTATTATTATTTTTATATTAATTTATTGTAAATAATTATATATAATACAGTTTGAATACACGGACAGCAAATTTTAAAGTGCCCATAACCTCAAAATGTTTTATTGTCTTGTTTGGAAGAACTTTTAAAATGATAAAGTAACTTCTTTTGAAGATTTTCGTTTCTTTGCTTTCTTTTTGAGATATATCAGTTTGTTTGATATGCAAATGTCTGGAATTTCGTCACACATGCATAATGACTTATTGGAGAAATGTGTATATCTCTTTCATTCTCGAACGAAATCCTTTAAAATCGAGAAGTTTGGTGTCGTGGGAGAAACGCACACACGTGTTATTTACACTTTAGTGTTTTTATTTCATGAACGCAAAGATATATAACATTCTCTGATAACTCATTATGCATGTGTGACGAAATTCCAGATATTTGCATATCAAACAAACTGATATATCTCAAAAAGAAAGCGAAGAAGTGAAAATCTTCAAAAGAAGTTACTTTATCATTTTAAAAGTTCTTCCAAATAAGACAATAAACAATTTTGAGGTTAGGGGCACTTTAAGTAACAATAGCTATTCTATATTGAACAAATTTCTATCAGTACCTTTTGACAAAAGTTACCAACGTTTTTTTTTTCAATTCAACAACAAGAAAAAGAACAGAAACCATTTGTAGTTCTTCTTTTGAACCACGTTACGGCCCCTTATTAAAAGAACAAATCATGTTGGGGATAACTATTTTTGTTCCTTTGTATGCTAGAAAATGATGGTAATTCTGTTGATTATTTTACAGAAAGAAGACTACTTCATTATACTCTAACAACAGATTATTAATATATCAATAAAAGAAACGCTTCCAGTTCGTTTGTGCTTTATAATTGTAAGCTTTAATTGCAAGCTATGCAATACGGTAAACTGACATAAACACACATTATTGTTGTATTTGCGCGTGCGCAGATATAGGTTGTACGCCTGGCGTACCTATTTTTAATTCTTTTGATCTGGCATATTGCGAGTGACCTGGGTACGAATAGATTGATTCCAATATGGCGGACTCCTCAAGTGGTGAGCAAGTTGAGGAGGTATGACATGATTCTGTTTAAAATGCTGCTTAAAAACGAATCTTTTTCTATATGATGGTTTCGTTTTAGGTAACGGATAAAGAGAATGGATCCCAGAAAAAGGTGAGCGAAGATTTTGATCTTGATCTTGTTGTAATTTGATGTACGATATTTTATTGTAAATACAAAAAATATTACTAGGAGTAAATCAAAGGTTATATAAGTGCTATCGAAACAAGTGTATTAAAGAGGTGAAGGAGCAATTCTAGAATACCCGTCCACTTTTGAAACCGCATTTAAAGGTAGAAATAGAAACCTCGAAGGTTTATATTGTGTGTACTTGTTGATAGTTATCAAATTAAATGGGGTTTTAAAATAGAACAAAGCAATTGTATATGATGAACTTTCCGTAATTTGACCCTTTTACTAACTGTCAACAGATGCAAATAACGAAAGTGGACGGGTATTCTATAATTTAGCGGAGGTTGAATCAGAATGGGGATGTGTATGTTAACAAATATTAGACAAATTAATAATATAAGAGCTGTGAAACTGAGAATAGAACCTTTCCATTGTTGAACATGAATCGTAGGTGTTAAATTAAGTCAAAATTCAAAGGAAAACTTGACCTGTGACTGACAAGGTTTAAATATTTCTTTTGAATTTTGTTCTGAATAACCATGATTCATTTTTAACTGTCTATTTTATATGGAGAGCTTTCTTAGGGGCTGGTTATATGAGCTAGCCTAGCTAGACTCTTGGGGGGGGGGGGGGGGGGGATTGGGGGGCAGAGTTCAAAGTAGAATTGGATTAGTTTGGCTGTAGGAAGAGTATAAAGTTAATTCAAATGATCTCTTGGGTCGAGGACAGACAGACAGACAGACAGACAGACAGACAGACAGACAGACAGACAGACAGACAGACAGACAGACAGACAGACAGACAGACAGACAGATATACAGAGAGATATACAGACAGATAGATAGATAGATAGACAGACAGACAGACAGACAGACAGACAGACAGACAGACAGACAGACAGACAGACAGACAGACAGACAGACAGACAGACAGACAGACAGACAGACAGACAGACAGACAGATAGATAGATAGATAGATAGATAGATACTGTAGATAGATAGATTCCTGTAGATACATAGATAGATAGATTCCTGTGATAGATAGATTCCTGTAGATACATAGATAGATAGATTCCTGTAGATACATAGATACCTGTAGGTGGGTGGTTAGTTAGGTAGTTAGGTAGGTAGGTAGATAGGTAGGTAGATAGATTGCCAACCTATACCATTTCCTAGGCTTGCTTGCCCCCCTACCCATGTAAACTTCCCCCTATTAGACGACACCCTGTGTGTGTGTCAATCAGTCAATTTATCATCTTGTCTAGCTATTTCATTTTAATGTGTAGATTGACACGGCTGTCAAGTTTTTACAAAGTCCAAGAGTTAAAGAAACACCACTAAGTCAACGCAAAGCATTCCTAGCTAAGAAAGGTAAATAGGAAATGTGCATATGGACAAAACCTTTCCTAATACTTTTGTAGGCAAAAAATGAACCTCAAAAACAAACCACTGTACCCCAAAAAGAACTTTATTTCTTATAAGGAATAAGTAAAATTGATTGAAATGTTATTAACCCTATAATCGCCAGTGCTGATCAACATCTATGTTCTCCTAATAATATCAATAGTTAACCAAGCATAGAGGTAATGAGAATTAACAGCCTCGTTCACCTTTTACTTACCTGTTTGGAAGGTTGGTGCAAGCCGTAGCCTGGTTGGGGCCTGGGGCGAATAGCGGTACTTGGATCCAGGTTAAGATCCATTCATGCAGGATCTTGAGCTGACCACCACCCCAACCTCCATTCAGTATGGCTTGCACCAGTCACACCAATTAATTGGTGGAAGTATTACACTTACCTCCTAAAAAGAAATGATCACCAAAGATAACATGTTTTTAAAACAACTTCTCTCAACTAGTACTATAAGAAATGTTTGGAGACCAATAAGGAGAATTTATATGTTGATACTGAGGCTTAAGAATGACTCCAGGAATTCCAATTGATGAAAACATCTTTTGTTTGTTTCTATAACAGGGCTATCTCCAGAGGAGATTTCTTTGGCGTTAAAACAATCTGGAACTTCAGAACAAGTAATATATTAAATATTGTGGAGTTTTTAAGTAATGGGCAGGCTGTGGTCCTATTAAAGTGCGCTAAGTTCTCAAAAGAACTGCATATATATGAAAAAGAGAAATAAGACTGAACTTCAATATGACGAAAAATACTTAGACAACATTTTCGATGACTTAGGTATTTTTATATGTAGAAATACTAAAGTTACTTTACTGTGCACATTACTTAAAGTGCCTATCTCACGTTTAGGGATTTTACACATTCGTACTTTTTGGGTCTTCCTGAGTAAATTTATAATATATCTTGTCAGCTGAAAAAGTCATCTTCATGGGCTTTTTTGCTGTTATTGTTATCTGTTGTGATGTCACAAGAGGCATTTTTGTGGCAAGTAACAAAAGAAAATTGGTTTGGAATGCCTCTTGTGACATCACATCCCGTAACTTTGACAGCGAAAAACTCCATGAAGATGAAATTTTCGGCTGGCAATATATATTATGATTTTGCTCAGGAAGACCCAAATATTACGAATATGTAAAATCCCCAAACGTGAGATTAGGCACTTTAACAGTGAAATATGAAGTGAGTTTGATGTCACATCTTGTGCGGAATAAAGACATAGAAACGCAAAAAAGCGCACACATGGACACTTTAAGATTGTATTTGACAGCCATAGACACTGTTATTTCAGTATACTATTTTGTCTTAAAAACGGGAAGGTGTTGATTGGTTTGGCTTCAATATCTAATGTGATTGGTGTTAGTCACTTATTGTCTTCGTTGTTTTTTTAGATA
>JAYKKM010000427.1:3362500-3718540 GCA_035772405.1 Chrysogorgia sp. JL179-B06
AGCTCTAGTGGTGGTCTTGTTTACTGAAACGTTTTATACCCTCAAAGTTTACCTGAGTGGAGAAACCGTGTTTCCAATAAATCCAGAAAACTAATTTGCATAAAATCTACTGCTTATCATAAACACAATTTCTCTAGATATACAAATGCTAGAAGTGTGAAACGTTTCAATAATCAAGAACACCGCTAGAGCTATGCAATGAACCAAAAGAAAGCTCAGATCTGCATTGGCAAAACATTTTATAGGGAAAAATGCAATTTCTCGTGATTTAGACTATCGAGCCACAATTCCTTTATTTAATAATTCCATTTTTCATAGTCGTCAGTTTCCATCTCCCGTAGTACAATCTTCTCCACTACCCAGCATCCCTTCATGGCAGCGAAATGACGTTCCAAAGGTGACCTCAGACACTGTAGAGAGTGCTGGTAAGTTCTGATACTAAGGATCGTATTGCGAAGGAATAGAGGAAAGACGCTATTTATTCCATTCCGTTCAATGACTGTGATCAGGAGTACATCGGTCAGACTAAACGTCAGTTTCGTACGCGTTTAAAAGAACACCAAAAGGCTGTTTTCTTTTCAAAAAAGGAAAATTCTATTTTGTCGGAGCACGCGTGCGTAACCAACCATGAGATTGCGTCGGAAAATTCCAAAATTATTACCACTAATCCGCAGTACCATCAGAGACGTTGTCTGGAGGCTTGGCATATCAATAGTGCCGGCCCACGCCCCATTGAATCGCGATGACGGTGGTTTATTTCCAGAAGCTTATTTGCATCTTGTTAATAGATAACGTCATCATCGGTTCTATGAGGGTGTAAATAGGGACCCTAACTTTACAACGATCACCCCTGATGAAGACACTAGATTGGAGTGTCGAAACGTTGGGTCATGGACAGTAACTTTTAAAGTTACGTTCAAAAAACTTTAAAGCCAGGGTTGCGTTGGGAAATAATTTGTTGATTTGTAAATGTAAAGTATTTATGTTCTTCGTTCGTATTTTTAAGACATGCTCTCCAACATGAATGAAGACTTATCAATGTCATTATCGAACGGAGTTGAAACGGCTGCTTCCGACGACGACGAAGCGACAGACACATCAAGTGGTACACTAGAATCACATGGACCCCAGGGGACACGCGGTGGCGTCAATGACACTGAAGGATATTACCCGGATATTTCCGATGCTAGTCTATCAACCATGTCATCCGACGTTGGATCTCTAAATTTATCTTTAAGTGAAGCCAAAGAAAACTTATCAGAAACATTCGTTAAAGTTACGAAGGATTAATAATATCGTAAAAAATCTTTGATTTTTAATGAAAACAGTAGATTTGACTATTTCATAGAGATCATAATTAATATACTAAAGGGATATCAAGGGTGAAACATATACAAGAGGGGTTATCAGGGGTTAGAACCACATTATAAGCCTATGTCATTCAAAATGGTCTATAGCTCAATGGTTCTATGATTCAATGGTTTTGTAGAGCTGTAAATGGGATATGACAATCGATATTTTGAATTCGCCACGGAAAAACAAATCGTGCCAAATTACTGTAAATGTTGAAATAAATTGACACGTTTATTACTGTCCGTCAGATGTTTATTCTCAAAACTTCATTGCTGTATTTTTCGATAGAAACTTTATATAAACTCGATTCACGAAAAACTTTGATTTTTTTTCTTGTGTCAAAGTGTACTCCTGGGTTAGCTGTGGTAAGACCTGGCGTTGAACAAGGCCAGCGGTTGCCTCTTTTAAAGTCCAGGGGGGTGTTGCCAGATATTTTCGTAATGGCGGCTATCGTATTAAAATAAAGAAGTATTCTTTTGACTTAAAACGATCATTTCCTTTTAAAATGGAACCTAGTTCGCATGATAATTTAACTAAACGTTCTTTGGATGCAACTGAAGTTCATTCTGATGAAGAAACGGTGGAGAAACGACCAAGAATTGAGTCCGAAAGTTCTGATGTTCTGAAAGATGTGATAGAGTTAGAAATATCTGGTGACAGTGAGAGTGGACTAGCAGATGTAAAAACAGAAGTTATTTATGAGTTAAGTCCAGAAAATGAAGAGTCCCTATGTAAGTATTTGAAAGTAGAGTCAGAGAGAAATATGGTAGTTTCTTACTTTATTGTATAATGTTTTAAATGATTTCAAGTTAATAATCAAACTATAAAAATTAGGGTAGTATAATATGTTTTTACTATGTTGTATATTATATTATTATAGTTTGTTTTTATAAATAAAACCTTACAATAGCTATATGACAAAAATAATTATCAACAAACAGGGTCTTAGCCAGTATCTGTAACTTGGGTGTCCAAATTGGCCATAGGACGGGGGCGGGGGATGGGGGAGTTGCATATTTGCCGGGAATCCCCTAGGGGTATTCTAAAGGCTAAAATTGTAATATTTTTTACGGTTAGTAAAATACCTTACGTAAAATAATCGACAAAAAGTGTGAATAATCAACGAATACAGTAGTGCGAATAGCCGACAAGTTGTGAATGTCAAAATACATGTCTTGTGCATGATAAATGTTTCGCTGATGGCCGATTTGACTTAATAAAGCTACCAAAAATACTAGAGTAGCAAAAGATGTTCTTTAGATTTCTTACTGGTCGTCCAAAAGGTGTCAAAATAGTAAATAGCCGTCCAAAAGCCGTCATTATCAACTGGCCATCTTAAATCGAAACTGGCCGTCCAAAAGACGGCTAAGACCCTGTCAACAAATGCTGAGGGGAGGTCGTTAGGGCTCTTACTTCGTGTACTGGACACAGAAATTTTCATGAGTAAAATGTAAGTTAGCACTATAGAACTGCCTCGTTCTTTAAAAAATCCCATTTATTTTATCTACGATAGGTTTAAGTCATGAATTGGACAATTCCAGGGCAGGACAAAAATAAACGGTATTTTTTAAAGAACGAAGCAGTTCTATACAGTGCTAAATGTCTGTGTCCGGTACACAAAGTAAGAGCCGTCTTTTAGGGAAAATTATACTGCCTGTGGTCTTTCAATACAAACCAGGGTGTATTCCATGTAAACTCTACACAAGGAGATATGCCAAATACTTCCGAACGTCACACCAAGATTATGTAATATATAAAAAATGGGGTATGGGGAGAGTGATAGACTGATAGTCATGCCGAGATTGCACAATTTTGAGGTGGCATCTTGTGGGTTCTTGTGGCTTCAAAACACACAAGACCTTGCGGACGAGGTTGAGAGCAATATTGATATGCCTAAACAAGTAACAACATAAAGCAGAAATGCCAATCACTTTTCAGCACACGTGCCGCCACGCCAAGCACTTATAGTTTGACGATCTTATGCCAACACACCAACCATTTTTGAGATTCCACGCTGGAGATCTCATGCTTGGAGTACATGGGATGCACCCTGGAGTATAGACCAAGTAACACCAACAAAGTGTTTTTCTATATGATCATCCAAGTGTATTGTCCAACCATATAACTTGGGAAATGTATTTTATGCAGCAAGCCTTCAGGATACAAAAAGTGCATCTGAAGAAGAAAGCCCAAGGAAATCAGAAGGAAATGAAGGAAGTGATAAGAATGATGAAATAAAGAATGAAGAGGAAAGTGAAGGGGAGGATAGTGAAGAGAATATTGAGAAAAGAGAAGGTAAGAATGGTAAAATAAACAATATCTATAGTTTTCATTCTCTTTTGGAAGGGTAAGTTTTTCTAATATCATTCCATTGAGTTACGAATGTACTACGAAAGTCACAAAAAAGTGTTCCTGAATCCTATATTTAATATTATTTTGTTAATATTATACCTCAACTGTAAATTGTCCAATCAGAGAGCTAGATTTGTACCAGATGACATGTCTAACTTAGCGCAAATATTTGGTGAATTGTTTTCTGGAGAAGAGGTGAACGCATGGCTCAATGTCAACGAGAATGAAGCGATTTCTTCTTGGAGGACAACATCAGTAGCGTAGTAGAAGAACCAGTACCAGAAAATGACAGCGAAGATGAAGAGGAGGCAGAACCGATCCCGTATCCTGATAGTCTGATACATGTATTCACTAATATAACAAGTAAAATATAACAAGTATGAATAACATATCAGACTTTATAAGTGGATCTGGCACTATCCAAGCTTGTTCCCAGTACTCTTTACACAATATTGCAAGCGAATCAAACTGTGATGCTCATGAAATAGGTTTAGTGTCTGGCCAATATAGTTTCTTTGTTAACATTAAATGCATAAAATTTTGAACCTAATTTGACGTCTCATATTATGCTTCTCTCACTGGATAATTAGAGCCACGGCGGCCATTACTTAGGGACCACAGTTGCAGTAAATCTGTAGGTAAGCCATGAATCGTTTTACCCAGTAATTTGAAAAATGTCTTCTTGTCCTCTTTATAGTAAAATTATTTTATTTTGTTGATGGTAAGAGCACATAATGCAACAAAAAACCTAATAGGATCCTCAGTTGGTCCCTTAGTAATGGCGGACTTCCGGCTTCATTTTCTGAACAATAGTTGCTCGATCCAGTCTTTTTTCTAGATCAGTGGGTGGTACAGCTGCAGTAGCTCCCAGCAGTGTGTGAGAATATATAATTTATAGACCCTGCATTTGGGGTATTCAATGAAATAATACTCCTCGGGATGATATGTCCCTAGGCATATATCGTCCATTGGGGTAACATTTCATCAATTCCCCTCGCTCCGGGTCTGTTACTGATACCGAGCAATTGTTATTTGTTATAGGTGATAGTAAAGAAAGTAGTGATGACAGTGATGATGACAATGATGATGAAGAAGGGGACAGTGATGATTCTGAGGATAATGAGGGTAACAGGGGAAATGAGAGGGACAATGATGTTGAACAAAAAACAGATTCAAAGAGAATCACAGGAAAATTGCCCAACACTGTTTCCATAAATGAAGACAGTTCTTTGGCAGAGGTGAAGCTTCCTTCAACAGTAGATGGTAACGTAAGAGACGAGGGACATTTAGCAGATGGTAAGGACGAGGATGAACAAAGAGTATCTGAGAAGGATGGGACGAAGGAAGGTGAACAAGTCGATGGTGATAGATCGTATGTGAAACCTGATGATTATAGTAAAAAGTCTGTGGAGGATCTGGAGGTGAGCTTTAGTTTTAACCATTTTAAATACAATTATTTTTTACCACACTACCTTGTGCTATAACATGGAAACACCACATAAATTAAATGTTTATTGCTGAGCCTTGAACGTACTGACTCATGCCTTCATCAGAGCATAACACCATACAGTATACTATACCATATTTTTACCATATCATATACAGGTACCATACAAGCATGGAAATAATTATTTTTGCTGTACCTGTCAGAATGACCAGCACAAATAAATTTGTAACGGACACACAAACGATTGTACCTGTCACGGTACAACTTAGCGTAACGTCTAAAAACTAAGGGTAACGTCTTCAAACTTAGTGTAATGTCTCCAAACTTAGCGCAATGTCTCAAAATTAGCGTAAGGGCATTGTCTCCAAACTTAGCGTAATGTCTCAAACTTAGCGTAATATCTCCAAACTTAGCGTAATGTCTCCAAACTTAGCGTAATGTTTCCAAACTTAGCGTAACGTCTCATAACTTAGCGTAATATCTCCAAACTTAGCGTAATATCTCCAAACTTAGCGTAATGTCTCCAAACTTAGCAATGCCTCCAAACTTAGCGCAATGTCTCCAAACTTAGCGCGATGTCTCAAAACTTAGCGTAATGTCTCCAAACTTAGCGTAATGTCTCCAAACTTAGCGTAATATCTCCAAACTTAGCGCAATGTCTCCAAACTTAGGGTAATGTCTCCAAACTTAGCGTAATGTCTCCAAACTTAGCGTAATGTCTCCAAACTTAGCGTAATGTCTCCAAACTTAACGTAATATCTCCAAACTTAGCGCAATGTCTCCAAACTTAGCGTAATGTCTCCAAACTTAGCGTAATGTCTCCAAACTTAGCGTAATATCTCCAAACTTAGCGTAATGTCTCCAAACTTAGCGTAATGTTTCCAAACTTAGCGTAATGTTTCCAAACTTGGCGTAACGTCTCATAACTTAGCGTAATATCTCCAAACTTAGCGTAATGTCTCCAAACTTAGCGTAATATCTCCAAACTTAGCGCAACGTCTCACTTAGCGCAATGTCTCCAAAGTTAGTGCAATCTGTCTCCAAATTTCTCAAATGTCTCGTAACATCTCATAATGTCTGCAAAGTTAGCGTAATGTCTCTCATCTGAGATTGTACAATACGAAATCTAAACGCAGTCCATTCAACACAAAAATGTTTTACTTTCACAAAAAGTTGAGTATAATCTTCGGACAAGATGAGCATCGGACAAAATGACAGACATAATTAATATTGTAACTGTCAAATCTCTAGAAATGGGATATTTGTACCGGACAATGTCTATGACCGGCAGGTAATATCCAGGCTTGGTACCATACCATATACCATACTATATAGTATATACCTGTACTATATACCTGTACCATTCCATATAACATACCATATACATGTACTATACCATAATGTACTGAACTAAAGTGTGTCCACTATAGGATTTACAAGAGGACATCCATAAGGAGTTAGCTCAGATCACAGGAAATTCAATTCAGAAACGAAAACACAAGAAAGGAAGCTCTTCAAGTCATCGTGAAAAACGGCACAAAGATAAGAGTAACTCGCGGCACAAGAAGAGAGATATGAGCAGCGAGACTCGGGATATTTCTAGGAAAGATTACGAGAAAAGACGGAAGCACCACAGGTATGACGTTGACGAGCAATGGTCGCATGATTCGAGGCGAGGGGGTTACAAGAAAATGGAAAGAAGGGACCAAGAGGAGAAATCAAGTAGTTGGACAACACAGGCGCGTCTAGAGAGGTCACCAAAGAGAGTGGTGGAGAAAACTTCACGGAGAGAAGACTATGAAATAATGGCACCTGAAGTTGAGCAGCCCTTGAAGGAGATTGAACCTAGTGGTGATACTGTGATACCTAGTAGTGAGACATCGAAACAGAAAAGTGTTATCAGTGACTCAATGAGGGAAATGATTCGTGCAAGTATGAAGGAGCGAAAACCTGAACAGCCGATAGACCATCGAGGTCTTAGTCGTGAAGTTATTGATTCCGAAAGTGATGATAGTGTGGGAGAGGAGTTCGTGGAAACTCAAATGTCTGATGTTAGTTCTGCATCGAGCAGTGGTGAGGAGATGGATGCTGAAAGCTCGCCTGAGATGCCGAAGTTACCTCGGTATTTGCCTGCCATTCATGGATGTCGTAGCGTCGAGGAGTTCCAATGGTTGAATAGGATCGAAGAAGGAACATACGGTGTTGTGTATCGCGCGAAGGACAAAAGAACTGGTACGAGATAATGTTGTAGCTATTGTATTGTGTAAACTTTATAAGAATCTAATGAGAATTGATGCTCTAACCATTTAGCTACACGGACAATGATGAAAGTTGTATATGTGTACAACCTGTAACATTCTGATGTCTAGTGAGATGCTCACCTCTAACCATTGAGCTACATGGACTGAGATAGTAGAGCGAAGGTTATACTTATGTATACAATATGTAACCATTGAGATACTGTACATACAGGACTCAGAGTCCTATCGTGAAAATTATGATATAAGTTAAACCACACAACAGATGGAACATAATCTACATTACACACTTTTTATTTTCTACTATAAGTTATTAGTGAATGATTGTTTTTTAGGAGAGATAGTTGCATTGAAAAAGTTAAAAATGGAAAAAGAAAAGGAAGGATTTCCAATCACCTCACTACGAGAGATTAATACTCTGCTCAAGGCTCAGCATCCTAATATTGTAACTGTTCAGGTTTGTCTGAATTAGCTCTTCTTAGTTTGTGAAATATAACACTACCAGCAACCTAAGTTAACAAATAATTTCCCAACGCAACCAGGTGATAAATCAGACATAGTTTGACGCTACTCTGGCTTTAAAAAGTTTTTGAACATAACTTTAAAAGTTACTGTCCATGACCCAACGTTTCGACACTCCAATCTAGTGTCTTCATCAGGGTGATTGTTGTAAAGTTAGGATACCTATTTATACCCTCATAGAACCGATGATGACGCGTTATCTATTAACAAGATGCAAATAAGCTTCTGGTAATAAACCACCGTCATCGCGATTCAATGGGGCGTGGGCGCTATTGATATGCCAAGCCTCCAGATAACATCTCTGATGGTACCGCGGATTAGTGGTAATAATTTTCCTAATAATAATAAATAATAAATAATAAATCTCATGGTAGGTTATGCACGCGTGCTCCGACAAAGCAGAATTTTCCTTTTTTTATAAGAAAACAGCCTTTTGGTGTTCTTCTAAATGCGTACGAAACTGACGTTTAGTTTGACCGATGTACTCCTCCTGATCACAGTCATTGCACGGACTGGAATAAATAGCGTCTTTCCTCTGTTCCTTCGCGATACGATCCTTAGGTTTTGCAAAAATATGACCCAACGTCAAGAAAGGTTTTTGAGCAACTTTTATGTTGAAACTACCAAACTACCTATTGGTCTTACTCTGACGAAGGGCTCCGCTCGAAACGTAAGTATCTCGTCACTAAATTCTTGGCAGTTTACCACCTTTTCACTTTGCTATATATTCAAAACACTGTCTGCAGCACTTTACTTTTTTACTACTCTTTTTTTACTATTCTTTTAATTGTTCCGTAATCCCTTGAATATACTTTTTAAAGCCAGAGTAGCGTCAAACTCAAATCATTTGGCTGTTGCGGTTACCCTGCCATAATATCTATACACCATAATGGCGAATCTAATTTAAAAAAAAAAAAAAATTATGTCTGAATATACCTAAGAAAAATATGACGCAACGTCAAGAAAGGTTTTTGAGCAACTTTTACGTTGAAACTACCTAAGATTCTTTTAATTGTTCCGTAATCCCTTGAATATACTTTTTAAAGCCAGAGTAGCGTCAAACTATGTCTGATATACCTAAGTTCTATCTAATTTTTCACTGTTTTTCACCATGAAGGAAATTGTTGTTGGAAATAACATGGATAAAATATACATTGTGATGGACTTTGTTGAACATGATTTGAAAGCATTGATGGAGTCCATGACGCAATCATTTTTAAGTGGTAAACAAATTTCACTAAATAATGATTTGTGTTATATTATAGTCTTGAGTTGTTGGAGCATTGATATGTTAGGTGTGGTTATGCAAGATGATGTTTGGGATTGTATGTTATGGTGTGGTGTGGTGTATGGTGTTGTGGTATTGTATGGTATGGTATGGTATGGCATACATATCACACCATAACATGATGTTGTGGTGTTGTATGGTATGGTATTACTGTACAGGTATGTGGTATAGTGTGGTGTTCTGGTGTTGTGATATGGTGTTGTATGGTGTGGTGTGATGTGGTTTAAAGTTATATGGATAATTTTATGTATCATTCTAGGTGAAATAAAGACAATTATGATCCAGTTACTAAGAGCTGTAAATCATCTTCATGATAACTGGATTTTACACCGTGATATCAAAACATCCAACCTACTGCTCAGCAACAAAGGGATCCTGAAGGTATAATGTTGTTGTTTTTCTAATCCCTGAACCAGCTTTGCTGGTGTTCTGTATAATTCACTGACAAATGAAGCTATATAATAAAGATATATTATTGTGAATCTCCAAGTTTCCATTCTTCATCCTTTGGCTACAATATCTTGTTCTTCTTTGTCATTATAGGTTGGTGATTTTGGTCTAGCTCGTGAATATGGTTCCCCTCTCAAACCTTACACACCTATTGTTGTAACGTTATGGTATAGAGCACCAGAGTTGCTCCTTGGAATCAAAGTAAGGAAAGGCTGTCATAGACTCACTCCATATGTAAAGCTCTAATTTAACATTTTAGAGTTTGCTTGATGGCTCAAAGTTGATGCCCAAATCCCAGCTGAACGAAGCCTGGAAATAATTATTTTTGCTGTACCTGTCAGAATGACCAGCTCAAATCAATTTGTAACGGACACACAAAAGATTGTACCTGTCACGGTAGAACTTAGCGTAACGTCTAAAAATTAAGTGTAACATCTCTAAACCTAGCTCAATGTCTCATAACGAGCGTAATGTCTCATAACGTAGCGTAATGTCTCCAAACTTAGCGTAATGTCTCCAAACTTAGCGTAATGTCTCCAAACTTAGCGTAATGTCTCCAAACTTAGCGTAATGTCTCCAAACTTAGCGCAATGTCTCCAAACTTAGCGTAATGTCTCCAAACTTAGCGTAATGTCTCCAAAACTTAGCGTAATGTCTCCAAACTTAGCGCAATATCTCCAAACTTAGCGCAATGTCTCCAAACTTAGCGCAATGTCTCCAAACTTAGCGCAATGTCTCCAAACTTAGCGTAATGTCTCCAAACTTAGCGCGATGTCTCCAAACTTAGCGTAATGTCTCCAAACTTAGCGTAATGTCTCATAACATAGCGCAATGTCTCCAAACTTAACATAATGTCTCATAACTTAGCGCAATGTCTCCAAACTTAGCGTAATGTCTCTCATTTGAGATTGTACAACAACACGAAACCTAAACGCAGTCCATTCAACAAAAAATGTTTTACTTTTATAAAAAGTTGAGTATAATCTTTGGACAAGATGAGCATTGGACAGACTGTCAGACACAATTAATATTGTAACTGTCAAATCTCTAGAAATGGATATTTGTACCGGACAATATCCATGACTGGCCGCTAATATCCAGGCTTGCTGAACATTGACATTTGAGCCGTCAAATAAACTCTAAAATGGTGGCTTCCATAAACATAAAATACGAGAAAACATGTACAAGAGCAGACACTGTGAAACTATTAAAGGTAATCGTAAAGGTAATCTTTCTATTTTGTTGTTATTTCACAGGAGTACTCAACCCCCATAGATCTGTGGTCTGTTGGTTGTGTCTTTGCCGAGCTGTTGACAATGAAGCCGTTATTTAATGGTCAATCTGAGATCAGCCAAATCAATAAAATATTTAAAGAACTGGGGACACCTAGTGATAAGATTTGGCCAGGTCCTCCCTCGTATTCTGAGTTGCCTGCTACCAAGAAGACGACCTTTGCGGAATACCCCTACAATAATTTACGGAATAGATTTGGCGCAACACTCACAGATAATGGGTTTGATCTTTTGAATAGGTGTGTTGAAATTTTTAGTTGATTTTACTCCATTATGTATCAACTTTTACTTCTCTGTACTGTCGCTCCTGCTTTTTCCCTTCCTCTTCCTTCCTTCCTTACTCCCTTCCTTTCCTTCTTCCTTCCTTACTCCCTTTCCTTCCTTCCCTCTCTAACTTCCTTCTCTTCCTCCCTTCCTTCCTTCATCCCTTCTCTTCTTTCTCTTGCTTCTTTTCCTTCCTTCCTTCCTTATTCCCTTCCTTCCTTCGTTGCTTGCTTCCTTCGTTCGTTCGTTCGTTCGTTCGTTCCTTCTCTTCCTTCCTTCTCTTCCTCCCTTCCTTCCTTCCTTCCTTATTCGCTTCCTTCGTTGCTTGCTTCGTTCGTTCGTTCCTTCCTTCCTTTGCTTCCTACCTACTTACCTACCTTCCTCCCTCCCTTTCCCTTCCTCTTTCCCTTCCTCCCTCCCTTTCTCTTTTTTCTCTCCTCTTCACTCTTCTTCCTGTCCTCCCATCCTCTTCCTTCCATTTCCTTTCATTGAATTTCCTCCATCTCTTAATTCTCTTTCCTCCTTACTACACCTCTATATTCATTCTCTTTCTCTCATCACATCCATTTTCCTTCAAAGCCTAACACCACCTCTCCCTCTTCAACCCCACTCTCTCCACCCTTACTCTTGATTTCCCTCTTTATCTCTCCCTAACATTCTCATGTCTGTTATTGGATTAATCTTGTAATAATACTGTACCACCAATTTATTTTATATTCTAGTTTCTTGACATATGACCCAAATAGAAGAATTACTGCTGAAGACGCACTGAAGCATGAGTATTTCAATGTACGTATTACATATACATATACATATACATATACTGTACATATACATTATTACCGGTACACACAATTTATATTCAAAATCTTGAACTACTCACTCAATGAGATGCAGATTTCAAGATGGAATACTCGCAGTTGAGGTGACCGTGAGGTTACTAGGTCTAAGTCGTCTTCTGGATGATCTTTTTTAGTATCCACGAGAGGTTGAACGAAATGAGAGATCTGTACTGCTATCATACGATCAGACATGCCTGCATTATGAAATACATCATGGAACTGCTAACCCCAAATCAACTTAGATCCTAACCCCCCGCCTAATGGGTTATTTAACCCCGGCCTAATGGTTTTCTAGTTCTAAACTTAATACTAATAAAAGGATCGTCCAGAAGACGACTGAGATCTAGTACCTCACGGTTAGCCACAACTGCGAGTGTTCCATTTAGCCACCACCATTGACCACTAATGAAGTTACTCTATCTGAATCCCCTAGGAATCCCCAAGTCCTGTGGATCCCTCAATGTTCCCATCATGGCCAGCAAGAAGTGAAGGTGCCAAGAAAACAAAGAAAGCGAGTCCCAAGGCCCCTGAAGGAGGAAATTTTTATAAGACCCTTGTAAGTTGTTGTGTTTAACAACTTTGTTGGGTGGCCGTAGCAGATCCGTAGGCTCGTCTTTCTTTACCTGCTACCCAAAGGTAGAGGTAGGTACTACTCCTATCCCAGGAATCTGAAGTGTTGATTTTACAGAGGGTGGAAAACCGGAGAACCCGGAAAAAACCCTCGAAGCACAGGAGAGAATCAACAACTCTACTCACATGAGTCTCGAAAGTCAACAGATGGTCACCCATCCGAGTACTAACCCGTCCAACAGGGCTTAACCTCAGTGGTCAAGGGGCAACGAGCCTACTGCACATGCCACCCGTGCAACAATTAAACAACACACACACAAAGCCAAAGGTAGGAAACCCAATCTCATGTGTTTCCTTTTATATTTCTAGTCTGGAGATGGTGATGGACCAGGTTTTCACATTCCCGTTGGGAAGTCCAAAGGTTCTACAACAGTTCCTGGGTTCACCTTGAAGTTTTGAACAAACTGTGGTCGCTTGGCAGCACCTGCTAACGTCGAAAAGAGGTTAAAACTGAAACCTAAGCTATAAGTCGTTTGTAAACAATGTGTACGTGACACTGCATGCTCACAATGCAACCTGGATGTTTGTTTAGGCTTAGGAGTTGGCCAATCAAGTTTTTCGTGGCATTGAATTACACCGTCGCGTTTTATGGGGGGAAAAGCAAAGAACAACACAGTGACATTAGCTGGTTCTCATATTCATTCTCGTCCAAATCATTTAAAAAAGTTGCACTTTTTGAAATGATTTGGATGGGGACTATTATACAAGAATCAGCTTTCATCTCCATTACACACAAAATGTAAAATGCTATCTCTATCAGTACTTAATTTAGAAATAAATATAGTATAGTGGCCGTTGATCTTTCCATGGCGTATAGAACTCTTTTGGGAAAGAATTGCTTGCAAGTACGGTCATGATGGTGCAGTGTTGACACAGAATTTCTACAAATACATGTACTAGATAAAATAATTTGGACCCACTATCACACAACAATTAATTTAAGTGAAATTGAAGTTTAAGAGATTTTTAACTACGATTTCTTAGCATTGCAAAATACTTACAGGTATAACGTAGATGACTCAAGCACTTGGAAAAGTGTGTGTTAAAATGCAGTGAAAATTCAGTTTGAAATAAACTCTCTTACTTGAAAGAACTATAGAATTAATTATAAATATTTGCATTTAGAACTCTTCCATATCTATTCATATCGTATCTATCGACGGGGCTAAAACGCAGGTAGTAGTGGGTAGCAGGTGGCTTGTGTCTCTTTAGTATACTGTATACCCAAAAGGTTGAAATGTGAAGAGACGACTTGAACCAACCCCAAAACAACAAAGATCCTAACCCATCTCCCCGCCTAACAAGTTTTCTAAGGGTTAGGGATAGAAACCGCTACCTGTGAGATATTATAGAAGAGTTGTAAATGCCAATCTTTATAATTTCAAGAGATCTCTCAAGTATAAGAGTTTATTTCAAACTGAATTCGTCACTGCATAATAACTCTAAAGTGTATCCACTCTGTTAGCTTTTTTGTTTAAAATTATCTGGATGGGGATTGGATTACATTCCCAGTCAATTTTCTATTGTTAATCTTTTTAATATCTCCTAAAATGTACATAACTTGTTGGTTTGTTTTCAAACTTATCATTTCCCCAAATTCCCCCACAAAACTAGCTGGTATGTATGCATGCATTAACATAACGTTAACTTAGATTTGTGAAGTTGATCGTTCAGGTTGTTGTCTTGAGAAAGACTGTTGTTGGTGACTGACATTTCGATGGCCTCAGTGGTGGTCATCTTCAGAGTCGAGAAAAGCGTGTTTACTCTGAAGATGACCACCGCTGAGGCCGTCGAAACGTCTGAGGCCGTCACCACCGCTGAGGCCGTCACCACCAACAGTGTCTTTCTCAAGACTATACAACAACCTGGACGATCAACTTCACACATCTAATGATACTCCTAGGTTCAAACCATTTACTTTATATCATTAACTTATTGTGTTGCCAGGTAGCCATCAGCATCCTTCATTTTGCATGTATAGACCAGATACTACAGATAGTGAGCTCAGTCATATTATTAGTTATAGTAGGTAGAACTGTAGCCGTTTAGATTGTGTTTGTTATACAGGTAGTGTGTTTGAAACTGTTTTTATTGCAGCTGATGAGAAGAATCTTGAAATCATCTTCATGCCAGCAGTACCACCAGGAATATAACTAACAAGGTACCTGAAGTAAAGAAGAGGAAAGATAACTTATACTGCCTTCAAGCCTAAATATTTCTTTTAGCAATAGTTGGGAGATGTTATGTCGATTTATCTTTGGTGGTGATTTTTCTTTATTCTCATCACAATCTATGCTTGGTTAACCATTGATACCTGTATTATTAGGAGAGGTTAGGTATTGCTCACCCTGTGGGGTACAAGGTTGGGGTTGACCCTAGCTTATACTGAATTCTTGTTATCATAAAATTCTAGTTCTCATACATTGCTAAGTCAATGCAAAGTTCTACTCAAGTGGGATTTGAATACCGGTGTGCTATATAGACAGTTGAACTACCAGCTGTTGTGGTCTAACCAGTCTCGGATAACGACCTTAAATCATAGGCCCTTGGAACCCCTATCATACATAGGCTTCTAGCCTGTTGGGGTATTCCGTTCACCTAAAAGAGTGATAAATCTAATAATTATTAATTAAAAAACTAAACTACTGAGCTAACTGGAACAGAGAACACACTCTGGTGAATGGGCTTTGCTCGAAAGAAACTGCTGGCAATACAAGTACTTTTTACAGTTTTCAACTGGCAACAGTGTTTATATTATACTGCATGTTATTAGAATGGAAATAACGCATCTCATTGGTATGCTCCTGGATGCACATAGAACTTACCAAACTAGGGTTATGATTTGGATAATTGCACAAAACAGTGTTAGGAACGTACTTTTCATCTAAGGAAAAAGATAATTTATATATTAAGTGTAATAGTTGACATTGACACTAAAAAAAACATTTTATACTTACAAATATAGCAACATACAGGGTCGCAGACATTGAGCCAAAGTAAGTTAATGTAAAAGGGAGACGGTCTATACTCATAAGATGTTTGAAGTGATGATATGGTCCCCACAACAATGAAAAGCTGAAATGGAAAATTTTCATGTAGTAAATAGAGTATAATACTTAAATGTATCCATTATTTGTTGATATAAGTTCCAACTGCTAAAATCAAGTTTTTAAAGTTGTTTATACAAATTGTCTTGATGGTGATTATTTCATTACCTTCCCAATGTAAATACACTTCCCATGGTGTAAAGAGCCACAAATTTTCTTGACTTTAGTAATATGAATGGTATTATCATGGCAGCCTGGTTAAATATAGGATTGTATTTTATAATATATATCGTAATATACATATTTATTAACATAGGAGTACATGTTGTGCTGCATAGACAGTGTTAAAAATACAAATAAAAAACTCAGAAAAGGTTGGTGTAGTGCCGAAATAGTGTGCAGCCCTGTCGAGAGGGGGTAGCCACGACAACTGCCATGAGTTCAGGTGTGCAGGGTTCACTTGACTTTTGCTATATTTGTTCTGTTCTCTAAACACTGGCATATCAGAGATACAAGTTCAATACTCTAAAAGGTTGGTGTACTGCCAAAGTAGTGTGTAGGAGGTTTAACATTTTGAGTGAAGGACCTTCATCAGAGAGCTGGAATAAAGTGCCTTTATGTTCTCTCCTACACACTATCACTAGGGCCGCTGAGAGTGAAGATACCGGTAGGCCTAGGGGAAGGTGAGGTTATGGTCTTTCACAGGGCACTAACGTCCTAGAAGCTTCATTCTACGTACCCAGGCTCTTCCCTGGGTACGAGGTTGATATAATAATAATAATGTAATAATAATTTATAATAATAATAATAAAGATGTATTAGGAGCATTACACAATAGTCTCAATGCTCTTACAACAATATATTCATGCCCCCTAAATTCCAATGTTTATACATTGGTTAGTGGTTACTGGTTACATAGCTGGTCCCATGAGCATAGCATGACAATGTCACATTTATGATGTGAATTGCTAAACAAAACTGAGAACATTTAACTTCTCACAGGGCTGCCAAGAGCCAAGATAGGCACACTGGAAGGTGGGGTTATGCAGGTCTTTCACAGGCCCCTAAATGCCCTAGAGGCTTCATTCTATGTGTAGGATATGCATGATGGTCCCTAGCTACCCCCCTCTTGGCATGGCTGTCTCGTATGGTCATAGTCTCTTCAAAATTTACCATTCCAAAACAAAACATCCCAAAGAACAGACTCATGAAAAATCCAACAATTCTTTGAGTTTTACTCTACAAAAAATACAGATGAAAATATTAGAGAAAAACGTCCAGATTCTCAAAATTCTCGTTCCTGGAATTATCAAAATCCAGAAACAGATTCCTAGAAATTTTAAATCCCACAAATTTCCATCGCTCAAAGCGACAAAGCCTCAACCTACCAAACCAGGCAACCACGGATCAGGTTCTTGTGCTTTGCTTGAAAAAGAGCTCCAAAAACTGTTATTTTCTGGACTAGTGTTCGAAGAATTTTGGTAATCATTTTGGTTTTTCGTTGGTTTATTACCTTGAGATGAACCTGACCGAACGAAATCCTTCAACGACGAGATCTTCGCTTCGAAACCGTCCATTGAAAATATATTTATTTGTTTACGTACAGCCGTCGGCATCAAGTCGGATCTTTCCGTGCAAGTTTCGTTACCATACGGGATATCTCGTTTAAAGTCCGTAGTGAATTATATGCAATGAAAAATTCAGTTGTAAAATAACTATTTTGTTTGAAAGAACTCTTGAAACTATAAAGACTAACCATAATTTACAACTTTTTCATATCTCACTTTGATTTGTCTATAAATATGTAATGCTTTATATGCAGGTGCATCCAATGACATCAAATATGCAAATCATCAATAATGATAAAGATATGCAGAATTTTTCAATAGTCACTACATGTATCTGGTTGGAATGTGGTATATTACAAGTAATATAAAAAAGGCCAGTGAAGCAGAGACATTCTGAATATTGGCAGGCAAAGAATTCCAAGTTTCGTATTATTTCTTAGAATTTCGGCCATTTTGAACTAAGCCCGCGGTTCTTTTGAACCGGGGATTCTCAAGAAGAACAGTATGCAAAATGCATATGGTGCTTTGTTTAGGGAGTTGCATCCACGTCAACGCTGAGTTTATTCCAATCGTGTGATCACAAATTACTCTACACTAGCTCTTAAAAATAATGATAGCTTCTCTTTGTATTGCTCAAAGATCGGCGATTATTTGACTTGGAATTCGATGATGGTATTTCGTCGACACAAGAGGACTTTGCAAGCTGTATTTGGCTTCATAATTTTAGTTATTTCTGTAAAATACTGTTATGAATACTACAGTGATACTTCGATGAAATTGAAGGCAGCAAATGTAAGGCATCATGAACTGCTCGAGGATAGAAATAGATTCAGTCGAGAAGTCGAAGGTAAGGTAAACAGAAATATAAAGTGAATTAAAAGTGATTAATAATATGACAATTTAATATCTTGTATTAACACGTCAATCAAATTCTCACACCTGTTGTGACTTGTGTATCTAGGGAAGAACTATGCAGAGCTAAGCCTTCTGGCTTTAAATTTGATTAGCAGTTTGTCAGACTGTTCATTACTTTGAATTTTATATTTTTAGTTCTAACCAAAAGCAAAACTGATTTGGAATATGCTCTGAAGTTAAAATCAGGGGAGCTAGACAAGTCAAACAGTGGTGAGTGTGCAAGTGTAATAGCTAGATTGTAATTAAGTAAATGGTTTGAACCTAGGAGTATCATTAGATGTGTGAAGTTGATTGTCCATGTTGTTGTAGTCTTTAGAAAGACTATTGTTGGTGACTGACGTTTCGACAGCCTCAGTGGTGGTCATCTTGACTTTGAAGATGATCACCACTGACTCCGTCGAAAAAGATGTAATTGTTGGCAAGTCAGTCACCAACAATAGTCTTTCTCAAGACTACAACAACCTGGACGATCAACTTCACACATCTATAACTTGCAGGAAAGTTGTCCTTTTGTCCAACGATTGAGGAGAATGTGACGTCAAAACAGCCCAATCTGCACCCCTTGATGGAAAGGCTTTTCCCTTTCATTCCCTTTTACAATTATCTTTTGAAAATCACTATTTAAACTTATTTTCAGATTGTCAGTCTTCCAAAAATCACCTTGAGAATCAGATAAACAGAGATAAGGTTTGACAAAATGTATTCTTGCTTTCAGTAGATTGCTTTTGACTTAATTTAACACCTGATAATTACATTTAGAGCGAGTCGATGGCGAGGTTTAATGCTTTGGATTCCGAACATAGGATGCTTAAGGTAATTAATAAATATCAAATACACAGCAATATAATTATAACAAAGGTTCTCCCTTTGTTTCTCCATTTTATAGCATTAATTTATATTTAAGAAATAGAAAACATTTTCTGTATTTCCATCGAGTTATAGAAACACGAGTGGAAGTTTGGGAGAACGAGAAATGGCAGTGGGAACACAAACCCGTAGAGCGAGTGTTTCCACGCTATTTCGAGTTCTCCCAAACTTCCATGAGTGTTTCTATAACGTATGGGAACATGGAAAGATGTTTTCTATTTCTTTTAATAAGACTCTTTTATTAAAACGATGAAAATATACATTCTCTTTACTCACGCTAGACAATGTCGTTGGCTGCTCAAATGAACATAAACTCTCTTAACTGTGAATTTTAAAATGGCGACTCATGCTAACAAAGCTCCATTGGGAGACCGCCGGGGCATTTAAAACTAGCCCGATTTTTGAAATTTTGTGGTATCTTGTTAGGATACAAGTAAAACAGAAGTTAGTACCCAAAACAAAATTTTGGTATCCTGTGGATATCGAGACACCACAAATTTCACACCCTGTATACCTTCATTAAATTCAAATTTGTAAACCGTTAACTTTGACATGATCTATATACAGGCAAATAATGCTGACTTGGATACAGAACATAAACATCTGAGGAAGAGTTTTGATAGATTGAAGTCAGATCATGGAGAAATTGACTTTGCTTACAAGAAGAAGATTCAAGATCTGAAGGAGCAAAATGAGCAAATTGTTTCTACATTGCAGCGTAAGTCTAACCATATTATTCCCCAAGACTGATCAACATCTAACTTCTCTTAACAATATCAATGCTTAACCAAGCAACAGAAGTAATGAGAATATAAAGAAAATCAATTGGAAAGTCAATTGGTTAAAGGACATTGGCAACAAAAATTAAGTTTGTCTAATATGAAAGAACTCGTAAAATGATAGAGCAACACCTTTTACAACTCTCCCATATTTTACTTCGTTTTTGAAATATTTCAGTTTGTTTGATATGTAAATGAGATGGTCTCTGACATCAGGTGTTGGGTAATTTTCACTCATTAAAATATTAGTTACATCTTCAAGTTTGTTCCACAAATTTACTTGAAAATGTGCGTATAATAACTCCTCATGATAATGAACGTTGTAAACTTAGCAATCACTGAGATATAAGACATTTTTAATGAGTGAAAATTCTCTACCCCACACCTGACGTCAGAGACCATCTCATTTACATATCAAACAAACTGAGATATTTCAAAAACGAAGTAAAATACGGAAAAGTTGTAAAAGGTGTTACTCTATCATTTTACGAGTTCTTTCATATTAGACAAACTTAATTTTTGTTGCCAATGTCCTTTAAACTAATTTGCAAGTAAAGTTGACTGCTACTTCGTGTATCGGACACAGAATATTCAGGTAAGGTCGCAGTGCTATTGAAGAAGGTCTGTGATTGGTTAGAAGCTTTCTGTGATTGGTTAGGTAGGATCTTCTGTGAGATGGGGGAAGTGAGTCTTACATGTAATTTTAACCAATGAAAATCAATGTTGATTACATCATTGAAATATTTAGTTTAGAGTAGGGTTGGTGTTCCTTTATTTCAGGGTTAGGACTAGAGTTTTTATTTGGGTTATGGTTAGGGTTTAACTTTTTGTACTTGTAAAGCTTCTGATCCACCAGTAAAATTTTCAAAATTTCACAAGAAACCATGCCACTACTTATTAATTATATACAAATAATCTACTTACAGTATGTAATATGTATATACAAAATATATAGCAATCCATCTTCTCCAAGAAGTTTCAAAGATTTAAAAGTGCATTGTCATTGTTATTTCAGGCCAGGTGGAGTATTATCAAAAAGAGGAGAATACTTTGTCTATTGAAGTCAAGAATTTAAAAGCAACCATTGCCCATTACCAGGTATACACTTTTTAAAAAACAATGTTTGTGAGTTTAGCATTGCACTATTTTCCTTATTTATAAATAAGATAACTCCTACTGAAAAGGATTGGATATAATATGAAAAATTGAAATAAGAGAACTTCAATGTGTCGAAAGATAGTTAAAGTACCTATTTCACGTTTGGAGATTTTGTATATTCGTAATATTTAGGTCTTCCTGAGCAAAATCATAATATATCTTGTCAGCCGAAAATTTCATCTTCATGGACTTTTTTGCTGTTAAAGTTATCGGATGTGATGTCACAAGAGGCATTTTTGTGGCACATGAAGATGAAATTTTCGGCTGACAATATATATTACGATTTTGCTCAGGAAGACCCAAATATTACGAATATGTAAAATCCCCAAACGTGAGATAGACACTTTAAGTAAGAGTACTTTCCTTGTACCTTTGAAACATATTTCTCAATTTTATGTACTGTATACTTATTTAAAACGACTCTTTATCATTTTAGGTCACTCTGAAAGATCTGAGGCTAAAACAAGCAAAAGAGAAAGAATCCCAAAACATTGAACATCAGTCTGATGGTAAATAATCTCTTAGTATCTGAGACAAATGTTGCTCAAAACGTAGCTCAATGGTTTGAACAAACTCTGAGTTTTTTTAAACTTTAGAACAGTCCCGAAGCAAGCACATAAAAAAAACAAGCGACAAAGGGTAAGATGTTACTGTAAAATTATATGGTACAAAATGAATGGAATATAAATAGAGAATATTAATACATGGATGTGCTGAAATATGAAATTTATTTCGAGGACACTGTCTCACAATATTTTTTATAAATATTCCATGCGTATATTTTGCCAGAAGGTATGACACATCAGAGAAAAATAAAGAAAGAACAAATAGAATAAAAAATGTGACACACGAAGACGATAAATCTTTGGAGTCTCACAAATTATTGCGTCGTGTAAGTAGAGTCTCGTTTAATCTTATCAAAGTGAGAGTTTGAGTGTTAGTTGTAATGTTTAGTCTTATCAAAGTGAAGTCGTATAGTGAGAGATTTAAGGCTTAGGGAACAATACAAGTTGAAGTAACCAACCTCTGAGGAGTGTCCTATCTTGGTGAAAGACTGAGTGTTACTGTAGTATAAGAAGACTTAGGAAACAACACAAGTTGAGATAACCAACCTCTGAGGAGTGTCCTATCTAGGTGAAAGACTGAGTGTTACTGTAGTGTAAGAAGACTTAGGGAACAACATAAGTTAAGGTAACCAACCTCTGAGGAGTGTCCTATCAAGACGAAAGACTGAGTGTTACTGCAGTGTAAGAAGACTTAGGAAACAACACAAGTTAAGGTAACCAACCTCTGAGGAGTGTCCTATCTAGGTGAAAGACTGAGTGTTACTGTAGTGTAAGAAGACTTAGGGAACAATACAAGTTGAGATAACCAACCTCTGAGGAGTGTCCTATCTTGGTGAAAGACTGAGTATTACTGTAGTGTCAGAAGACTTAGGAAACAACACAAGTTGAGGTAACCAACCTCTGAGGAGTGTCCTATCTAGGTATAAGACTGAGTGTTACTGTAGTGTATGAAGACTTAGGAAACAACACAAGTTCAGGTAACCAACATCTGAGATCTAGGTGAAATACTGAGTGTTACTGTAGTGTGAGAAGACTCAGGGAACATAACGGCTTAATATATAATAATTTTTAATATCATCTCTCTCTTTCTAAAACACTAGCACATCAAGAAAAGAAACAATGAGCCAAAAGTGGGACTAAAACAGAAACCAGACGACGACTTAAATAATGATAAGAGCATTGCGAGTGAACCTTTCGTTAGGCAGGACATAGTGGAAAGGAAGCGGACAAAACGTCATGAAAATAATGGCGACCAAAACGAAAATTTTGAAGAAGCATATAAGAGACAAGAAGAATGGAAGAACAATGCAAAGGATACTATCGATGATACTGACTTCAATGGTGCACATGTGAGAAATAAAGAAGTTTTGGTAGAGGATGAAGATGAAAAATCGAAGATTCAGATGAACGATTTGAACCATGCAAATGACAAGTTAAATAATGATCAGAAATTTGACGACCACGATGATGCTTTACAGGAAGGTATACTGTCTTTTAATATAAACAAATATGATGCTGCTGCGTAGTGTGAAACGTAGATAGGGAATATAGTAAAGGGGTGTAACTGTCAAATTGCCTATCCGGGGTGCTTGATCGAACGGACGAAGGAACGGACGGACAGACGGGGAACGGACGGACAGAGGGGGAACGGACGGACAGACGGGGAACGGACGGACAGACGGGGAAGGGACGGACAGACGGGGAAGGGACGGACAGACGGGGAAGAGACGGACGGGGAACGGATGGACGGGGAACGGACGGAGAACGGACGGTCAGACGAAGGAACGGACGGTCAGACGAAGGAACGGACGGACGGACAGGCGAAGGAACGGACGGACAGACGAAGGAACGGACGGACTTTACCAGGGACTTAAATATAAATATGTAGTTTTGATGATCGCGTTGTTTTGTTTATTCTTTCTCAACCGTGAATTGTTAAATAGTTTGTAATTATTTTTAAACCGTCCTAGGCGAGGAGAACGAAGATAATGCGGCAGAAGGAGAAGATAGAAATGATGTGCAGGAAAATCAGAAATTTCTAGAGAAAATACTGTAAGATGACTAAATTTAATAATTGGTTCTTCCCTTCCTTCAGAACATTCTTTCCTTTGGATCCTCCAGAACATTTCCTTCAGAACATTCTTTCCTTTGGATCCTCCAGAACATTTCCTTCAGAACATTCTTTCCTTTGGATCCTCCAGAACATTTCCTTCAGAACATTCTTTCCTTTGGATCCTCCCTTCCTTTGGATCGTTTTTTCAGATCCTTCCTTCAGATCCTTCCTTCAGATCCTTCCTTCAGATCCTTCCTTCAGATCCTTCCTTCAGTTCCTTCCTTCAGATCCTTCCTTCGGATCCTCTCTTCCTTCGGATCCTCTCTTCCTTCGGTTCCTCTCTTCCTTCCTTCTTTCGGATCCTTCCTTCAGATCCTTCATTCGGATCCTCCCTTCCTTCCCTCAGACCTTCCTTCCCCTCCCTTCCTTCAGAACCTCCCTTCCTTCAGATCCTTCCTTACTTCCTTGCATCCATCCATCCATCATTCCCTTCCTTCCTTCCTTCCTTCCTTCCTTCCTTCCTTCCTTCCTTCCTTCCTTCCTTCCTTCCTTCCTTCCTTCCTTCCTTCCTTCCTTCCTTCCTTCCTTCCTTCCTTGCTTGCTTGCTTGCTTGCTTGTTTGCTTCCTTCCCTTCCTTGCTTCCTTCCCTTCCTTGCTTCCTTCCTTGCTTGCTTCCTTTCTTCCTTTCTTTCTTTCTTTCTTCCATCCTTCCTTCCTTTCTTCCTTCCTTCCTTCCTTCTTTCCTTCCTTCCTTCCTTCCTTCCTTTCTTTCCTTCCTTCCTTCCTTCCTTCCTTCCTTCCTTCCTTCCTTCCTTCCTTCCTTCCTTCCTTCCTTCCTTCCTTCCTTCCTTCCTTCTTTCCTTCCTTCCTTCCTTCCTTGCTTCCTTCCTTCCTTCCTTGCTTCCTTCCTTGCTTCCTTGCTTCCATCCATCCTCCCTTCCTTCCTTCCTTCCTTCAGATCCATCCTCCCTTCAAATCCTTCCTTTCAAACCCTCCAATTCCATTAACTCATTTTGTTCATTTGTTTACTGTATCTATAAACTTAACATTGTTGTTTTGTTTTGTTTATTCACATGTTTGTTTACAAGTTTGTTTATTTCTTATTTTCAGGACAAGAAAAAAGTAATGGGGAATGGATGACAAACTTGTCGACTTATTTCAATCTCTTTTAGAAAATAATTCAAATGTAGAACAGTGTATAGAATTTCAATAATTCATGGTACTTGAAATTCCGAGATGTTCTCAAGATTGAGGTTCTAAAAACCGAGAGTCGGATATTCCCAGGAGCTCGAATGTGATAATGTGATGAAAAATGTGGTGGAATATTCTTCTCAAATAATCATAGTACACCACCAAATAACTACTTAATATTGAAATTGAAATGATGAATCTAAGGCTTGCAAATTTTCACCTTATTTCCTCAAATATGACCGTTTTGCATGGCCGTCATTGCTGTGAATTGTCGCCAGCTGTTGTGGTCTAGTGGTTACCACACATGTCTATGAGCTCACCTCCACTCAGGATCTTTGAGAGAAAGAGGAGAAAGTGCTGCCTTTGCAATAATATCAGCAAATGGTAATACTTTCGGGACTTCTCAGATAACGACCTTAAATCTCGGAACCCCTATCAATTGGGCTTCGAGCCTGTTGGGGTATTCCGTTCACCTAAGAGTGATAAATCTAATAAACTAAACTAAACTAAACATTTGTCAAAAGAAGCTCAAACGGTTTGCAGCCTTGAATTATTATTTTGCTTTAATATTATGCGTGTGTACTTATTTGGTATTGTACTTTGATTTTCGTCGCCAGTGTCAAGCGACTGTACATTTTTACATTATTTTCTAGCACAATAGACCAATATTTTAGAGTTTATTATTTGTTGTAGGGACCAAGAATAATGTAAACACTGTCCTAGTTCTGTATACAACGTCATTTTGAGCATTTGCATGACTTTAGGACGACGGTAACTCACAGGAAGTTGAGAGATGTTCCTTTAGATGGACTTTAACACAGACATCGTTTTAGCAGAATTGAAACAACCCTTCAAGTAATCAAATATGGAAGTTTGACTAGCATTGACTTCTTTTGAATGATAAAATTTATCTTACTATTTAACCGCCGGTACCAGCATAACACTGATTAATTAAATTAATTAACAACACTAATTAATTAATTAAATTAATTAATTAAAACGCTTGTTAATAAATTATTTGTTTTTGACCGAGCGGGGTCTGGTGTAGAGAAATTGGCAGCCATATTGACTTCATTTTTGTCGGAATCAAAGTGATTTTTGCTTCTCAGTTTGCATAACTTCTTTATGTTTTTACAAGTGGTTGAAACCTAAAGGAAAATCAACAATGTCCAGGTTGTGTTCGGGAGTGATGGGAGCCTTAAGGAGAAGGTCTATGTCTATGAAATATCAAGATTTCTCGAAGAACATTCGGCAGACATTTGTAAGAGGTAAGCTTACGTGCTGAGACTACAAATATACGAAGCGTTCGTTGATGTTTTACACCCTAAAACCTCCACGAGACGTTGACGTTTTTAGAGAAACTGTGTTAAATGCAAGTCGTTATAAGAGGCTCAACCGCCAGGGGGGTAAAGGACTTGAAGGGGTAGTAGGTATCGACTATCATGATATACCTACCAGATTTATATGTGATAAGTAAAACTTCAATATGTATGAGCCATATGTATGGAGTATGATAAATTATGGTGGGGAATGATGCAAGGTTAATTAGATTATTTGATGGAATGGACAGATGAGGATGGTCAGGTGGTTCCAAATATATTAGCATATATTATCAACAGAATGATAGATATGTTATGTATTACCTCGTTCTTTTAAAAACCCCGCTTAAAATTTCTGTTTTTGTACAGAAAGTTAAGTGGTTTTTTTTTTAAAGAACGAGGTAATACATAACATCTATCGTTCTGTTGCTAATATATGCTAATAAATTTGGAACCTCATAATTCATGTCGGCAAAATTAATTCTCATACCCCCCCTGCTCAACTTCCTTCGCTCAACTTCCTATAACACTTTCTTTTTATCTCTTGTTAGCAATTAACATAATATTATTTATTTATTATTTAATTAATCCTTATAATAGAAGGCATCATGTAAACCAGCCTCTGGCTGCACTGATTTTACCTTCTTTAAATAAAACTTTTATTATTATTATTATTATTATTATATTCCTACCTAGCATCATCTCCAGATATTCTCTTTTGCTGTTTTTGATTTAGGAAATTCAGCCAAAACTACAGGTTACCAACAAAGTAGCATACTACCAGCAGCATCATTTTTAAATTCACAAAACAAGATATTTAAGTTTCCTGCACATAGAAGTCTTATGTCCAATGGAATACAAGCATTTTTAGAAGCTAAAAACTGGAATATCGAGGGTATGCAATTCCCATCGTTGTACCCTTTTAATTTAAACTATAAAATACTGGAAAATACGATCAGTTGGAAGCAAGAGCCAACTGAGAATGTTATTAAAGAGACTGATAACAACTTTGTGTATCTAATGGGTAGCTTGTTGAAGATACGCAGGAAGAAGATGAATCGACAAAAGTATAAGAAACGAAGGAAGAGAGATCGTTTCAAGAGAGAAGCTTTGAAAAACCTGAGAGAGAGAAAAGAGCAACGGAAAGAAAGGGCAGAAGCAAGGAAACAATTACTGCTTTCTAACATGGTTGTGAACAAAGCTATCTCGAAAAGACAAGCAAGGTATTTATCTCATAAAGTTCTGCCAGGTCGTGTTGCAAAAAGACAAAGTATGAATTAATGGCCTGTAACTCTTAGTTTTTAAACATCAATCTTGCATGTATTTTGATGACCAGCCTTGTGTAAATTACTTTCCTTGGTATTGAGAAAACGTTTTAATATGATTGCTTTAGTTTTTGCCCTAACAAAAACAACCTGTTCATGAAAAAGTTGAGGGAATGTTACCCAATATTTTGACTAAAGATATCTAGTTTTGTACAATTTAGACAGTGATATTTTTGCCATATTTTGGCAATAAATATAGAAACACTAGAAAAAAGCATCACTCTATGAAGCCTTTATAAAATAACATTTTGTAAATGCAAGCAATAATTGGCTGAAAGCCATGTAGCTTGATCTTGTAAGGTGTGTGCTGAGCAAGCGGAGTGAGATCAGGCCTGCGGCGCGACCGAGGCAAGGTTGAGCACCACTGAGAAACTGAAAAGGTGGATTGAAAAAGTGAGGCTACTGTTGAATGTCAAAAAGTAGACCAGATGAGACTCAACTTGTGTATGTTGCCATTAAGATGGGTGTTGCTCAAGAACACTCTTGATTGAGTTGAAGACTAAGCTTTAATACCAGAGCAAAAACCCTAACCATAACCCAAATAAAAACTCTAGTCCTAGCCTTAAAAATAATAAATTTTGGACAAACAAAGATGGACATACAAAGGAATGGATGGAGGCACAGACAAAGAAACAGATGGGTGGACAAAGGGATGTGCTTGTCACTCACAAGATCTTCAGCAAATCACCAGGGAAATGTCGTCTTCGAGGCACTTGATGAAGTCTGCATTGATGTTTTCAGTGGGAGTTCATGGATTTCACACACTTCCAAGATACAGTACATGTACATGTATGTTAATGCAGTGTCTGACAAGATCCACATTGGCAACTATGTCAGATAATAGTGCCTGCAATCATCTTTTGGAAGTGGCAAGGTCTGTTACAGTGAAATATTGGACCAACATTTTTAGTAAGGACCGAGTTCATGCAAAAAATAGTCCAATATTTCTTTGTACACACTGAACAAGCATGGTCAAGATTTAAGAAGTTTTTTATTATGTGGCCTCGGTAACGGTAACTTTTCAGTGGCCATATGTGTCCACACGGCTTCACTAGCATGTATTTATTAGATTCCATTCAAACACTTGCAATTTACTTCACGGTTTTTGTACGCTGTTCCTTGGTAAAGTTTTCAATTTCTTGCGGGTCGCCACCTACCTATACTATCAAGTTTTGTGATTGGTTGATTAAAACAATAAAACAATAGAATCAACCACAAAGAAACCAATGTCCTAACCCTATCACTTTTGTTCCATATAGCCAATCACAAAACCTGTTAAAATCCTTTCATTTTGTAAAAATACTGAATAACAGAATTCACACATTCTGAATGTTTTTTTTATTGCTCAAGGTTTTAACTGAAGACCAATAAGCATCTTATATTATCTGACACTCATTTCACAGCATTTCAGTTGCCTGGTTACCAACAACATATTTGCTAACATTGAATAAAAAATCGAAAATTAAGTTTATCTTATTTGAAAGAACTCTTAAAACAATGAGGAATAACAACTTACAACTCTTCCATATTTTACTAAGTTCTTGAGATATTTAGACTTATGTGATATTTAAATGAGCTGATCTATGACGTAGCAAGTTGTACACAACATTGGAAAATCATGTATATCTTTCCAATATTATAAGAATCACTCAAAACTTTGTAATTGCTACAGCTCATGAAACAAAACATTAAAGACAAGCTTCAAGTGATTTCGTTCAGTAATCTTTAAGATATACAGGATTTTCCAATGTTGTGTACAACTTGCTATGTCATAGATTATCTCATTTGAATATAACTTGCTATGTCATAGATTATCTTATTTGAATATCACCTATGTCTAAATATCTCAAGAAGTAAGTTAAATATGGAAGAGCTGTAAATAATTGTTATTCCTCGTTGTTTTAAGAGTTCTTTCGAATAAGTGATGCTTATAGTTTGACATATTTCAACAAAATTTCTAAGACACCAAAGTAAATGCTTTATGTCATGACAGCACACCAAACACATCTATAAACTTCTAATATTATTTTTCTCATGATACTGGACTTGTTGAATGTCCTGGTTGTCCTGGAATAGTTTGGTATTGTTGTTGCTCTAGAAATTGAAAAGAAAAGTTATGGGTTTCAGTGTGGTTCTGTGTAAGGTGTGTTAAGTTGTCAATATTTAGAAAAACTCTGAGCTCCAGATAAGAGTCAAACCTGCAACCTTCTGAATGCTAGCCAGACACCCTAACCATTGAGCCACTAGAACTCATATGGCAAGGCAAATTACAGTAATAAACCTGGCCGTGTGTTCGCAACTTGTTGTTGGACTACAACTCGTATTGTGACAGTCCATTTCCAGTCAAATTAGTCGAGTAACTTAAGTTACAGTACATGATTGATGTACATGTTATAAAGTGTTGTGCTGTGTAGGCAGTGTAAAATATACAAATTGAAAACCCTAAAAGGTGATGAACTGCCAAGATTTTTAGTAACAAAATACTGACATTTCAAGCAGAGACCTTCATCAGAGCGAGTCTCACTCTGATGAATTGGGCTCTGCACGAAACGTCAGTATTTCATTACTAAAAATCTCGGCAGTTCGCCACCTTTTCACTTTGTTATATTATATTGAAAACCCTGCTTACGCAGCACTCTACTTTTTTACTACTCTTGGTCTATAGAAGGTCTATTTCAACATTTAAAATGACCTTCTACACACTATTTTGGAAGTACACCAACCTTTCAGAGCATTCAATTTAAATTTCTTATCTGTCCCTTTCTGTGTTAATGCCTCAAACTGCATTCACTGCATGTACTTATTTTTAACAAGTAAGAGTTAAATATCGAGAACATCGATATTACTGTACTATTGATTCAATGGAAATTTTTTGAGTACAGCAGGATTTGAACTCCCACCATCGTTCAATTCCCGTTCGAGTCAATAATTTTCCATCGACTCAGTAGTGTAGCTTAACCATGTCGATTAATTTTCATATGTTACCCACATAGTTTTAATGCTGACATTCAAGGTATTTAACTTTATAGCACAGGCTCCATTGTTTTTGAGAGGTTTCTGTGTGGGATAAATCCAATGGAAGAACAAAGAAAATTGACAATTGTGCTGTAATTAGATGTGTGAAATTGATCGTCCAGGTTGTTGTAGTCTTGAGAAAGACTGTTGTTGGTGACTGATGTTTCGACAGCCTCAGTGGTGGCCATCTTCAGAGTCAAGTAAAGCATGTACTTTTGTCAGGGTTTGCCTATATATATATATATATATATATATATGTCTGGTTCATTACATCATTGTTTGTTTGTGTCATAATTAGTGTGAGTGGGTGTTGCATTATGCATTAAACGTGGGTCTATTGTTTGTTGGTGCATGCGAAGAAATCTTTTGTATGGTGTCGGTGCTTACACTAATTATGACACAAAAAAACGATGAACCAGACTTATTATAGGCAAACCTTGACAAACACGCTTTACTTGACTCTGAAGATGATTACCGCTGAGGCCGTCAGTCACCAACAATTGTCTTTCTCAAGACTACAACAACCTGGACGATCAACTTCACACATCTAATGATACTCCTAGGTTCAAACCATTTACTTTGTGCTGTACAGGTAATTGGTCAAATGCTAGTCTGTCCTAAAACACCAGTGGTAATCATTCACATATACATTTATCATACAGCATATTATAGCAATCAAATAACCTGAAGTATTTCCTTGGGGCCATGAGCTGTATTCAAACCCACCAACATTTTGAAATCCAAGGAGCAGAAAGATTGCTGTAATAGGCTAAAAGACCATATAACAGAAAGAATAATTATCAAGATAGAGCTATAGGTATAAGAACTTCAACAATATTGAGAGCAATCTGATTGAAAATAAAGAATAGCAAAGGATTATTATGAATAACATTAATTGAAATAAAATATAGTTATCCATGTTTTAAAGTGCCCATGACCCCAAATACGATATTACTGATATAGATGCTACATGAAGTGAAAAGTTGAATGCCAAAATATTTTATGATTTGAGCTTTGCGTTGATGTGCTATAACGATTTGTTTGTCAGAAATACTAATGAGTGTGACGTCATTTACGGCATTTAGCTTTCTTTTCTGCTTTCCGTGTGATAGACTGGTTGAGGATTTGAGTGAAAAAGTTGATAAAATCTTTACTATAGCGGTCAAGTACATCATCAACGTTTGAGTTAGATTAATTTGCTTCAACAGTAGAATATTGTATCTGAAATGATGCCGTAAATGACGTCACACTCATTAGCATTTCGGACAAACAAACCTTTATAGCACATCAACGCAAAGCTCAAATCATAAAATATTTTGGCATTCAACTTTTCACTTCATGTAGCATCTATATCAGTAATATCGTATTTGGGGTCATGAGCACTTTAACAATTAGTTGATGAATGATGCAGGTTTTTTAACACAAACTTACCTTTAAGAATAAATTGAGGAATGCAAAACTAATACCGATCTGTCAAGGAAAATGGTTACAAAATACACAAAATCATTTCACCAAATAACTTTTATATAGTTGATATAAATATTACATTAGGTTTTAAGGATACGCTACAGCAAATCGTCGTTTTGACGACTGGTCATCTAAAACAAACAATCTTACAATAAGCAAAGAGAAAAGGTGGTGAACTGCCAAGATTCCAACACATGATATTATTAATGGTGTTATTAACAGACGTGTGACTTTACAAATTGTTTAACTTGAACATGGCCAAGTCGAAGGTATGTCAAAGGTGCTGCAGGCTGCACCATATGACCCATGTCTGACCACGGAGCACAGTTATATTACATCTAAATGTTGATTTTACTGAGGGCAGAAAACCAGAGACACCAGAAGAAAACCCTCGAAGCACGGGAGAGATCAACTATAACAACTCTACTCACATGAGTTCCAAGCTCGCGAATCAACACAACGTTATTCCCAGATGGTCACCCATCCAAGTACTAACCCCGTCTGACCTGACTTAGTGGTGAGTGGCAGTGCCCTAATAGCACATACCTCCCGTGCTTCCCTTAAATAATTATGCTAACGACTTACTGGCTTCTTGGTTATACCAGATTCCAATCAATACACAATCATTGAGTAAAGCAAATGCAAGTCCTAAAAGAAACTACAGAATTTGGGAGAAAATATATTTTAACATCAGATGAATTACAATTGGGTGGATGAAATTAGTTTTATAAGTAATAATGAATAAATAAGTATTTAATTAATAAAGTATATAAGTTGATCATCCAGGGTAGTCTAGCTGGTCAAAGACTGTTGTTGGTGACTTAAAAAAACAGTTTTCTAAGACTGGGCTGCTACTTTGTGTACCGGACACAGAATATTATTTTACTGAAATGTTGAGTTTAAAAGTAGGGTTAGTATTCCTTTATTCCAGGGTTAGGACTAAAGTTTTTATTTGGGTTAGGGTTAGGGTTTTTGTTCTTGTAAAGCTTCTGAATCTTGAGGAAAAAACGTTGATGTGTCTATGACGTAGTCTGTGTCTGGTACACAATCTGGACACTGCAACAATCTGGACAGTCAACTTTATAAAGTGTTGTAATGATAAAATTAATACCATTTGATTAGCATCATAACTAGAAGGCTGAATTATAACCCATATACCAATCACCAGCAATACCAAATGGCAAAATATGTAGCTTAATGGCAACCATGGATAAGCGAGTGCCCTGCAAAATAAAACCATTGTCATAATGTCATTGCATGAACCAAAAATCAAGGAATGGAAATTTGTCACTATAGTTTCAAATTACTCAACCCAGGGCTTACTCCCACCGGAGCTCCGGCGGGTACTGTATAGCAAATCACCAGCTAGATTTTCGCCGATGTCCAAGCGAAATCGTCTCTGTAGGTTTGTTTTTATGAAAAGCGCTGCTAAAATGCCATCATCGGTGTAATTCATACAATGAAAGCCAAGGGACAGGTTGTTGATAATATAGTTGAATTTTGCTACCTATGAATTATTTCTTCAAATGCTGAAAATTGTATTCCTAAGATTCATATGTTACAGTGGTAGTACAGACCGCACCACCACTCTCCATGAATTGGAATGACCGTTCAGTGCCCATGTCTGATTCTGATGGGTAATACGATGGGACAGCTACGTATACTTACCCTTGACTGAGAAGAGACTCAGTTGGTTGCTATACTCGCATGTTGAGAATGGTGTTGAATGTCAGTTGTCGAGACCGCATTACGAACAAGGTGTTATATGGAGATCTTCCCAGTGTTACACAGATCAGGACCTGCAGGCTTAGGCTAGCTGGCCACTGTGTGAGGAACAACAATCTCGCTGTGAGTGACCTTATTCTTTGGGAACCGGCACATGGCGAGGCAACACGTGGTGGTCAACGGCTTACATATGTGGAAATGTTGAAGAGGGATACCGGTCTCGCAGATGTAAACGAGATGAAGAGTTACATGCAGGATAAAGGAGTTTGGCGTGCTATGGTCCGAGGAGACTCGATATATGATGATGATGATGATGATGATGATGATGATGATGATGATGATGATGATGATGATGACGACCCTTATTTGGCCCGGGCCCCAGCTAACTCTTGGTAGGGGCTGGAGGTAATGAGAATAAAGGAAATGATCACCAAAGATAAACTGACATGTTTTTAAAACAACTTCTCCCAACTAGTACTATAAGAAATACTTGGAGACAGTAAGGAGAATATGTATGTTGATATTGGCATGTTAAGGATTCACAAGGTTACATAGATTACATTATTTCTGTTTTTCCGATATTGATCCAAAATATATCACTTACCAAGATGTGAATATCAAATGCAAGAAAATGAAAACCTAAAAACACAAAATTAAGAAATATTTGGTAATCATCTTGGCATCTGCCCCCCTCGCATGCATCTCATGTCATGAGATACACAACCACAACAACATAGGAAGTGAAAATGACGAAGAAATACATTGTGCTTGATAACGATGTTACATCGATACTAATAACTAACCTTAATTGGTACAGCAGGAAGGTTAAGTGACGCAAATCTCTCCATAATTTCAATAAATACGCTCTTTCGTTTTGTAAACTATACGAAGCTTCCGCTCAGAGCAAACAGGCGGAAGTAAGCCATGCGAAATTTGACGTGACGTCATTTGATCAACAAATTATAGAATTATAATTTAAATAATAATTATTATAATTATTATTTATAATAATTAATATTATTAATAATTATTAGAATTTGTTAATATGCACACTGCTGTAGTGAAATGTACGATACGATACCCAGGGAATTTTGCCTCCACAGCGGAAGGTCGGCGAACATGGGCCTGGGATCGGCTGGTCCATTCTATAATGCGATTGGCTTGTCATAAAACTCAATTAATTCAGCCGACTATAATTTATTCATCTAAATCTGTTGTCTTCAAATGTTGAAGATAATTAATGTTGTCTTCAAATTTTACAGCAAATTAGAAGTGATAGCTTTCGCTAAATTGGATATATGCTTCTTCATACCTTTTGTAAGAGATAACCATGGATATATGGTGGATTATGAAGCTTGTTAGCTGCTTTTATGCCGACGAATGCTGACATGAACAACTCTGAAGAGCATTGAATATTTCTTAATTATTCAGGTCAACAAAGTAGACAAAGGCAATGGAACAAAGATCACAAAAATTATCATATCTAAACACCCAGAAATTCTGGATGTCGTGTGACCAGCCGATCCCAGGGCCATTTTCGCCGACCTTCCAGCGTGGAGGCAAAATGCCCTGGGAACGAGGTTGGTACTACCTCCGCTTTTGACTTTCACTTCAATATGCCCACCACTTATTTTTTTGCAATTTGACACAATAGCACAACTGCCTTGGATTTCGAGGCAGCACTTCCCTTGCAATGGTAACTTCTAGTAAATAATAATATATTGAACTTATCAAATAATTTCCCAACGCAACCAGGTGATAAATCAGACATAGTTTGACTATTTAAAAACGCACAGTCTTTTGTTCAAACAATCTTTTGTTTAGGTATACAGAGTGTATAAAAAAAAGTGCATCCTCGGAATTTCCCAAGAAATCCACTTTGTTTTTATTAGCACAAAAGATTTTAGGCTTCTGGGAATTTAACTGTTGTTGATACTTGTAAACTAAACAACTTCCCATTAAATAAATGCATAAATTTCGATTCAATTCTGCTTTACGTGCTCGAGTTTGTAGTAATTAGACAGTTATGCCCCTGGGGCGAAAATCTTTTGTGTTTAAGAACACAGTGGATTTCTTGGGAAATTCCGAGGTTGCGCTTTTTTTTACACACCCTGTATAATCACATGCAATTATTTTTATGCTCACAGACCTTCTAGTATTCACAAATGGCCGACAATTTAAAGTTATTTTATATTGTATATAAATTGTCCCTTGTGACGTTTTAAAGTAAGAATCTTTTCAATTTCGTGCATGAAAACGAGTTCATAAGGGCTAATTTGTATGTATATAAAAGAATACTAATTTGGCAGGCATTTATGAATAAGGTCTATTGTGCATAGCAACGAAGTTTATGATCTAAAACAGACATAGTTTGACGCTGCTCTGGCTTTAAAAGGTTTTGAACGTAACTTTGAAAGTTATTGTCCATGTCCATTTTAAATTAACTATACGTCAAAAAACATTTCAAGCCAGAGTAGCGTCAAACTATATGTCTGGTTTATCACCTGGCTGTGCTGGGACATTATTTGTTGTTTATCTAAAAGTAGATGAAAAACACTTGAAACATGAAAACTTAAATCCCAAAGGATAATTGAATATGTAAATAAAGGCCCACCAAAAAATGAGCTTGAATTAATGAACTGTCATCGAAGATTCTTGTACTGAGTCAGCGCAAGGCGTATTAACTTGAGAATGTAATTGAGTTTGGTCTCAAAAGTTTGCTTGGTATAAGCAGTATGGTGTCTTGTCCACTGTTTTCGTCAAATACTTGAGTTGCTACGTAGTGCATCGTTCTTCCATGTGTGAACGGATTATACGGTTGCCTGAACGATGTATCTTTATTATTTCAAACTTGGCGTGGGACAGGTAAACTGAATTTAGTTATATCTATGACTTTTGATGTAGATCTTGTTGCTTCTGACGACTGTGTTTTATGATTGCCTTAATCGTCATGTGTTTTCATTCGTTTATTTATTAATCATCCTGAATCAGGATAGGCGAGATTTTAACTTGAACCTCGGGTGTCCCAGTTACTGCTGTAGCTAGCAATATTTGTCGTATTGAGTTGCATATCAAGCGATAGTTCAATCTCTGTTCGACTGTACCATCGTGATTTCAGTGAGTTGAAATCTTTCTCAAGGGTTGAGTTGACTAAAGACGTGTTTTGATGTACATTATACAATTATACAATTATAATGAACACTTATGTCGTCTAGCTCTCAAAGATATTAATCATTACTGCATTTTACACTTGATTGCTGTTCCACTGAAGCTTTTAAAAACATTGTAGTAGTTTTAGTTTTAATTTTTAGTAGCACATCTACCAGTCTTTCGTTTATGCCGTGCCCTGAAATATCCAAGACAAACTAAAAAAATATGTTGACTATCTTTAACGACCCTTGGAATAATTATTATTCTAATGCGTAATATAAAAGCGTTGTTGTGTAGGTAGTGTAGAAATACAAATTAAATACTATAAAAGGTTGGTGTACTATACCAAAATAATGTGAAGGAGATCAAAGTGTTGTGCTGTGTAGGTAGTGTAGAAATACAAATTAAATACTATAAAAGGTTGGTGTACTATACCAAAATAATGTGAAGGAGATCAAAGTGTTGTGCTGTGTAGGTAGTGTAGAAATACAAATTAAATACTATAAAAGGTTGGTGTACTATACCAAAATAATGTGAAGGAGATCAAAGTGTTGTGCTGTGTAGGTAGTGTAGAAATACAAATTAAATACTATAGAAGGTTGGTGTACTACCAAAATAATGTGAAGGAGATCAAAGTGTTGTGCTGTGTAGGTAGTGTATAAATACAAATTAAATACTATAAAAGGTTGGTGTACTACCAAAAATAGTGTGAAGGAGGTCTAACGTTTCGCGAGCGAAGGACCTTCGTCAGAGAGATTACATAATTGAAATACTATTTAGTTTAAAAGTAGGGTTAGTATTCCTTTATTTCAGGGTTAGGACTAGAGTTTTTATTTATGTTATGGTTAGGATTTTTGTTCTTGTAAAGCTTCTGAATCCCGAGAAAATAGCCTTGATGTATCTATGACGTAGTCTGTGTCCATTGTGTATGTGGTACACGAAAAAGATGCCAGGACAACCTGGAACTATTAACTAACACCGGTTTGCGCCATAGCCGACTTCGCCCTGGTATTAAAATGACCTTGTTTATGTTCTGGGGTGGATTAGATATCTCCCGCATTGACATATTTGTCATTAGATAAATACGAACATTTCTGACTGTCGTTGACGTGTCTCAATAACTCAGTGGTCAGAACACTGGTGTACGTTAAACCGGAAGCCTTGGGTTTTCTTCTGTTGTAGTTTAAGGAACCGCCCCTGTCATTATTTATGGCCGGGGTGGGGGCCGAAGAGAAAATGGTTGGGTAACTGAAAATTGTAATACCTAAATGTTGGGTAAAAAATAATCACTTCTCTGAAGGGTTGGGCAGTAAAATTTTCATGATTATTTACATAAAAAAATTAAGAGTTCATCATTTAAAATGTTGTTATCATCTCCAGTTCTCCTTAGTCATCATTGCACATTAGCTTTTATTATTGTATTCCTCTCCTTCTTTTCCTTGGATTCCTGCTCTGTATAGGGAGATAATAATCTGAAAGTTACAGTTATTAAAACTTGTATCGACGATATGCTTGGAATAGCGTGGCGAGAGCTGCTATTAATAGCTCAAAATGCGGATAAACAAACCAAATTTGACTCGCAAATGAGCTATTTTGTCATAGCTGCAAGAATTATGGGTAAATGCGGACAAACATGGCTACTCATGACGTCATCTCGACGGAGCGCTATTGAGCTTTATCGAACTGTTTTCTTCTTGGGTTGGGTATTAAAATTTTCTTTACCCATAAATTGTTGGGACGGTTAAATTTCTGATCTTAATTTGGTTGTGTAAAATTTTTTTTCAGCACCAAATCTATTTCTCTTCGGTTCCCACCCCAACCATAAATAGTGACTGGTCGCTTAGTGAATTTTTTTAAATTTTAGAGTTAGAATCGGAACTCTGTGAAACTCGTGCTATGGATAACAAGAATGGTCAAACAATTGAAGACAGAGCTTTGAGAGAAGGTTACCATGAAATAATTGAGTTCCTTGATGACTTTTACGGGAAGCCATCTTCCAAGCCGAAACCAACTGTTCGCTTTGCCGTAAGTACAGAATACAGGGGGGGTGTGCATAGATGACGGGGGGCTTGTACAAGGCTAAAAGAGATGACGCAAAAGGACCTTCCCATTTAGTTTATGTTAATATACACACTGCTGTAGTGAATGTGGGAGAGCTATACGATCGTCCATGTATCGTCTGTCTACTGCAAGCTCTCCCACATTCACTACAGCAGTGTATATATTAACACTTCCAAACCTTACCGATATATAGTGACTGTCACATAGGCAGTACATATATCAATCGAACCAGTACATCATTGTAACCTTCGCTCTCCATCTGAGTCTTGGTATATCTCAATGGTTAGAGCGTCTCACCAGCAATCAGAAGGTTACAGGTTCGATTCCTGTCCGGGAATAATTTTTCTGAAGATACGAGCTTGATTTATCACTCTTTGGTGAACATGGCGAGAAATTATGGACACGCACGCGCAGTAGGTGCTTGGACTTAGAAAAAATATGTAAACACTATGCCCGCCATCACTCAGTGATTTATATAGGAGTTAACAAGAAACGTCTTCGTAGCTCTTAGCCTCTCGCTAAAATGCAAGATGTTCAATCTGATCTGGTTAGTACTCGTTAATACAAAATTTAGAATCGCTCGATGCATATTCGCTTCGGTATCGCAATATTTGTATATGAAGCAAGTGTATATATATGTATTTGTATATGAAGCTGAATACATTTCAATTTCCAAACAAAATCCGCGACATATCCAATATGTTCAATCTGCCTTGGCTTACCAAGGCATTGTGTTTACAGGGCCAATTTTCACCAAACATCCACAACCTATACTCAGTTCGGTATCGCGATATGATTTTAGTGAAATTTGCGTGTAGAGCATCTGAAATGTGACACCGCGCGCAAAATAGACCACCAGACAAGTATAAACGTTTTAGAAATTCGGTTCTTCGACGTCTTTTTGATCATGTGACATCGATCGACAACTAGCGCAAAAATTCAAAGCGCTGTAACCAGAGCCGTACGTTATTCATTTCAGAGCTGTTTGGCTCCTCCCACAGGTGTCCACAATTTCTCGCCATGACGGAATACCCCAACAGGCTAGAAGCCTAATTGATAGGGGTTCCAAGGGCCTACGATTGAAGGTCGTTATCCGAGAAGAACCGAAAATCTCCGTTCGTCGGCGACTTTCATCATGACTATACTGTATGGAAACAGTCGGCGACTGAGTCGGAGACTGTTACGACCGGGCTTTACTTAGATTGATGTAGACTTGAAATGCAAATCACATTGAATAACATGAAACGTCTCAGTGATTCTCAATATCATTCCCTTCAATACTTCATGTTTCACTATTTGACGTAAGGCCTTTGATTTGTATTTCTACATTGCCTATACACAATACAATACTTTTAATATCACCTATTATATTAAAAGAGTTTTTCAGATTGACCTATAACTTAGATTGATCAATTGATGTAGACTGTTGAAATGTAAATCACATTGAATAACATGAAACGTCTCACTGATTCTCAATATCATTCCCTTCATTACTACACGTTTCATTATTCACCGAAGGGCCTTTGATTTCAGTATTTCTACTCTTCCTACACAGTACAATACTGATCACCTATTATGTTAAAAGGGTTTCTCGAATTAACCTATAACTTAGATTGATCTAGAGTCGAAATGTAAATCACATAGACCTCTTTCATAATGGCGCCCAAATTAAATATTCTTTTATATTCATTTAAATTAGCCTTTCTGACCTCGTTCGTGTGTCTGTAATTCCAAAGAATCGTTGCTTTGTAACGAGGCCAGAAAGGCTAATTTGCATGCATATAAAAGAATATTTAAACTGGCCGGCATTATGAAAGAGGTCTATTGACTGACATGAAACGTCTCGTTGAGTCTCAACATTACATGAGAGAATTACAGTCCGAAATCATTCCAAACTTGTTGTATTAGTGTAAAGTCTAATTCATGTCCGCGACAATATTTTCTTCTCCTTGCAATATTTCAACAATTTAAGTGTTGAGCATTTGTTTTTGTTTCGTCCATAATGACCAAATAATAATATTCCTCGTTCAAACGATGCCGAGATTTGCATTAGTATAATGGAAACCACTAGTGCTTATCGTAATGTGGTATAGAGTAACATTGATAGCGTGGCAGTTAATCGGGTGAGATATGTATCTCGTGCAGTATTGAAACATCGCGAAGTCGCGGTTACCACAATGATGTACATCAATGGTATGTAAGAAGTAGATGAGTGGCATTGCCAAACCTGTTCGTTTTGTACCAAAGCGTTGACAATATCTTTCGCGTCGAATGTATTCGGTAGGTATTGTAGACATATACCATATTTCTGTAGTTAAGCTACTTTTGTGGGTAAGCAGCTGGTGTAATGGTCAATATGTTTTGATAAGAGCGGTGCTTTCGATTATTGTCGATATCTCGGTCCGTTCGTTGAAGTTGCCAGCTATGGTCACGAGTTCTCAGTTATCTGGTTAACTTCTCTCCGACTTATACCTTGTTGAGACGGATTGGGTAGCACACCCAGATCAGTCTAAGATCGATTCTTTTGCAACTATTATACGTGGTTTTCCGTGAGTCTCTATGAGTAGTTCTGTTCATAAACTACTTCTTTCACAACCTCCTTCCTTATAAATCTTGAATTAAATAATTCTGTAGCAACTGAATATCCTGGGAGATGTTCAGATTGACAGGAGCTAGATTCATTGTTGTGGTCACCAAGCGTGACAACCTCTTTCCGCTGTACGTTCACCTACCTTCTTCGTTCATCTACCTTCTTCGTTCAGCTACCTTCTTCGTTCACCCACCTTCTTCGTTCTAACCATCGTCCCATGTTGTATGGTCGTATTCCCTAGTACTCAACACCCTCGTTATTGTCCTATACATGAGTCATAGTTTTTTCGCGCGAAAACGTCTGGTATATATATGGTCTTATAACTACACCGTTTTATGCAAATTATTTTGAAACCACTTGGATGCAAAATTGTCGTTTAAAGGCAGGATTGTAATATAAATCAAATACTCTAAAAGGTTGGTGTACTACCGAAATAATGTGTAGGAAGTCTAACGTTTCGAATGAAGATCCGTATCGTTTCACTCTCTGACGAAGGACAATTCACTCAAAACCTCTTAAGCCGGCCGTTTTCCACTTCACCATTTCCTTCGCCGCTAGAGAAACATTTCGCCGATGACATAATTTGTTCCCGTTTTCATTGGTTGACGACTGAAAAAAATGATGTCATTGTGGAAATATTTCGCTAGCGGCGAGGCAATTTTCCCTTTCGTAAACGGTCGTTACCATCCCAGCTCTCATAGAATGTTGGGTAAGCGGAGTGAAATTCCTCGTGGTCCCAAGGTTCCCGCACACTTGATTTCGCGGCTCCTCGTGTTCTTTCATAATATTGCTATCTAAAAAGCGAACAAGCATCTATATGGCGAGTTCTTTGAAAAAAAAACAAATTTAAACAAACCCGAAACAACCTGCAAGAGGCAGATTTGGAGCAAGTCTATGAAATAGTGTGTAAGTTGTCTAACGTTTCGAGCGGCCCTTCGTCAGAGAGTGAAACGTAAAGTGAAATAATAACTGAGTGATTATTTCACTTTATGTTTCACTCTCTGACGAAGGGCCTTCGCTCGAGACGTTAGACAACTTACACGCTATTTCGGCAGTACACCAACCTTTTTATACATTTTGATTTGTATTTCTACACTGCCTACGCAGCACAACACGTTTTATCACCTATTAATTGAAAAGCATCTATGACTAGTAAGTGACTTTACGAATTAACTATGTTCTATGGCAAATGCAGAACTACATTTATGGTTATATATTACGGTGGTCCATATATGCAATGCGCATATAATAGTTTCATTTTGTCTGTCGACAAATATATTTTGACTGACCTCGCAGCGTACGTTGTTGCGATTGATATTTCGAAATCCCGAATAACGTCGTTTGCCTTTTGGAAAGTATCTACATATACGACTTTCGATCACAAAATCGAATTTACTGGTCCAGGAGTGAGAGTTTGCCATGTATAATTTCTTCTGCATGAACGCTCTTCTCCGGAGCAAATACTAAATATTTACATATTTTGAATTTCATGACGAACATGTCACCGCACCAAACAAAGTATGCGGGAACCTAGGAATTTCACTCCGCTTACCCAACATTCTATGAGAGCTGGGATGGTAACGACCCTTCGGGATGGTAACGACCGTTTACGAAAGGGAAAATTGCAGCGGCGAGCGAAATAGTGAAGTGGAAAACGGGCTTTATACACTATCTCGGCAGTGCGCCAACCACTCAACTGGAATACTTCATGATTCCTCTCACTCATTTGATCACTAGTCTCTGCGTTGAACAATGTTTGTCTGCTATTCAAATGTTAGTCACTTCATTACTTCAATTTAAAAAGACTGTGGGTTAAGTACCTAATGGTGTTCCTCAAGAAAGGGTGTTCCTCAAGAAAGGGTGTGTAGCTTTCCATTGCACTCCCCACCGTTGTTAAAACTAAATGCCTCCGAATAATTAATGAGGCCAGAATGTTCTTAAAGTCTAGAAAAGGTAGATCTACTAAAGGCAAGCGTTTTATATTTCTCCATGTCTCTTACGATATACCACGATCTATCGATGATGGTTGCTGAATTTACGAAAGATATCAATTTTCTATAGCTGTTTTTCAGCAGCTGTAAAGCTATATTTAGGCGGCCATTGACAAAAGGAATTTGTGGAATGCAGAGCATTTGTCCATTCGTTTTCGAGATGTCTTTCTTCAAATATTGCAAACAGACCTATTTTAGGAAGCACTGGTGGTGTGTGCTATTAGTGTGCTACCACTCACCGCTATGTCAAGCCAGGTCGGACGGGGTTAGTACTTGGTTGGGTGAGCATCTAGGAATAACCTCGTGTTGATTCGCGAGCTTGGAACTCATGTGAGTAGAGTTATAAGTTGATCTCTCCCGTGCTTTGAGGGTTTTCCTTCAGGGTCTCCGGTTTTTCTTCCCTCAGTAAAATCAACACTTGGATCTTAGCTGTGCTCCGTGGCAGCCTGCGGCGCCTTTGACATATATACCTTCCACTCACGCACCTTCCACTCGGTCATGTTCGAGCTAAACTATTTGTAAAGACATATGTCTATTAATAAAACCATTATTTTGAATTTCCTGAGTGAAATTCCCACAAATTGCAATGGGTCTAGTAGTTGTGAAATGATCACTTGGTGGCTCGATAGTCTAAATATCATGAGAAATTGCATTTTTCTTCATAAAAATGTTTGTAATGGAGATCTGAGCTTCATCGTGGTTCATTGCATAGCTCTAGTCATGGTGGTCTTGTTTACTGAAAAGTTTTATACCCTCAAAGTTTACCTGAGTGGAGAAACCGTGTTTCCAATCAATCCAGAAAACTAATTTGCATAGAATCTGCCGCTTATCATAAAATCGAATACTCTAAGGTTGGTGTACTACCAAAGTAGTGTGGAGGAGGTCTAACATTTAGAGTGAAAATCCATTTCGTTTCACACTCTGACAAAAGAGCAGTACTTCCCGAACATGAGGGCAGCAACTCGGCCTTTGAGAACGATCCGAACGATTGGGATAAGTGTCCGTGTAAACACAACGTAAAATAGGGATTGCGATCGAGATACATCTATCGTGATCGTGGTTTAAGTCTGCTATTAAAATGTTAGTCACTTCGTTACTTCAATTTAAAAAGACTGTGGGTTAAGTACCTAATGGTGTTCCTCAAGAAAGGGTGTTCCTCAAGAAAGGGTGTGTATCTTTCCATTGCACTGTTCCCCGTCGTTAAAACTAAATACCTCCGAATAATTAATGAGGCCAGAATGTTCTAAAGTGTAAAAAAGGTAGATCTACTAAAGCCAAGCGTTTTATATTTCTCCGTGTCTCACGATATACTACGATCTATCGATGATGGTTGCTGAATTTACGAAAGATATCAGTTTTCTGTAGCTGTTTTTCAGCAGCTGTAAAGCTATTTTTAAACGGCCATTGACAAAAGGAATTTGTGGAATGCGGTTAGAGTTTACAGTAGAGCATTTGTTCATTCGTTTTCGAAATGTCTTTCCCTCTGAAATATTGCGCCAAATATCCTCAAATATTGCCAAACAGACCTATTTTGAATTTCTCAGTAGTTATCAAATGATCACTTAAGGAGCGCTAGTTTTATGTTTAAGTTTATTAGATTTATCACTCTTTTAGGTGAACGGAATATCCCAACAGGCTAGAAGCCCAATTGATAGGGGTTTCGAGGGCCTACGATTTAAGGTCGTTATCCGAGAAGACCCGATAGTCTTACCATTTGCTGATATTATTGCAAAGGCAGCACTTTCTCCTCAATTATTTTTAAGTGTTAACATCCCCCGGGCATACCCCGGGCATTTGACACCAGACCGCGGAATGCTAAATGTTCTCGATCGTACGCTGCTAAATTTTCTTACTGGCTTCTGACAAATGAAATGCAGAAGCTGATACACAGTTCCAAACGCAAAATTACAGTACATAATGACCAAGAGGTTGGGGCATTTGATCAACAATTTGCCTTATATGTGGGGGGCATTTGAACAGCTTTTTTGGCCTGGGGGTGGGAAATTTGACAGGAAAATATCGAAAAGTTCAAATGCCCTGGGGTATGCCCGGGGGTGTTAACAGTACAAATTGATTGACACACAACCTGTGTCTCCCAGCTCATAGACATGTGTGGTAACCACTAGACCACAACAGCTGGTTAAAGCTATTTGAAATATATTTCCTTAAGAGCTATTTGACATTGTGTTTTCTAGTAACACGATATATGAGATAAGGTAGTGCAAGTTACGTTATTATTTTCCTTTGTACTTTCTTTATAAAACGTCTTTATATAGCGTGTGTCCCTCAAGTTTACTTCACAGTAATACTAGACTGTACCCATGCTCATTGAGTTCGCAATTCTTTTTGGCCTGATAGACAACTTTTACAGTGAAAATTTCACCGAATCGATTTTTTGTTTCTTTTGGAACATATTTTTAATATCCTATTTTAAAGGTTTTAGGTAATAATGTAAATTAGGATATTTTTAGCTAGTTGTAGTCACGAAGTTGTAGTCACGAAGTTGTAGTCACGAAGTTGTAGTCACGAAGTTGTAGTCACGAAGTTGTAGTCACGAAGTTGTAGTCACGAAGTTGTAGTCACGAAGTTGTAGTCACGAAGTTGTAGTCACGAAGTTGTAGTCACGAAGTTGTAGTCACGAAGTTGTAGTCACGAAGTAACTATCAAGCGCAGGAAATGAGCAAGGAAAGTGGATTACAAGGAAGATACTTTGACAAATTAAATTAAAGTAGTATTACAATTATAATTATTGAAAACTATATCTTAATTAAGAATTTGCACGGCTATAAAATTTAAAATATTCATAGCATGTTATATATAAAAGTAAATCATTACAAATTTAAATAAAATCTCAATCTAATGATTGATGTATCTTGGCTGCTGTTGAGATGAACGAGCATTGATCTGTATATCATAGAGGATCTTTAAAATTACTCTGCTAATAGATTTCGTAGCTGAATCTGGCTAGGTTTGTTCTATGCTGTTGTCTTAGGGCCTGTTTATAAGGCGCTAGGGTGACCCAAGCAAACTAGGGTTATCTAGGGAAACTATCACTTAGCTAGGGAAACCCTAGCACTAGGGATATGTTTTTGCCTTATAAACACAATCGATAGGGACAACTTGGACACCCGGGTCAAGTTTGTAGGTATCAGGTCTCTTGATGCACTCGCAAGCCTCGCATATAATTTCAGAATTTCTTCGACGAAGTCGTCGAGATAGGGCAGAGTTGGAATGTAGAGCCGCATGAAGGAGTGTTAGTTGTTTAACAGTTATAGACATGATTAAATAACAAAGAAGAATACCATCTAACTAAAGAGAAGTAAGCACAGGTAGTAGAGAGATTAAAATCGATAATACAGCAAGAATGTTCTTTCCGATATATATTCAATATATAGCCGATAAATAGCCGATAAATAGCCGATAAATAGCCGATAAATAGCCGATAAATAGCCGATAAATAGCCGATAAATAGCCGATAAATAGCCGATAAATAGCCGATAAATAGCCGATAAATAGCGGATAAATAGCCGATAAATAGCCGATAAATAGCAGATAAATAGCAGATAAATAGCAGATAAATAGAAGATATATGTTCAAACAAGTAGTAAAAAAGTAGAGTGCTGGTGAAGGACTCCGCTCGAAACGTCAGTATTTCGTTCTTAAAAATCTTGGCAGTTCACCACCTTTTCACTTTGCTATATATATTCAAACAGAGGCGTGTTAGCGGCATACTGGGTAGCACACGTGTCTTTCACCTCTGCAACCCGGGTTCGATTCCTTCTCAGTGCAGTTATCAGATTAAAGATTTCGCCTTGGCCGCAAGTGAGAAGAGTGCTTCCATGCAGTTTGACTCTACCAAACACCGCAGGTTTTCTCCGTGTACTCTGGTTTCCTCCTGTAATAACACTGGACCAATGAAGGTGGTCCTTACTGGACCTCTAGGGAAAACAGTTTAATGACAGATAGGGTTATCCAGTATAAATAAATGTTAAGCCCGGCGCACACTAGAGCTATCTGCTTAGCAAAACTTCATTCGTGACCGATGGCGTAAGGCGTTAGCTCCAGTGTGCGGGGCAGTTTCGTAAGCATTTTGTCACTCGTGCCCGTCTTTCACAAATATTCAACATGTTGGATAATTTTTGTCACGAATGACAATTTCCCCTGGTGTGCGTGGAAGTGAAAGCAGCAAGCTTACAACTTACGCATGCGTATTGCCGGAAAGTTGTAAGCTTGCTGCTTTCACTTCCCCGCACACTAGGGGAAATTGTCATTCGTGACAAAAATTATCCAACATGTTGAATATTTGTGAAAAACGGCACGAGTGACAAAATGCTTACGAAACTGTCCCGCACACTGGAGCTAACGTCTCACGCCATCGGTCACGAATGAAGTTTTGCTAAGCAGATAGCTCTAGTTTTGGCCGGGCTTAAGATGCCTAACATAGCTAGAGATTGAAGCATCAAAGTTACCACGCGCTATGCTTCGTTTCATTTTAATAAATTCAATATTCAGAAGTTTTTATCTCTGTAACCGCAAGTGAATATTATAAATGAACATTACCATATAATTATCTGTTTTTGAAAAAAACTCAGCACATGAATAACAACTCAATTAATGTCGTGTTGCTCTTTTGTGAAATTCCTCGATTTTTCTCAGCGGAGTTTTATGATTATGCAGATTTAACTCGGATGGATGGCGTCTAGCAAATGTTATTAGGAATCTCTAACGGTGTTTAGTTTGGATAACTCGTATCGTATATTATCGCATATTCATAAGGAAGGATTTGAGTTCATATATATATAGAAAGATAAATTGATTGGCCACGAATGCTTGGTGACTGTGACTTTGGTCTACTTTCTGTGTGATAATGGCAGTTACAGGAGGCTGTGATATTCTTGTCTTGTTATGCAAACCATTCAGTTAGTTTTAAAGAACAAGAGTGATTGTCACGGCAGTATCAATGAGGCGGTGGTCTCTTCTTCAAGATTCTGGATTAGATCATATTTTTCGTCTCTATCGACAACTCCATGAGGTCAGACGATAGATGTTATTAGGGAGTAATAAATTATCAAACTTATTTCATCTGTGATGATAAGTGCACTTGAATCATCCAGAAACATATATTTATATATATTTATTAATTTATTTGTTAATATATATTTAAACATGTAAATGTTCACGTAATTCAGTGTATGTATGTATGTATGTATGTATCTATCTATCTATCTATCTATCTATCTATCTATCTATCTATCTATCTATCTATCTATCTATCTATCTATCTATCTATCTATCTATCTATCTATCTATCTATCTATCTATCTATCTATCTATCTATCTATCTATCTATCTTACAATTAATTGAACTCGCGACCCTGCGATGCTAGTGCAGTGCTCTGACCACTGAGCTACGGATGCAGTTGCCGAATATAATAGAATATCTATCTGTCTTTTGTGGTTTCTTTACATAGAGTGATGAACAATCCGATGACTCGCAAATCTACGTCAAGGCCAACAAGTCGCAGGCTGTGGGGACTGGAAAGAAGATAGTTGTTGAACTGGTGAAACCAAAACCAGAAGGTACTAGTAACTGTAATTTGAATCAATGAAGGTTATATATATGTGTACAAATGACCAGTGAGATCAGCTCTAACCATTGAAAAATTGCACCTTCAGATATTTTCTTTAAAGGACATTGGCAACAAAAATTAAGTTTGTCTAATATGAAAGAACTCGTAAAATGATAGAGTAACACCTGTTACAACTTTTCCGTATTTTACTTCGTTTTTGACATATTTCAGTTTGTTTGATATGTAAATGAGATGGGCTCTGACGTCAGGTGCAGGGTAGAGAATTTTCACACATTAAAATATTAGTTCCATCTTCAAGTTTGTTCCACAAATTTACTTGAAAATGTTCGTATAACAACTCCTCATGATAATGAACGTTGTAAACTTAGCAATCACTGAGAGATAAGACATTTTTTAATGTGTGAAAATTCTCTATCCAGCACATGACGTCAGAGACCATCTCATTTACATATCAAACAAACTGAAATATTTCAAAAACGAAGTAAAATACGGAAAAGTTGTAAAAGGTGTTACTCTATCATTTTACGAGTTCTTTCATATTAGACAAACTTAATTTTTGTTGCCAATGTCCTGTAAATCTAAATAGTCTAAATATAATCATGTAATTATTTGCTCATGGTTGTTTTTTCTGTAGCAAACTATGGTTTCAATATCAAAGGTGGTTTGGACAGGCCGGTAATGAAAGAAGATACTGGTATTTTTGTTACAAAGATTCGTCCAAATGGCATAGCATCTAAAGATAATAGACTAGTTCCTGGAGACAGAATTCTTGAGGTTTGTGATTGTTAAAGTGCCCCTAACCTCAACATTTTTTATTGTCTTATTTGGAAGAACTTTTAAAATGATAAAGTAACTTCTTTTGAAGATTTTCGTTTCTTCGCTTTCTTTTTGAGATATATCAGTTTGTTTGATATGCAAATATCTGGAATTTCGTCACACATGCATAATGAGTTATCAGAGAATGTTATATATCTTTGCGTTCATGAAATAAAAACACTAAAGTGTGAATAACACGTGTGCGGATTTCTCCCACAACACCAAACTTCTTGATTTTAAAGGATTTCGTTCGAGAATGAAAGAGATATACATACACATTTCTCCAATAAGTCATTATGCATGTGTGACGAAATTCCAGACATTTGCATATCAAACAAACTGATATATCTCAAAAAGAAAGCAAAGAAACGAAAATCTTCAAAAGAAGTTACTTTATCATTTTAAAAGTTCTTTCAAACAAGACAATAAAACATTTTGAGGTTATGGGCACTTTAACAGAAACGACTCATCCTTCTACCTAGAATTATCAATATCCAGTACGTGCATACTGTCTTGCATTATCAACATATAGTCAATATCAATATAGTCCTCAGGACTATGTATCGAGAGGGGAAAAGACTGGAACTGTAAGAAGAATAGAAATTCATTTTTGAATTTTAAACTGACAATATTTTGCGAAATTTTTTTGATTTGGTTAAATGCTTGTATTTCTGTCTCCAATTGAAATACCGGAAAAAAGAGATAAAAGCGTTGCCATTTTTGACATAAAAACCTAAGGATCGTATTGCGAAGGAACAGAGGAAAGACGCTATTTATTCCATTCCGTGCAATGACTGTGATCAGGAGCACATCGGTCAGACTAAACGTCAGTTTCGTACGCGTTTAAAAGAACACCAAAAGGCTGTTATCTTTTCAAAAAAGGAAAATTTTGCTTTGTCGGAGCACGCGTGCGTAACCAACCATGAGATTGCATTGGAAAATTCGAAAATTATTACCACTAATCCGCGGTACCATCAGAGACGTTGTTTGGAGGCTTGGTATATCAATAGCGCCCACTCCCCATTAAATCGCGATGACGGTGGTTTATTACCAGAAGCTTATTTGCATCTTGTTAATAGATAACGTCATCATCGGTTCTATGAGGGTATAAATAGGGATCCTAACTTTACAACGATCACCCCTGATGAAGACACTAGATTGGAGTGTCGAAACGTTGGGTCATGGACATGCAGTAACTTTTAATTAAAGTTACGTTAAAAAAACTTTTTAAAGCCAGAGTAGCGTCAAACTATGTCTGATAATTAATGATAATAAATTATTTTTTACATAATTATTATTATTATTATTCCGGCGATTTAAGTTCCATTCTTTGATATAAAAGCAACTTATTTTTGTGTAGCCAATGTCCTTTCATTTTCTTCTTCTCTTGACAGATTAATGACGTTGACTGTCGTTTCATAAGACGCAAAAAAGCGTTCGAACTGGTGAAAGGTTCAAACCAGAAGATCAAACTTCTTATTGAGAAAAAGGCCATTGAGGTTGGTTGGGAGATGATTTTTTGAAATCCACGAAAATTCAACAGACTAATTTCAAACAATAAAACAGTGATCTCCATTCAAAAGGACTTTCGTGATTTTTTCAGGTGCGCGTGAAACCGAAGGACATTCAAGCCAATATCATTGAAGTTAATTTGTTAAAAGATCCTGCAGGTATCTACTGTAATCTAGTTACCGTAAGTGTCGGAATTAGTGGCCCCGACCGAATTAAGACTCCCTCCGAATTAGCGCTCCCGTCGAATTAACGCTCCCACCGAATTAGCGCTCCCACCGAATTAGCGCTCCCTCCGAATTAACGCTCCCTCCGAATTAACGCTCCCTCCGAATTAATGCTCCCTCCGAATTAGCGCTCCCACCGAATTAGAGCTCCCTCAGAATTAACGCTCCCTCCGAATTAACGCTCCCTCCGAATTAGCGCTCCCTCCGAATTAGCACTCCCTCCGAATTAGCACTCCCTCCGAATTAGCGGTGAAGGCTAAAAGGGATGACTCAAAAGGACCTTTCTGTTTTTTTCTGTTTTTATTTTTCGTTAGGTTATGGATAGCTACGGTTAGGGTTAGGTTTAAGATTAGGATCAAGGTTATGATCAAGGTTAGGATCAAGGTTAGGATCAAGGTTAGGATCAAGGTTAGGATCAAGGTTATGGTTGCGGTTCTAAAAAAATGTAAAGGTCCTTTTGAGTCATCCCTTTTAGGCTTCACCCGAATTAGCGCTCCCTCCGAATTTGCGATCTCTCCGAATTAACACTCCCTCCAAATTAGCGCTCCCTCCGAATCAATCATGCAATCAAGGTAGGGCTATGTATTTGACGTTATGGGACTTCTGGGATGCTTTTTTAAAGTTAGGGCTATGTATTTGCTTACTATATGACCTTACATGGAATACGTACTATAAGTCCATATGTTCTTTATGTCACCTTGTTATTGTAGACCCTGGTTCAGGCCTCGGGTTTAACATACGTGGTGGAGTTGATCATCCTCATCTCCCCTATGATCCTGGTATATTTATAACAACAGTGAAGGAAAATGGAGTTGCAGCTCGTGATGGCCGCATTGAGCCTGGGGACAAAATTCTGGAGGTACTGCGCATGACTATGTTGAAATAAAGGTTTATAGTTTGCCATCTCCAAGGTGATTCCTCTTTATCTCCAAGATTCCATATTTCCATGGGTCCCTTTCCATCCATAAGGTTCCCCTTTCCTATCCATAAGGTTCCCTTTCCTATCCATAAGGTTCCCCTCTCCTGAGGTTCCTCTTTCCCAATATACTTTCTTTCCCTTCCTTCCTTCCTACCCTCCCTCCTTCCCTCCTTCCTTCCTACCTACCTTCCCTCCTTCCTTTCTTCCTACCTTTCTTCCTACCTTCCTTCCCTCTTTCCTTCCTTCCTTCCCTCCTTCCCTCCTTCCTTCCTACCTACCTTCCTTTCCTTCCTACCTTCCTACCTTCCCTCCCTCCTTCCCTCCTTCCTTCCTTCCTTCCTTCCTTCCTTCCTTCCTACCTACCTTCCTTTCCTTCCTACCTTCCTACCTTCCCTCCTTCCTTCCTTCCTTCCTTCCTTCCTTCCTTCCTTCCTTCCTTCCTTCCTTCCTTCCTTCCTTCCTTCCTTCCTTCCTTCCTTCCTTGCTTCCTACGCTCCCTCCTTCCTTCCTTCCTATCTACCTTCTCGTCTTTCATCACCTTACCCTATCTTTTCTTATTTTCTTATTAGATAAATGGTATCGATGTTCGACGTGTTCCTCGGGAATCTGTCATTGATCTCATCAACGAAAGCAAGAAAAGTGTTCGCTTTAAAATACTCAAACATGCGTTAAAGAACCTCATGGTAGGTGAACGTCATTTTTATTTTGCTCCTTAGTGATTCGAACATACGTCTCACTTTTAAACGAAGGTCCTTCACTCGAAACGTTAGACCTCCTACACACTATTTCGATAGTACACCAACCTTTTAGAGTTTTTTATTTGTATTCCTACACTGTCTTCCCTGCCCAGTTCATCCAGGTTCGACTGTAAATCGATGGCCATTTTTTAAAAAGCCTTATTTATGTTTTGTTTTTTAGAAAGAGAATGAGGATGGAAGTGTTGATATAAAACGAGGTCCTGTTGTAGTTATCGAATTAACCAAAGGAACAGAAGGTTGGGAGAAAACACGAAACAGTTTTTAGACTAAACATAGATCTATACACCAAGTCCAATTCCTGCATGTATCGTCTGTCTGTCTCAGCACTTTTCTCTCTCGACATTTTTCAGGTCTTGGTTTCAATATCCGTGGGGGCTCCGACGCTCCTCATTTGCCTGATAATCCCGGTATTTTCGTCACCTCCATTCGTCCTGGTGGCGTGGCCGACCGCGACAGGAGATTAAAGAGAGGGGATAAATTGTTAGAGGTATTTTACTTTGGCTCACGTATTTATTCAATACAAAATAAGTATCTTTTCGATCAAAGTATGTAACTTAAATAACCGGAATATAGTAGTTTGAGGTTGTATAAATGCTCGTAAAGCGTATTAATTACACTGTCAAAGTTGATAACCTGAATCATTGTCCGCCATCTTGGATGTATTTTAGATATGCGTGTGACGTCACAACCAGGGTAAAGCGCATTTTTTATCTCCCCATCCTCGTGTCTTTATAAGTTTGAAACTCGATTTTTGTGAATGTCTTCCTTTTTCAATTGAATCACGCCATTTTAAAAAGCATTCTGCGGAAACTCGGCTACCTACAGAGTAGTTTCATCAGGTTTACCCCAGCTGTGACGTCACTAACTTCCCAGTTAATTAGGCAAAGTATTACAACAAGATGGCGGATGAAAGGATTGTCTTTGGTCGAAATTAGTGCTGTTGTTTTGTACAAGAGTAGTTTTGTTTACTTGGATTACCTTCGTAAGCCTGTTTGTTAATCATAAAGTCAAAAATTGGAAATTGTGATTTATGTAGTTTAACTAATGGCTCATGGTTTGAATATTTTTTTACGAATTTATCCAAATTCTCAGCCCAAAGTAATTTGACTTCACATTAATCTTAGATTAACGGTGTGGATGTTCGTAATGTGTCTCAGGATACAGCGACTGCGTTGGTTCAAAGAAATCAAGGAAATATTTCTCTTTTGGTTGAAAAGGAGGCGGAGAGGTACCACAAATTGGCGCAGAAATTGAATGTCGTAAGTAATCATCATATTACTATTACATGAAGTAATGGAAGATTATATAAGTGAGTTCGAGGCAAGTGTGTTGAAGAGGGGGAATGGGGTGTGTATGTTAACAAGTAGACATCCACATTATGATGACCAGTGAGATGTTCTAACCATTGAGCTACATGGATTCAGGTGATAACCTTCTGATGATCAGTGAGATGTTCTAACCATTGAGCTACATGGACTAAGATGATAAGTGAAGGTTACATATGTGTACAACCTGTAACCTTCTGACATGGACTCAGATAGTAGAGTAAAGGTTACATATGTGTACAACCTGTAACATGATGACTAGTAAGATGGTAGAGCAAAGGTTACATATGTGTAAAACCTGTAACCTTCTAGTGACTATATAGTGAGATACTTCAGATGATGAGTGAATGTTACATGTGTGTATACAACCTGTAGCCATTGAGTTCCATGGACTCAGATGGTAAGAGCAAAGATTACATATGTGGATGTACAACCTGTAAGGTTGCTGATAACCCACAGTTAGATATTGGCTATAGCCCCAGGACGTTATCGAGAATAAGAAAGATCTGCTCATAGTCTTTAGATCTTAGACCGTATAGAAGATGTCTGCATACGGCTGAAACTGATTAAAATTCGTAATCATTAATATTGTATAATAGAAATGTCTGCCAGCGTTGGGCCATCTTAGTTCGCCTTCTAACTCCCACAAATTCCTCGTCAAACCTAATTTGTAACGTGCTTCCTCTTAAAAAATTGCGTCTGGGAACCAACATTACGCCAACGCTCGAGATATCTTTGACCCGAAGCGTTTTGAAACTGATGACACAAACACCTGCCTCAGATGTTCTCGCTTAGTGATTGGCTAACCTCGGTCGGGATCAAACTTTAATACATGCGCGCTCGACGTTGTTAAGACCAATTCTGAATATTCATCAAGTTCACAAAAAATCTTAAGATCGATAATTTCGTCCGAGCATAACAACGTTCGCTCCTCGATAAACTGCTGTTGGAATCCCAGTTTTACACCTTTGGTTGTGCTATGGATATGAAAGGCTCCGAGGATAGAATTGAATCGGAGAATTGTTATTACTGAAGAGGTTTTTTTGGTTGTGGCCGTGTTCCAATCTGTCATCATACCGGTGGAGATCAAGCGATGGATAGACAAGTGTCGAAGGCGCCGTTGAGGAGACGAAATAGCGATAGTTTGGTATTTATTTTGATGTTTGTGTGTTCGCTTTGTATACTGTGTTGTTCGGTTGTACCATTTTGAGAGCAAACTTGTGCTAGCCGCGCTTTATTTCAATTATCTGTGCGTCTAAACACCAGAAATTCCCTGTATAGTCTCACTTACTAACGACAAGCATATGTTTCAAACAATTTAGCTTCGTTTTTTACCCTTCAATAGCTTGAATATTTCGATAACATATTCGGATCTAAAATGGTCTTTGAGAAAAGTATATCATTCAGTGGCTATACAGTGCTTTCTTAATTATTCAACATAATGTAGTGTTTCTAAAAACAGTGAGCATAAAATCATGTCTGTGTAAACCGCGTACTTTTAAAAATTATCGAAAACTGTGTGGGATAACATGGCAACGTAGAACGCACTAGTTTATGGTATGCATGTGGATGTATATTTCTATACCCATAACTATAGTAAACGTTTCCGTCTGTTTTTTACTCCAAAATTCAAAACCATAATTGACGAATATCATATACGCTACGACTTTAATTATAAAGCACATGTCATGTGTATGTTTTATGATGACTGCAGAAACCATATTGGAAAATCTCAATTCTAGACAGCTCGCGGACTATTCCACGGTCTCACTTCGCGATACGTTTTTGTTTTTATTGGAAATGATTTTCAAAGGTGTTGGTAAGACGGTCTTGTTTGTTTACAATAGTTTGGTCGAGTTTGTCAACTTAAAATTTTTGTTTTTTTATGACTCGTCCGGCTTCACATGATTATATGACATATTAAAGATATCCGTTCAGAGGCCGTCTTCTTACGAAGAAACTGTCTTTTTAACGCTATAGCTGATTGCATGACTCGTTCTGTAGTCTTATTACTGAAACTCAGGCAATCTCGGTTTTGAGAAAAACAAAGATAACCCAACGATTTAGTTATTCAAAAGTAATTTTAACTCTTATTTGTTTTGTATGTTTAAGAAATTGCCAAGTTTTTCGTTTCTTCTTTAAGCTCGCTGGCTTTTCTTATTATTTTTTCTTGACAATTTTCAATATTTTCTCTGAAAGCTAACGAGTTTCAGAACACGAATTGTTTGTGAATCGAAGTCGACATTGTGAGTAAAGTTAGCCGCGCTATTTGTACACGTTGTACTGCGTAGGAAGTGTAGAAATACAAATTAAATATTCTAAAAGGTTGGTGTACTGTCAATAGTGTGTAGGAGGTAGTAGGCCAGCCAACGTCACAGAGTTCAACGTAAGGTCTAATTTTAGTTTATTTGAATGACTAGATTTCTTCGACTGATTACTTCTCAAGCACCAATATTTTAATCATGCACGAGTGTTAGATTGAAAATTATCAGACGTTTCTGCCAATAGATATATTTTTCGACGTTTTCAGCTGTTTTTGATTCCATGTTTGAAGTCCACGTTTCTAATTTAGCGTAATGAAATACATCAGTAGGAAATCAATTTCGAGTTCCAATCTCGTTATTTCTCGATTTATTCCTGTCATATCGTGTGGTGACCCGTTATAGACCAGTAGCTGTGCGACGATGACCACATTCTATGTATAGACACAGTTCTGATAATTATAACTAATCGATTAATCACGATATTTTGAATGTTAATTTATTAAATTTAATACATGTCGATTACTACTAAACATTTCTAGAATTTAACGTATTGAGAGGTGTTGGTGGCACGTAAGTGGGTAGCACATGTGTCTTTCACCTCTGCAACCCAGGTTCGATTCCTGCTCAGTGCAGTTATCAGATTAAAGATTTCGCCGCAAGTGAGAAGAGTGCTTCCAGTTTGACTCTACCAAACACCACAGGTTTTCTCCGGGTACTCCGGTTTCCTCCTGTAATAACACTGGAGCAATGAGGGTGGTCCTTACTGGACCTCTAGGGAGAACAGTTTAATGATTGATAGGGGTTATCCAGTATAAATAAAAGTTAGTTTAGTATTAGGAGACCAGAAACATAATTCAAAGATTCTCTCTGGTTGGTCACCTAGAAAACTATAAATACAGTACTTATAGAAAGATCCAAGTGAGTCATAAAATGTGTTGTGCTGCGTAGGCAGTGTAGAAATACAAATCAAATATCTAAAAAGGTTGGTGTACTGCCAAAATAGCGTGTATGTAGTCTAACGTCTCGAGCGAAGGCCTTTCGTCAGAAGGTCATAACGTTTCCCTCTGTCCTTCGCTCGAAACGTTAGACAACTTACACGCTATTTCGGCGTTACACCAACCTTTTTAGATATTTGATTTGTACTTCGAAAGACTAATTTAAGTAACAATACATACTACGATACGTGGACGATCGTCAAGCTCATATCTTCAGAAAAATGATTCTGAGTCCCAGGAATCGAACCTGTAACCTTCTGATTGTCGGTGGGACGCTCTAACCATTGAGCCACCGAGACTCAGATGGAGAGTGAAGGTTTCAATGATGTACTGGTTCGATTGATATATGTACTGCCTATGCGGCAGTCACTATATAATCGGTAAATATCGGTAAAACTCATATGACTAACGATCGTCCACGTATCGTCTGTCTACTCCGAGCTCTCCCACATTCACTACAAAATTGTGTATATTAACGAATACATACTACATAACGACAAATTGATCAAAGTACAATACATTCACATAATAAATAAAATATCTTACGTGTTAAAAATAACAGAACATGCAGTATCCTTCGTTCCTTTTAATATTTATGAAAGTTCGATATAACGTTTCATTCTTCATGTATTAATATATATATCACCAACACTATATAAAAGGTTATAGTGTCACTGCTAAAATATTGTGTAGGAGCTAGGTCTAACGAAGGCCCTTCGTCACAGAGTGAAACATGAGTGAACTAAAACAAACAAAAAATGTAATCTAACGTATTTATATATCAGTTAAATAAGGTCGCATGATTTGATGATAGAAAACATGGCGGTTCAACACGTGTTTTATTGGGATGATGAAATAGAATTAAATATTGTCATGCCGTGTGTAATATGTGGTTTGAACATCATTACTATCTTATTAAAATATTCATATACGTGTTAAAGTCTTTTAAAGGTTTTAGGGACCGAAGAGAAATAGATTTGATGCTGAAAAAATTTTACCCAACCATATTAAGATCAGACATTTAGCCGTTCCAACCATTTATGGGTAAAGAAAACGTTTACCCAACCCAAGAAGAAAAAAGTTAGATAAAGCCCAATTCCCAGCATACGCGTCCACACCGAGGTCGATACAAGTTTTAATAACAAACCCAAATAGATATACAGACAGATCCTACTGTATCTTTCAGATTATTATCTCCCTATACAGAGCAGGAATCTAAGGAAAACAAGGAGAGGAATACAATAACAAAAGCTAATGTAGAAGATGACTAAGGAGAACTGGAGATGAGATTGCAATTTTAAATGATGAACTTGCTCACAAGCGGTTGTCACTGGCAATCGTTTGTGTATAATTAGTTCTCATGCCCATATCTAGATTGTACCAAGCTACACTGATGAGCTGTGGAACAGCGAAACACGTGTCTGTAGATATTGTACTATTACGCTCCTTCACTTCGGTGTTGTTGAGCACTCTGTGAAGTTGGTGTAGGTGTCCTTTGGCGATAATGCAACGCCCACTACCCAACCCTTCAGAGAAGTGATTTTTTTTACCCAACCATTTAGGTCTTAGAATTTTCAGTTACCCAATCATTTTCTCTTCGGCCCACCCCGGCCATATATAATGACCGGTACCACTTCTCAAATTTCGCTGCTGAATCCAACTTTCTTATCAAAAGACATCGGTCATCCTAGCCACCTTGTACGTTCTTCGCAGAATAAGTAAAATCACAAACAACAGATGTCTTTCGGTGAATGTAGAATTTCGTAAATTGAATCATATATGTTACAAAAGCTCTTCATATACGAAATCCCCTGAAGTATAAACGAAATTTTTAAAGTTTTCAGAAACAATAAAAAATACCATTTATAAGGGACAATAACCTAGTGCTGATGTTATCGAAACAAAAACAAATGCATTGTCAATGAAGATGATTTTAGCTATACTGCTGCAAAAATCTGGACTAATCAAACTATATTTAATTTTAAAGAGTTAAATTAAAAAAAAAATTAGTAAGTATTTTTATAATGTAAATTTAGCTGGATTTTAGTATGTGTAAATAGAATTTCTAAGTAGAATTGACATATATTTTTGAGACATTTACCTTGTTTTTAAGTAATTCATTGCATATATACACAGCCTCATAGCACTGCACTAGCATCGCAGGTTGGCGGGTTCAATTCCAACCGGAAGGCGTTAATGTCGCATTTTTGCAACTTGTCCCAGTTTGATCTTAAAATGTATATATAGTTTCTTTAGAACATGCAGTTCAATGGAGTAGTGAAATGCCAAATGAAATACATCCGTTTTAGGCCACATCTAAAAAATATGATATAAATTATTTTTTATTTTAATATATTTTTTATATTTTGATATAAAATATAAACCGCCCGCCGTGTCGACGTTTTCAAAATGTAGTGATGAGAATCAAGTAATTTATTTTATGTGGTCTTATGTTAAAATTAGTTTTTGTTAATAAATAGATAAAAATATGCACCAATTTTCATCTGTTGATCGGCCGATACAAATCGCCGACATAATCGTGACATATGCGACCGTGGCTTTAGGTTACTTCGATCTCAGTAACGAAGCTGGAAGGTATTCAAGCGAATAATGGCTTACTTATTGTTGATTAGCAAGTGTAATTCAAGCGGGCTTAAATGCTTCGCTGAACACTGTGTGATCTCCCGTCCAAAAGCACATTTCAAATCTACTTCAATGTTGATTAAAGTGTATGTTTCCTCCGAAGTGATATCAAGTATATGTGGTTAGATGGCGGATATGTGATCTAGTTTAATGTGATTCGTTTCCAGTCGGTCCTACAGAGGTGGTCGTAGGTACAGCAGCAACTGGTAGCCGCAGTAAGGTAAAATATAAACAAATTAATATTACATGACAACTCCCAAGTCTAGTTTCAAATTCCTATACGTTTATCTATCTTCATCAACTCTTTATTGATATTCCTCTTGTAACAGTAGATCAAGTGTATGGAGATTAGATTATTCTGGGTCAAGATCAACTCGATGAGGCAAATCCATGGATGTGTATTAGTTAGTATTATCAGCGTGCATTTTTTTGAGACGATAGCATAAATCGTGAATTGATGATGTCGGATCTAAGCGACGAAGAAGACCAAACTGGTTCAGAGTACAGTTCCGACGAGGTAAAAACTGTAATGTCTTGAGGGGTGGTGATTTCATGTCATGGGGTATTTTTTAAGGGACACTTGCTCTCTACGTATCGTGAATCATTTCATATATGTCAAGTTGTTCTCGTGTTGTTCTGGGAAACAAAGAACGCACCTGTAGAGTTGAAACTATTTCAAATGAACAGCTCGTGAAATTTCGTGTTTCCTCCTGTCCTATTAACTTAAGAATTTAGTTTTTAAAATGGAGTTTAGCCAGGTTCAAATCATTTACTTTATTGGTTAACCTAGGAGTATCATTAGACGTGTGAAGTTGATCATGACATTTCAACGGCCTCAGCAGCGGTCATCCTCAGCGGTCATCTTTCAAACTTGACTCTGAAGATGACCGCCGCTGTTGTAGTCTTGAGAAAGACTATTGTTGGACGATCAACTTCACGCAGATTAACTAATATTAACACCAAGTTGTCGAAATCTAAGGCTGAGAGAAACATTGTGAACTGTTTAACTTTAGATATTATTATTATATATGCAGCGTGTGTACAACTGCAACAACGTTATGATGCTTCCGCGATAAAGATTGCCAATCAACACGCAATCTGATTGGCGCTTTATATCTTCATAGCGCAATGATCTGCAACATTTTAGAATATTCGATTCGTTCTGCCATCTGAGGGGGTGTTGCTTAGTGATTAGAGTATGTCACGAATGTAGAAAATAATTATAGTATGTCACGAATTATAGAAAATAACAGACACATTAAGACTTGCAGACCATGGCAGTATATCCTTGTCGCAATATAAACAAACAGTTATCTTAACCTTCGCTCTGCCATCTGAGTCTGTATAATATATATATATATATATATATATATATATATATATATATATATATATATATATATATATATATATATATATAGCTCAATGATTAGGGTGTCTCGTGAATCATATATAGTCAATCGGGATATGGTCTATATATTTATAGATATTTAAACGGCATGGTTGAATGATTGAACCCAAACGTTGCTATTGGATGATTACTCATTATGCCAAAAACAACAATGTGTTCACTGACTGACCGTCATCGTGCACAAATTTGCATAAACTTGAACAAAAACATATTTCGTGGGTCGCCACCTACCTATACTATCAAGTTTTGTGATTGGTTGATTAAAACAATAAACAATAGAATCAACCACAAAGAAACCAATGTCCTAACCCTAACCACTTTAGTTCCATGTAGCCAATCACAAAACCTGTTCATTTTAGGTACGTATTTACCATATTTCGTCGAGTAGTGTAGTATAGCCATATCAAAATTCACAGACCTTAGCGGTATCCATGTTGCAATATAAAGAAGGACTTATCGTAACCTTTGTTATCTAATTTCGTACAGTTGAATAATGATGACACATATCCACATATCCCACGAGCGAAGATTGCGATTCTTGACTCGCACTTTTCTGGGTGCCAATTGATAATAAGTTCAGAACGTTCTGAAAACTAAACTTCTTATATCAAGTGCTACGTCTGCTGATAGGTTGTTTACGTCTATTGCTAAGTTGTCTGCCGAAATGCATCGTGCTATTTTAATTAGAATACATTAGTATTCCCCAAATTTGTTCTTTTCTTTCTCATGTTACCCTGTCTTTACTTTTACTATTCCTATAATTTTAATTGTAATTTAATTAGTATTCTTTCTATACTTTCTTATATTTTGTAATCTTTTAAAAAAGTGAATACATTTCTTTTTCTCACCCTTTGCTCCAACATTACGCCATTATTAGATTTTGGTAAATGTGTTTATAAATAAGCAGTTTAGTTTTCAGAACGTTCTGAACTTATTACCAATCACCATGGTCAGTACGTTTTATAAAGCGACATTTAAATTTGTCACCACGAAAAAGTCACTATTTTATAGTTTGTTTTTCGTCTCTCGCCCACCGAATTTCTCTTAGAGTTTCATTACGTACGACATAATGTTTGTGGGATTAATTATTCATGAAATGTAGGAGAACCAACACTAACTACTCACATGACTGAGTCTGAAGGTCGGAGCCAACACGGGTATACCAGATACCAACCAAATAAAAATCAAACTTTAGCGATGAGAGGCAAAGCACTTATTACACATGTCACCTGTGCTATTATTACCTTGTGCTTGCCATTACGGTCACTTTGAGCTGCAACTATGCAAATACAACGTCGTATTTTCCAATTAATTAAAAATACTTGTGAGAGATTCTCGTTGCTAAGATTTTCACTTCAAACCTGTCCAGGATTTTTCTAAGACAAGATGTTATCAACTTCTATTTTTGATCTGAAAATGTGAGGATCCCTGTTTGACTTCGGGAATGATGTTTCTGTTTAAGTCGAAACGTCTCAAGGTATATAATGGTTTGTTTGTTTTTATTGAAAGCGAATGATAGCTGGCGTGTTTTGGCGTTTGCTTGCTCAGAGTCTGCGAACTGATAAATATATTTTCTTCAAAGTAATATACAGTGTATGGTGTTTGTTAGTGTAACAGATAGTTGTGTATGGGTTACTGAATATTATAATTTTTAGCATCTTCCCCCAGTACCACATTTCAAAAGCCTCTATATCCTCTGTCCAGCACTCGCATGTATAAAGCACTGTGCTTTCACTAACTGCTTTTAGAGTTGACATTTCCTGTCAATATGTGATTGTTGTCATGCTTTCGATACATTTTCTTAAGTATTTACAACGTATAATTTCTATTTTTAATGATAATTTTTATTAAAACCGATACATAGGCGATTCTCAAGCTCAAATCCTCAGTAATCATAACTTGTTTCAAACGACAATGTGTGAAATATCTCTATAGTTACATCATGATATTCAGTCACATTCGATAGCTCTCTCTTGACGAGGGTAGATATAATATATACAATATATATTGAAGTAATATCTATGCATGATAAGATAAATTATGAAGTACTTTCTATGTGTAGTCGTCTTAAGACATGAGATCTAGGGTTTAGGAACGTATATAGAATGCGCTCTTGCTCTCAAATGGTACGAACTGTGGTTTTGCTGTAGTTGTCTTTTTTGTTTGTGATCGTTGTTGTCGTTGCTGTTGTCGTTGTTGTCGTTGCTGTCGTTGTTGCTGTTGTCATTGCTGTCGTTGTTGCTGTTGTCGTTGTTGCTGTCGTTGTCGTCATCGTCGTTGCTGTTGTCGTTGCTGTTGCTGTTGTTGCTGTTGTCGTTGTGGTTGTCGTTGTTGTTGCTCTTGCCGCCGTCGCTATCGTTGTCGTTGTTGTAGTTGTTTTCGTTGTCGTCGTTTAATCAAATTATACTTATACGTTTGTTGTAGGAACTGATTCCAAAATACAATACCTTTGACCCTTACAACTGCAACACCATTTACAAGGTTCTTTTTGCTCCTTCATTTTCTAACAATATTTACGACAAGCGCGTAAATAATAAACTCTACTTAAATACTAAATTGAAGATTGCTAAAGAATTAGTTTTGATCACATATTACTTTTTTTAGCACCCCGAAATACGAGTTTAGAATTTCATGGTATGGTATAGTTTTGGGGTAGTGCTGTGTGGTATGACGTCTAGTGGGTGGTGTGGCGTTGGGTGGTATGACGTAAGTGGGGTGGGGTGGTATTGCATGGAGTGAGTGTACGGCGTTGGGTGGTATGGTGTTGGATGATATTGTTACTAATTTCAATTTAAGAAAGTTAAGAGTTGCTCTTACTCTTTCTTAGTTCTCCCAACTTCCCAGATGTTCCCCCAACTTCCCAAGTGTTCCTCCAACTTCCCAAGTGTTCTCCCAACTTCCCAAGTGTTCTCCCAACTTCCCAAGTGTTCTCCCAACTTCTCAATAGTTCTCCCAAACTTCCCAAGTGTTCTCCCAACTTCCCAAGTGTTCTCCCAACTTCCCAAGTGTTCTCCCATCTTCCCAAGTGTTCTCCCAACTTCCCAAGTCTTCTCCCAACTTCCAAAGTGTTCCCTCAACTTCCCAAGTGTTCCCTCAACTTCCAAAGTGTTCCCTCAACTTCCCAAATGTTCCCTAACTTCCCAAGTACATCCAGAAATATCGTTATATTAAACGTATATCATAATATTTCTTAACAGAATGTTGATGAAGATGACCTAAGTGGAGAAAAAGGTTGCTTTTTTAAAGATGGCAAAAGAAAGACAGGTAGGAAACATGAAAATTAATAATGAACATTAATATAACTTTTCTAAAATTCAGATTCATCTCTATATATATTTTATATATTTATAAGGTATATAATATTATATTTTATCTTTTTCCAGATTTCGTTTTGGTTTATTTGGAACCCGAAAAAGCACCTCCACCAAGAAATGCCGAATACAGACAAACATTTTTGGAGAATTTAGCCAAGTCGCAACTAGAATTTGAAGAGGTGAAAATATATATGGCTGAATTTTTTTGTCTAAACTTTAAGACGAAGTGTAGTTCAAAAAATAAATAATATTTAAAGTGTTTATGCAGTTAAAAATTCAGTTCGAAATATAAACTCTCTTACTTGAAAGAAATATAGAAATTATAAAGATTGCCGTTTATAACTCTTCCATATCTCACTTTGTTCTTGAGATATTAAGATTTGTTTGATATGTAAATGATACTCACTTTGACGTCACATTGCATGATAATAATAATAATAATAAAGACGTATTAGGAGCATTATACAATACAGTAGTCTCAATGCTCTTACAACAATATATTCTTAATGTTACTTATATGAATGATTACAGTTTCATTATAAGCTGATAAAGCCTACTACATATATTACCACTATGAACAAAAAACTATTAATTTTAAAAAAGAAAATTCTAATTAAGTGCTGCTTAAAACTACTTAAAATATCAAACGACGTGTTTGAGAAAAATAAGGTGGTCGAAGTTGATTCGTTGCGGTACGTAACAAGGCCTATACTAGGTTCTCCTCATTATAACGAATCCCGCGAAGAACCAACCAAACAAAAAGGATAACGTGGATTGTTCGGAGCAAAATCATGGCGCGTGTGTCTACAGCGAGTACAGTTCGATGAGTTTTATTCCAAGTTAATTACTGCACGCACGCGCACAGATCAAATTGAAGCACGCGCACTGTCGTCTGACATACGCAGCGTGCTTCGTTTGCTTGCGTGTGAAGACCAACCGTTTTAGCGCGAGCTTGAAAAACAAACGTGATGACTTATCGAAGAAGCTTGTATGTCTTTGGGATTATGTAACGAAATTTTGAAAGTGGGTGTGTGTGTCGCATGATACTAAACATAGGAAGTTACGTTTTGAGTGATTTGATTTAATAATCCCAAAGATATACATGCTTTTTAATAAGTTATTATGCAGTGTGACGTCATAGTGAGGATTATTTACATATCAAACAAATCTTAATATCTCAAGAACAAAGTGAGATATGGAAGAATTGTAAACGTCAATTTTTATAATTTCTTTTGGTAAGAATTGAATTGAATTTTTCACTGCATAAACATTTTATATAAATATTATATTATATATAACTTGCAGATATGAAACTTTGTCATCTCGCATATAGTAGGTATTTCATATATGTGAAAATCTTCCATGTATGAAAAAAATGTTGATGGACGTGTGTGGCTCTGCTCTTTCTTAATTTCAGGATGTGACGCAGGATCGTAAAACCAAAGTACACTTTATAAAACTCCATGTTCCTTGGGAGGTTCTCATATTCTATGCTGAAGAACTCAGTTTTCGAGCTCCTTTAGAGGTAAGTTCGATTCATTTACATATTCTAATCATATTCTAATCATATTCTAATCATATTCTAATCATATTCTAATCATATTTTAATCATATTCTAATCATATTCTAATCATATTCTAATCATATTCTAATCATATTCTAATCATATTTTAATCATATTCTAATCATATTCTAATCATATTCTAATCATATTCTAATCATATTCTAATCATATTCTAATCATATTCTAATCATATTCTAATCTGTTAATATATACACTGCTGTAGTGAATGTGTGAGAGCTTGGAGTAGACACAAACTACACTACACGTGATACTGTAGGTTAGAATATACGGACGATCGTCAAGCTCGTATCCACAGAAAAATGATTCTGAGTGCCGGACAGGAATCGAATCTGTAACCTTCTGATTGCCGGTGAGACGCTCTAACCATTGAACTAACGAGACTCAGATGGAGAGTGAAGGTTACAATGATGTACTGGTTCGATTGATAGTGCCGGACAGGAATCGAACCTGTAACCTTCTGATTGCCGGTGAGACGCCGGTGAGACGCCGGTGAGAGGTTCCGTGAGAAGGTTACAGGTTCGATTCCTCTCCAGGACTCAGAATCATTTTTCTGACGATACGATTCCATATCATTGTATTTATTTTTAGATCCGTAGCTCAAAGAAAATCAACTGGAGTGATCGAATGCTAACAAAGTTTCATCTTCCTAATATATTTAAAGACGATGTGCCTAATCAACCAAATGACTACTTCACTTGTGAATTTCAAGCCGCGAAACTAGATAAGTAAGTATTAAAGTGCGTATCTCACGTTTGGGGATTTTTCATATTCGTAATATTTGGGTCTTCCTGAGCAAAATCATAATATATCTTGTCACCTGAAAATTTCATCTTCATGGAGTTTTTCGCTGTCAAAGTTACCGGATGTGATGTCACAAGAGGCATTCCAAACCAGTTTTTTTTGTTACTTCCCACAAAAATGCCTCTTGTGACATCACATCCGATAACTTGAACAGCAAAAAGTCCATGAAGATGAAATTTTCGGCTGACAAGATATATTATGATTTTGTTCAGAAAGACCCAAATATTACGAATATGTAAAATCCGCAAACATGAGATAGGTACTTTAAGTATATGAACAACACGAAGAAACTGGGTTTATATTCGTGGACAACGTTTAGGACGATGGTGTCCTTCTTCAGGTCTGATGTGAAGAAGAACATATCGTCCTAAACGTCGCCATGAATATACGTAAGTAGTCTTCCTTAAGTATTTTTCTAAACATTGAAGTTCTCTTATTTCTCCTTTTCATATTATATCCAGTTCTTTTGAGAACTTAGCAGCTTTCATATTTATTCTTATCATCGTTTAATGCTAACTTCATGGTAGAATGATATCCAATTTAATTGAACTACTATGTTCTTTGAATATAGATATCAAAGCCCAGCAAATAACTCTTTGGCACAACATTTCAGACGAACATTTTAATATGGCTAACGTTTCCTTGTATATCACTCATTTTCAACAATCTTAGATTTATTGGCAGTGAACACTCAGAGTCTTATTTCAAAGATACAGAAAGAAGTCGAATAGTGAGTGTTGAAATAATTAAGTAATGCAGAGGGTGTGCCAACGAAGTAGCCACACGTGAGAAATGATATACATATTCTTTTCATTTAGGTATATGAAATTTTAGAAACTGCACCGTTTGGGAAGAGGCAAAGAGGAGAAATAGGTAAGCAACAAGGCCTAGTTTTTCGTAAAGAAAAAACAATACAGGTGTCTAGTTCTTCGTAATGATTTTAATAATAATAATTATAATTATAATAATTTTAATTATTATAATTATTATAATATTATAAAATAATTATATTATAAAATAATTTAATTATTATAAAATAATTATAATAATTATAATTATAATTGTAATAATAATAATTATTATTTTCCAAAGCACTATACAACTAATTATAAACTATATCTAATTTACAAGTTACAAAATTAAAAACACTATCAATAGAGTAATTTTTATTGTTTTCGAGTGTTTGGAGTCCCCTGATGAAACACGATAAACAAGTGTTTGATGAAATGTGATCCAGTTCACCAGCAAGTTTCCTACATGTTTTCATTGCGTATCAATGTATGCATGTGATGTGGTATACGTTCATGGAATGGCTACTGAGAACACATTTTTCTTGATATTTCATGTTAATCCTCTCACAGGTATCGAAAGATTGGTAGAAGAAGATGTGTTTGTTGCCGCGTATCCACTTCACGTTGTAAGTAGAAAAAATTAGAAATCTATACGCCGAAATTTATTGAAATGAAATTTCACATGATTATACTAATTGTGGGGATAATCATATGAGAAAAAGGTGTCTCTTTTTCATTGGAAAAACACTTAAACGCTTGTTAGAGGAGGATGTCAAAACTATTGAAAACAATGAGCAAACTGATAATACATGGATGATCGACAAGTTTATCGACAAGTTTATTTAGTAAATCCTCGTAAAATGTGACAAGTTTAAATCCTCGTGAAAATGAAGACACTAGATTGGAGTGTTGGGTCATGGACAGTAACTTTTAAAGTTACGTTCAAAAATTTTTTTAAAGCCAGAGTAGCGTCAAACTATGTCTGATGTTTATATATATATTATCTAGGGCACGTATGAACTTCCAAAAGAGTTGAAAGAAGGTCCAGATAGCCCTGAAGAAGTAAAATTAAATGCAAGACAGGTTAGTATTCCTACTACACACAATTATTTAGTTTTATTATGTTTATCACTCTTTTAAGTGAACGCGGAATACCCCAACAGGCTACAAGCCCAATTGATAGGGGTTCTGTGGGCCTACGATTTAAGGTCGTTATCCGAGAAGACCCGAAAGTCTTACCATTTGCTGGTATTATTACAAAGGCAGCACTTTCTCCTCAAGTGGTCCGACCTAGGATTTGAACCAGTGACTCCCAGCTCATAGACATGTGTGGTAACCACTAGACCACAACAGCTGGTAGTGTAGCTGACTCTTACAAGAATGACTCACTAGTCTTACTTCGCAAATAAAGTCTTCCGAACGTCAAATTATTCCTCGTATATTATTTCAGGTTCTCAAAGAATATTGGGCAAGATGGGGCAAATGGTATAAATATCAACCTCTGGATCATATCAGGTATTAAAATATATATTTTTATTTCCTTATCTTGGTTTGCTTTCCATGTAAGAAGAGTGTTACCCAGTGTGTTGATGACTGTCTTGTCAAATGACTCACAGAGTGTGTGATTTCTTTTATAGAGAATATTTTGGAGAAAAGATTGGGATTTATTTTGCATGGCTAGGTATGAATATTACTGTGGTTGTTATTAGGGCTTTGAAGGATACATGAAGTGATAAATAAATACGGCAGAAATTCTCTGATTTGAAATAACTTTTAAAATAATAAAGATTGGCCGTCACAGCTTTCTCGTATAATTAGTAATGAGTTTGAGAAATATATTTTAGGTCAGTACACAGCATGGCTTCTTGCTCCATCTCTTCTTGGCATGTTGATCTTTCTTTATGGTGTTGTTACTATGCATGGCTCTGACAACAGACCAGCGTAAGTTATAGTATTTCGTATTTAGATAGCTTTTGTCAAAACGCAACCTTAATTTACTTCAATGGCCACGAACAATGACTTGAATTCGAATCCTTCCTTCTTCCCTAACTCGCTCCCTTCCTTCGTTCGTCCCATCCTTCTTTTTGTCCGTCCGTCCGTCCTTTCCTTCCTTCCTTCTTTCCTTCCTTCCTTCCTTTCTTTCCTTCCTTCCTTCCTTCCTTCCTTCCTTCCTTCCTTCCTTCCTTCCTTCCTTCCTTCCTTCCTTCCTTCCTTCCTTCCTTCCTTCCTTCCTTCCTTCCTTCCTTCCTTCCTTCCCTTTCCTCCCCTTTCCTCCCCTCCCCTTTCCTCCCCTTCCCTTTACCTACCTACCTTCCAACCTTCCTTCCTTCCTTCCTTCCCTTTACCTACCTACCTTCCAACCTTCCTTCCTTCCTTCCTTCCTTCCTTCCTTCCTTCCTTCCTTCCTTCCTTCCTTCCTTCCTTCCTTCCTTCCTTCCTTCCTTCCTTCCTTCCTTGCTTCCTTCCTTCCTTGATTCCTTGCTTCCTTCCTTCCTTCCTTCCTTCCTTCCTTCCTTCCTTCCTTCCTTCCTTCCTTCCTTCCTTGCTTCCTTGCTTGATTCCTTGCTTGATTCCTTGCTTCCTTCCTTGCTTCCTTCCTTGCTTCCTTCCTTGCTTCCTTCCTTGCTTGCTTGCTTCCTTCCTTCCTTCCTTCCTTGATTCCTTGATTCCTTCCTTCCTTGATTCCTTCCTTCCTTCCTTCCTTCCTTCCTTCTCGTAAAAACCGTGTCAGCTGAAGTATAATCTCTCTTTTTTTGTTTTATTTCAAAGTCTCGAAGTTTGTGAACATCCTGAATGGACGTTTAAGATGTGTCCGTTGTGTGATGAAGATCTGGGATGCAAGTATTGGGACCTGAAGATGAGTTGTGGAACTGGAAAGGTGCTGGAACATCGATATTGCTTTCGAACATTGCATTTCTTTAAAGTGCCTATCTCACGTTTGGGGATTTTACATATTCGTAATATTTGGGTCTTCCTGAGCAAAATCATAATATATATTGTCAGCCGAAAATTTCATCTTCATGGAGTTTTTCGCTGTTAAAGTTACCAGATGTGATGTCACAAGAGGCATAATTCCAAACTAGTTTTCTTTTGTTACTTGCCACAAAAATGCCTTTTGTGACATCACATCCTGTAACTTTGACAGCGAAAAACTCGAGGAAGATGAAATTTTCGGCTGACAATATATATTATGATTTAGCTCAGGAAGACCCAAATATTACGAATATGTAAAATCGCCAAACGTGAGATAGGCACTTTAAAGTTATCCATGCATGCCGACGAAATGTCTAACTTGTTTAAACTTGTTTGTTTTAGTTCGCTTATCTATTTGATAATGCTGCCACAGTGTTTTATGCCGTATTTGTTTCATTTTGGGGTAAGACCATTTTCATGATTTATGCTTTACTGTATCAAATGTGAAGGATCTTTCAAATTGTGTCCATAAAACATATTCATATAATATGTATAATATACATCTTAAGGTCTCTCTAATGATATACTCGACGCTGAATCCCTTCATACATTATTTCCTTTAGCTGTGTTTTTCTTGGAGTTTTGGAAACGAAAAGAGATCACGCTGGCTTATCACTGGGATGTATTAGAGTACGAAGATGCAGCCGTAAGTAGTGCATTGTCTTGGGCCAATCTCTTTATATCTGCATAACTTGCTCTCTTCAGACCATTCAGCAACCATCATTATTCTTCCTCTTTTCCTGTCGCATCTTCCTTCCAAAACATCGATCAGATTCTTCTGTCTCCTTCAACACCACTGCATTGCTTACTCGTTCTGTCCAGTTAATCTTTAACATCCACACCCACATCTCAAATGCTCCTTCCGCAGTATATTCTGAAGCGTATACAGCAGTTCTCCAAATTGAGTTCTAATTGTAACTTCCCAGTCAGTAGCTTCCTTTCTCTATTGAATACGCTTTTCCAATCCTGACCCTAAACTTTCTATTCCTAACATTCATTCCAGGAGCGACCAAGACCAACGTTCGCAGCTCTTGCACCTACAGTAGCCCGTAATCCTGTAACTGGGATCATGGAACCACATTTTCCAGAAGAACGCAGGGCTCATCGAGTGTTTTCTGGCATTGCTGTTGTTCTAACTATGGTAAGTAGGATTATATATCGTGATGTGTTACTCTACCTCATGTACACTCACGATATTTCGCAGTCACTGAAAACAGATATATTCAGATTCTCAATCCCTGGTGAGATGCTGTAACCAATGAGCTACATAGAGTGAAACATTGTGAGCAAATCAGGCCCTGAATACCTCAACAATAAATTAGAATCTTTTAAAGTGCCTATAACGTATGTGGGAATTTATCAATTTAACAATAATGTAATCTATGGATTCTCCTGAGAAAATTTGTAATATATCTTGTCAGCTGAAAATTTCATCTTCATAGACTTTTTTGCTGTTAAAGTTGACGGAAGTGATATCATAGCGGGCATCTGTCTACATGAAAACCTCTCTTTACATATGCCTGCTATGACATCAAAAAAGTCTATGAAGATCTTATTTTTGGCTGAAAAGATATTTATCTCAGGCGAATCCATAGATTACATATATGTTCAATTTCCACAGACGTTATATGATAATTATATAATATATAATAATATATAATAAGAATAAGAATAAAATAATAATACTCGCTCTAACCATTGAGCTACCGAGACTCAGATGGAAGTTACAAGGTTTATTCCTGTCCGGTCATTTTTCTGAGGATATGAGCTTGACGATCAACGATGTATCGTCTGTCTACTCCAAGCTCTCCCACATTCATTACAGTAGTGTATATACAACACAATCTTAATTCTAGTAGTTGACGTTAATTGACATTTCTTTGATACAGGTTTCTCTTGTATTGGTGTTCATGGTTGGAGTTATTGTTTACAAACTGTTGGTGTATCGACCACTTGCTAAAAACCCATCTACTAAAGCCAAGGCGCAGCAAATTGCGAACATGACAGGAGCCATGGTTAATTTAATGACAATCATGATTCTAAGTCGGGTAAGAAAATATTAACTTCTTATTCTCTTGATTACATATTTTCCTTCTGTAACATTATAAAGATACAGTTAAAGGACATTGGCAACAAAAATTAAGTTTGTCTAATATGAAAGAACTCGTAAAATGATAGAGTAACACCTTTTACAACTTTTCCCTATTTTACTTCGTTTTTGAAATATTTCAGTTTGTTTGATATGTAAATGAGATGGTCTCTGACGTCAGGTGCAGGGTAGAGAATTTTCACACATTAAAAATGTCTTATATCTCAGTGATTGCTAAGTTTACAACGTTCATTATCATGAGGAGTTTCAAGTACATTTGTGGAACAAACTTGAAGATGGAACTAATATTTTAATGAGTGAAAATTCTCTACCCAGCACCTTCAGAGACCATCTCATTTACATATCAAACAAACTAAAATATTTCAAAAACGAAGTAAAATATGGAAAAGTTGTAAAAGGTGTTACTCTATCATTTTACGAGTTCTTTTATATTAGACAAACTTAATTTTTGTTGCCAATGTTCTTTAATACTTGCTAATAACAACCTATGCTTTCCTTTCTTTAGGTGTACGAAAAAGTTGCGCTGGCTTTAAACCATTGGGGTAAATGATTTTTTGTTTAAATACTCTGAGAGTATCCCAAGGAAAATGCCAAGTCGTTCTTTATATTACCATAGTCGCGCAATCAAATGGTGGTTTCGCTCATCTTTAATTTTTATATTTTTTAGAAATGCATCGAACACAAACGGAATACGAAGACAGCCTCACGTTTAAAGTTTTCTGTTTCCAGTTCGTGAATTTTTATTCTTCTATTTTCTACATCGCTTTCTTCAAAGGAAAGTAAGTAACAGCGACGTATGCCTTTGTTTAGTTTTTTTTTCTGCATTTTTTTATTATCGCAATATTAATTTCTGGAAAAATGAAAATTGTTTTTTTGACATTTCTAGGATTATTGGTTATCCTGGTAACTATAATAGATTGATGGGCTTGAGGCAAGAAGAGGTAAGTTTTGTTTATATCTTATAACATAACATACGATATCATATATCATATTACACCATTAACATACCATGCCATATCATACCATATCATACCATACCGTATATCATATCACATCATACATCGTACCATATCATATCACATATTACACCATAACATACCCATGCCATACCATACCATGCCATATACCATACCATGCCATATACCACACCATACCACATCATATGCCACATCATACCATAACATACCACATCATATCCCATACCATGCCACAAGATACTACACCATAGCATATTATACTATACCCCACCATACCATACCATACTACCATGACATAGCATACTATACTGTATACCCTAACATAGCATACTATACCATACCACAGGTCCACACTATACCAAGACACCATGCCTGTAAGTCATATGGTAATACTTTACGACCATTTTTCTCTCTGTACACAGTGTGGTCCTGGAGGCTGTCTTATGGAACTAGCTCAACAGTTGGTCATAATTATGATTGGGAAACAATTGATTAATAACGTCCAAGAAGTCATGATACCGTAAGTAAACAACAAATCAACAACAACAACAACAGTGTTTCTCAATGCTATACTAACCTAAACAATCGACTTCAACAAACATCAACCGATACTCTTGACTATAACTATGACCATCAGTGACACTATCAACAATTCTCCTCAATGTTTTGATTTTTCTCTTGGTTTTTCTCAGGGTAGTCAAGCAGTGGATAGCTCGGAAGAAACGCGGGAAACGTGGAGATGAAATAAGACCACGGTGGGAGCAAGACTACGAGTTAATACCGAATGAAGGGTTATTTGGAGAATACCTTGAGATGGGTATGTTTTGAAAAGGCAGATTTGTATTTTAAATACAAATACAAATAAAGTTCATAGGAAGGATCTTACTGACTTTAGTTTATTTCCAAAATTTCAGCATTCCTATCAATTTAGTTAAGAAGATATGACTAGTTGAAGTTGAACATTTGAGGATTTTGATATTGCCATATTGGTTTTGAAAATATGACGTCATTATTGAGTGATTCTTTATGCTCTCTGGACGAAAATTAGTCGAAATAAACTATTTAGTTCCTCATGCAGGAAAGTAGAAGAGCTTCTTAGGCATAATACGAGATAGAATCACTCAGTGACGTCATATTTGAGAAACAAATATGGCGTCGAAATTGGGCAAACTCTCCAACTTCAACTATCTTCTTAATAAAATTGATAGGAATGCTGAAACTTTGGAAATAAACTAAAGTCAGTAAGATCTTTCATATGAACTACATTTGTATTTTGGCTACAGTATCCCTTTAAATGATAAACCTTTATCTGAAAACCTTAGTTAAAAACTTTTAGTTTTTTAAAGAAGTTTATAAATTGTGTGTATTCATTCCCTATTCTAGTTCTTCAATTTGGCTTTATTACAATTTTCGTCGCTGCCTTCCCACTCGCGCCATTTTTCGCACTCGCCAACAACGTTTTTGAAATTCGTATCGACTCGGATAAGTTCGTGTGCGAAGTTCGCCGACCAATTGCCGACCGAGCTCAAGACATCGGGATCTGGTTCAATATACTTGATAGTGTCGCAAAGATATCGGTCATAAGTAACGTAAGTAAAGTAGCCATGTGACCAACTGTTTCTCTAAGACAGACACCTCTCTAAGACAGACCCCTCTCTAAGACAGACACCTCTCTAAGACAGACACCTCTCTAAGACAGACACCTCTCTAGAAGGACAACTCTATAAGACAGACACCTCTCTAAGACAGACACCTCTGTAAGACAGACACCTCTCTAAGACAGACACCTCTCTAGAAGGACACCTCTCTAAGACAGACACCTCTCTAACACAGACACCTCTCTAACACAGACACCTCTCTAAGACAGACACCTCTCTAAGACAGACACCTCTCTATGAGAGACACCTCTCTATGACAAACCCCTCTCTAAGACAGACACCTCCAAGACAGAAACTTCTCTAAGAAGGACGCCTCTCTAAGACAGACATCTCTCTATTAAAGACAGACCCCTCTCTAAGACAGACACCTCTCTAAGACAGACACCTCTAAGACAGACACCTCTTTAAGACAGACATCTCTCTAAGACAGACACCTCTCTAAGACAGACACCTATCTGTCTGTCTGTCTGTCTGTCTGTCTGTCTCCCTCCCTCCCTCTCTTATAAAAACTAATGTCTTTCTTTTCATTTCTAGTCTTTTCTCATCGCTTTCACCTCCTCGTTCCTTCCCAAGCTCCTATATAGATACTCTATTTCACCCAACGGCTCCTTGGAAGGGTTTACTAATTATTCATTAGCTTGGGCTCCTGTGAACACAACGAAAGAGCCTTGTAGGTAAGTTGTATGCAGGCTAGGTTCATGAAAGACGCAGGCTATCAGTGATATATTAGACAAACACTAGACGATGAAAGGTTTAGTTACACGTTCTCTTGTGTTTTTCTTTCAGATATTTACAGTTTCGCGACGACAAAGGTTCCCATACGTCGTTTTACTGGCATTTATTAGCCTTAAAGCTAGGTTTTGTCATATTGTTTGAGGTTAGTTGGCTAGGTTTCATAGTATGACTATGTACGTTACATAGTAATATACTACAATGTACCCGCTTGTCTATGCTTTGTTCTGTTATGCTCCACATTCCGTAGCCTGCGTACAGCTTTTCTGACATTTTCATATTTTTCGTAGCATTTTGTCTTCTTCGTGTCAGCCATGATTGACTTACTCGTTCCCGACATTCCAAAGGACCTTGATATTGTCATCAAACGAGAACAGTACCTCGCCAAACAAGCGCTCGCTGAACACCAAGGCATTGGCGGGAAAACTGAAGAAAGCCCGGATGAATTGGACGACGATGATGGTGTCTAGCAAAACAGAGTATTGAAAATAAGAAATACAAAAAAACATTAGCAACTATTTGAAATCTCTGAAGAAAGCCGCTTGAAGCCGGCGACGGAGCGATGAAAAATCAAACTGAAACAATTTGAATTGTAACGCAATAATTGTGAAGAGTATTCACGTTAAAGAAACTAGATAGTAGATAAAATAAGTTTGGTGTATCCAACTGATGGCACAGCTTCAGTTGGTTTTTCGTCATCGTCCCATCATCATTTGTGCTGCTAATGTATCTCTATGAAGACGGAGCCTCGCTTACGTGAAAGATGGCGCTATTATCGAAACGTTTCGTGTTGGTGACTATTTGTCCGTAAGGTCCACTTTGGATCATCCCCAGAACCCCATTGTACTCCAGTTGTAAATTTTGTTACTTAACTAATCTGTCTATACTTAAATAATCTAATATGATGTCAAATTACTCGAGCATATTCTGCAGCACTTTCTATTAAATTACCCCGAGTTCTCTTACAACCAAAAATGTAACAAAAATAGTTCTTTAGCGTCTGTTGTTCTCGCTTATCATCCGCTAGTTTTTAGCTTGATTAGTTCTATAATTAGTTCTATAATTAGTTCTATAATTAGTTCTATAATTAGTTCTATAATTCTATAATTAGTTCTATAATTAGTTATATAATTAGTTCTATAATTAGTTATATAATTAGTTCTATAATGATTCAAAATTGACGCAGCTATTCCATTAGATGTATCTAAATAATAAATAAAATAAAAATATGATTTTAAACATAAGTTGCCCTAATCTTCCTTTTCTCATTTCCTCCTATCTTCTTTTCTTCCTTCCTTCCTCCCTCTCTCTCCACCTCCTTCCTTCCTTCACTCCCTCTCTCCCTCCACCTCCTTCCTACCTCCCGCCCTTCCACCACCCCTCTCTACCTCCATCCCTCCCACCACCTCTCTCTCTCCCTTTACCTCCATCCCTCCTTACCTCCCTCCACCTCCTTACCTCCCTCTGTCCCTCCACCTCCGTCTCTCCATCCACCTCCTTCCCCCTCTCTCCCTTCCCTCTCTTCCTCCATCTCTCCCTCCGCCTCCCAATCTCCCTCTACCTCCTTCCCTCTCTTCCGCCCTCCCTCCACCTCCTTCCATCCCTCCACCTCCTTCCCTTCCGCCATACCTCCTTCCCCCTCTCTCCCTTCCCTCTCTCCCTCCATCTCTCCTCCACCTCCTTCCATCCCTCCACCTCCTTCCCTTCCGCCATCCCTCCACCTCCCACCCTTCCTCCACCTCCTTCCCTCCCGCCATCCCTCCACCTCCTTCCCTACCTGAAGGACTCATCGTCAGAAATATTGTTCTCTCAACAGTACACGGCAATGTCAAACAAAAAATAATTTATCAAAATCATTTATGTTTCAAGGAGCAAAACTTTTTAACTTGTTACCAACTGATCTAAAAGAAGAAGTATCTATAACAAAGTTTAGATTTAAAATACAGGATATTTTCGACTCTTGACTGTCGATTTTACCTATAATTCTTAAAGATTTTCTCAATAGACTTTTAAACTTTTTAATGTAGTGACTTTTTAGTGTAGTGTTTTTAATGTACCGTTTTTATAAGGTTTTTTATATTGTTTTTTGTAATTTAATATTTGACACAGGTCCTCCATTGATAACAGTATGTATATATACTGAAGGAGTATACCTGTTAAAATATTGTTGATAATAATAAGAAGAAGAAGAAGACGAAATCATGCCAAACGTAACGTTAAATGACCAAACGCAATATTGTCGAGTGGTAGTGAGAGACACTGTTATGGGCTCTTACTTCGTGTACCGGACACAGAATTTTAGCACTGTATAGAACTGTCTCGTTCTTTAAAAAATCCCGTTTATTTCATATAGGATAGGTTTATTTCATGATTTGGACAATTCCAGGACAAAAATAAACGGGATTTTTTAAAGAACGAGGCAGTTCTATACAGTGCTAAAACTCTGTGTCCGGTGCACGAAGTAAGAGCTCTGTTATGCTCTGAGCGGAAATACTCATCGGGAATGCCTAAAAATTGCACGACAGACAGCGAACAGAATTGTACGTTATAATAGGTTCTCTCAAGATTCAGAAGGATTCAAAAACCCTAACCATAACCCAAATCAAAACTCTTCTAACTACTGATCTCGAAAGAAGACTGGATCGAGCAACTATTGTTCAGACAACGAAGCAGGAAGTCCGCCATTACTAAGGGACCAACTGAGGATCCTATGAGGTTTTTTGTTGGATTATGTGCTCTTACCATCGACAAAATAAAATAATTTTACTATAAAGAGGACCAGAAGATATTTTTCAGATTACTGGGTAAAACGATTCATGACCTACCTACAGATTTACTGCGACTTTGGCTCTAATTATCCAGTGAGAGAAGCCTAATAATAAGAGTATAAGACGTCAAATTAGGTTCAAGATTTTAACAAAGAAACTATATTGGCCAGACACTTCCCGCAGAGAGCCTGCTCGCAGGCTACCAGACACTAAACCTATTTCGCGAGCGTCACAGTTTGGATTTGCTTGCAAACTCGAAGCTTCTAATGATCTCTCGTCAATTTACATTATGCAAGCTTCAAAAACAGCTCATCAGATACAATAGAAAGCTCAATCCAGTCCTATTTTTGAGATCAGTGGTCCTAACCTTGAAATAAAGAAACACTATTACCCAGGATTTCCAAATCTCCCATTTCAATGATCCAATATTCTGTCTTCTACACGACGGAGCCAAAAAAGAAAATGGTAGTTCAGTTTCCCATATAAGTCCCAGAAAGCTTGTACTGTGTTTAGTTTTAGCAATATAAATATAGGTTTGAAGATAAACTGCACAAGAGGCTCCGGAGTCCACAGGAGACGAAAGATTTGGTATTTGCTTTCGAATTCCTATCTCAAGTGTAGAGTATATGGTTTAAATTTCAGTTCATTAGAATGGCTTGTACTTCGTGTGCATCGAACACAGAATATTACATCGTTGAAATATTTAGTTTAAAAGTGGGGTTAGTATTCCTTTATTTGAGGGTTGGGTTTTATTTGGGTTATGGTTAGGGTTTTTGTTCTTCCGAATCCCGAGAAAATAATCTTGATGTGTCTATGACGTAGTCTGTGCATTGTGTGTGGTACACGAAGGGTGCCATTAGAATGCTATAGTTGAACGATCTATATCAAGATAAATATACCAATGTGTAATTTAATACAATTGCTGCAATGTGATATCGGTCAATCTAGTCGCATTTAATGATAAAACATTAAAACCCTATAGTGTGCTGGGTAGTTGATGTTAAAATACGAATTAAAAAGGTTGTGTATATTGGCAAAATATTAAATAGAAGCTCGCGAAAGCGTTTGGAGCGAAAGCCTTTTGTGAGAGAGTGAAACGCTTCACATGCACTGGCAAGTGTCCGGATTGTGAGAGGCATGCTGTAGCGAAAATAAAATGGTGTTTACACTATTACGCTACGGTGAATTTACCATAGCGTGACTACACTACGGCAAACCACTCTGGAATAGTGTAAATACAACAAAGAAACGTAGTGATTTTTAATGGAAGACCTTGGAAGGGCCTTCGCTCAAAACGTAAGATCTTATATTTGCTATTTCCCCTGTAGTACAATAACCTTTTAGTATCTGTTGTATTCGTATTTAACAAGGACATTATTAACACACTCGTAAGAGAATTATTTAACTCTTGTGGCTCTTATAATTGACAAGCACTTTGTTTACTTCTTTAGAGTGACAATCCTTGAGCTGCCGATGAACTCGAGTTTTGCTGGAGAGATAAGTACTTCCTCTTCTTCTTCCGTATGCTTCTTCCGTACTCCTAACATTCGCCGCTTTAAAGTGCAAATGAATCGAAAACTAAGTTTATCTTATAACAAAGACAAACTTAATTTTTGTTGCCAATGTCCTTTAACGGTCTCTGTAATGAGTCCAGATATTTTTGTCACCTGCTTTAGGTATCCACAATTGTTCCTGAATTCATCTGTTGAACGTAAACTACTGAATCCATCAATTTCCATGAATTCCAACATTTGTATCAATATGAATCCGGGACTTTTCCTGCCATGTAAATTTCGTAAAAATTCACGTTGCCAAGATTCATTATATTTTTTAAACGCCTCAAGAATTTCTCTTCCTAAAAATGCGACATACTTTAGCTCGTGTCGTTGCCAAAACGGAGGGCGACGCCACCGAGGGTTCAATCACTTAAATTGAAGACAGCATATTTCTAGGTTCTACATTCGATGAACATAAAAATGAACTAAACATAGCTACACAAAAAGTAGAAAGAGAAATGTATTTCATTCACTCAATTGATAAATATCCATTTCTCTTTTTCACATCAATTTAGTTTATTAGTTTAGTTTAGTTTATTAGATTTATCACTCTTAGGTGAACGGAATACCCCAACAGGCTAGAAGCCCAATTATAGGGGTTTGTACCATTTAAGGTCGTTATCCGAGAAGACCCGAAAGTCTCGCCATTTGCTGATATTATTGCAAAGGCAGCACTTTCTCCTCAATTATTTTTAAGACCCTGAGTGGTGGTCTGACCCAGGATTTGAACCTGTGTCTCCCAACTCATAGCGGACATATGTGTAACCACTAGACCACAACAGCTGGTTAGTGAGTGCACGATATGTCGTTTCTCCTAAATATATATTAGCTGAATTCAGATGTGGTAAGATTCCACAAATCTTGGACACATTTAACAAAGCAGTTTGAAGCATAAGTCCACAAAATACTTTGTGTCATTGTCATCTCTTTAGTGATTAACATAACCCAATGGCGTCAACTTGACCGAGTTGTAATATCCGCTGTGCGTTCAGTATCACATGTTTGTATTAACTTTATTTAGTGCATAATTGCTAACTAATGTGGAATTCTAAAGCCAAATTCTGAATCTCCTGTCATTGTGTATACCGTACGTAAACTTTGAACTAACACATGCAATTCTTGAATCTCTAGTGGCGGCCATGGCTAATTCCAGCTGTCTTACTCCGAGCGAGAAAACCCAAAGGCTTGTCAAGTCGACGACAAAGAGCCGGATACATTGGCAACAAATGATCTTTTTTTAAATAATTTTACGTGTATATATATAGCAACAACTTAACGGGATTCTCTGGCAAATTCTCTGTTCGACATTCCTTCTTTAAGTATATACAAGCTTCGGCCAAGTGCAGTAAAGCGAAGCGAAATTATCATGAAAAAACCATCGAACCTCAAGTGTTTAAGAGGGAATTGAAGACGTCTTGCAACGTTGTTATTCCCTATAGTCTCTGCCCCACAATGTCGATGGCAACAATGTATGTATTTCATGAAACTTTACTAATAGTTGGTGTTACTCTTCTGCTCTTTAGTTCGTCTACTGAAAGTGGTATCCCAAGGGACAGAGCTATCAGTGCTATAGGTAAGTACAGTTCCTCAATGAAATACACTAACTCTAATTTTAGTTCGCAACATATCGAAACGTATAATATTAACCTTCTATACCGTCTTATATTAAACTAACGTCCAGTACACAAAATATAAGATGTCGTTCTAATTATTATTCTGCATGTTAAATTTTACCGCTTAATTTGACAGTTAATAATTCACACCACGTTTAAACGCTATTGAACCTTAAGACTCTTTAGAATTTTCAACATAACCTGACTTCGAACTTGTAACTAATTACTTTCTCGTTGGCATGATGTTTTATATAAACGTTTAGCTATATACTTTCCTTTGTGCCGTTGTGCCAGTGTTCTCTGGGTCCATACTGTTGTGTATTCTTGAAATTGATAAATCGATTCTGATAAATTGTTGCCAGATGAAGCTGATCTGTTCTTCCACTTCAGCTGACAAATGAATTGTTGTCCATCAAGAAGGAACTAACTACAGTATTGAGAAGCATGCCTTCTGTTGCTTTCCAACGAAGAGTCTATAGTACTGTATACACTAATCACTGTTGTCTCTCCACTAACAGTCAGTTGTTAGAACTAAACTCATTTAGTTTTGTTAGTTTTCTTTTGGAGCAGTTCAACCTCCGTTATTACACTGCACTGAAATAAAGCTTCGTAACTTTCTATTTGAAAGACAGAAATTGGCAGTTTATAGGAGTTTCATCAATGGGGCAACATGAATAGAATTTAAAGTAATTAAAATTGATGTTGTGACGTGTTCTGCTCTATCGCTCGTCGTCTGTTTACATGTATTCTGAAAGCTTAAACAGTAATGCAGCTTATTTATGTAAGACGTAAATAAAAATAGTCTACATGAACTTTCTATTTATAAATGCAGTCAATATATTTGATGATAACAAAAGTTGTTTCACTCTTATAAAAAATCACATTCGTTGTCCAAATGTAGGTATCAATTGACACGGAATGATATGGGAGATAGATAGATAACTTAGTTTTTTAAACAATGTAAAATGTTGGTGTATTACCGAAATAATGTGTAAGATATTTAATGTCGGTTTCTAGCGTATTCGTTTTGTATCTCTACCGCCAGGCAGAACACTAATCTTGGGTCCAGTCTTCACGCGGACCTATATAAACGTGCCGTAAACTCGATTTAGGTTGAAAGCGATGTTTGTATGTTCGTGCGCTAGACGATAGCAACGTCTCGTTTTATTACCGTCGGCCAGAAGTAACATGGGCGGTGTGGGTAAATTCCCAAGGCGAAGTTGTGGTATAAAACGTTGTGCTTTTAAGTTTTATAATCAATTCGTTATGCCACTGTTTACTAGTGTGGAAGTATTCATCGAGGAGTGACGAACGTAGCGATTCTTGTGGAAAACAGTGCTCCGTTATATCAGTTTATCAGCGCTATTTACCGAACAAGCCATTCCTGTGTTTGAGTCGAAATGCGAAAATGTCGACAGCATATTGTCACTTGAGGCCAGATCGCATGTACCTGATGGAAATTCTATTAGAAACCCTGATCCAGGATCGAGGTGTTTGACATTATTACAGGCGGCACAATGCAGCTATAACAATATATAAAACTAGTATTCTTTGGGAAAAATTCCTCAAAGTAGACGATGGTGAATTGGCGTACAGCCAGCGGTTTTCCACCGGCTTCTATTAGAAACCCTGGCCTGGATGCTCTTGTGAATCAAATAATTCCCAATGCAGAATATTTATCAGTGAACAATCTACCAACTGTCGTTCGTTCGTTCGAACAATTTTGCCCATTTGCTGGCAACAAATAATAATGGGGTCACTTATTTTCTTATAATGTGAATCATTAATTCGGAAGTCAAAATATGCAGCAATAATTATGTTTATGTTAATTAATGATCGGAAGTTGAAATATGCAGTAATAATAATGTTTAAATATGGAGTGAAATGTGAAATGCTTTTGAAAGTTGAAACCACGCCTAGTTAGTTGTTGATTAATGGTCTGAAACATCACTCAAACCATGACCTTGAACTAATGTTTGGCTTTGGTAAAGATCGTTTTAGATTAGTCAGCTTCTTGAAGAAATTCAATGTAGTATATAATAAGCCAGTTCGTAATGTCGACTGCGCATCAAAATGACGCGTTCTGCGTCGGGATAAAACTTATTTCAATTCATAACATCAGGCTGGGGAATTTGCAGTAAATAGAAATGCAAATGTCTATTGTGGTTTTAGCCTGATGTTATGAATACGAAAAACTGGTCACTCACCACTACTCGATACCTTTATGCCATTAGATAGTTGCAAGTAGTGTATCCAATCACGTTGTAGCATTGTATTAAACTACTATGATAAGTTTCTGCTAAAGTAGAATATTATATAATGTTCAATACTTTAAAATGTTGCCCGAAATAGTCTTCGTAGGAGGTCGAACGAAGGATCTTTCATTTCAGAGAGGGAAACGTACAATTATTTGTTATTGTTAGTTATCTTATCTGATTAACTTATTTTTATCACGTAATTAGTTTGACAGTTTATTAAAGTTTGACAGCCGAGTTTTAATGCACTCTAGCTCTCTCTGACGAAAGGCCTTCACTCGAAACGTTAGACTACTTACACGCTATTTCGGCAGTACACAAACCTCTTTTTACATATTTGATTTGTATTTCTACACTGCCTACGCAGCACATACTTTTATACAATAGGGAGATAGTTTAGGAGATTTAGGAGATTTAAAAAAGTTACATTACAGTATAAGAAACTGAATTTCGCAACTATTTACATACAATAATAAAATATTTAGGGTTTACAGATTTAAAATAAAACTTAATTTCTAAAACAACTCGCTGCTCTTAATTATAAAGGAGTTGGAAAAACGTTTCGTTTTAGTGATTGGTAAACTGAAAGTTATGCTGATCGTCTTAAATTCTGTCTTGTGTTGGTGTTAGTTTTTGGAAGTAGATTGTGTAGTTGTACAAGGAAGTAAAGTCTACAATAATATATGGATGGGACTTGCATAGCCAAACTTTGATTGCTATTATTCTTCATAGGAATAGTTTTTCCGTTATTAACCTCTCAAAAGCTGTATTTTTGTAGACTATATTAGCCGTGCAGAGTGAAATACATCGCTACATCACATAGCTGCACTAACATCTTGTGTTTTTTCTCTCTCTTATTCAGAAATATCCGAAAAATGTTATCTTTGTATGGGAAATGAAAAGCGAGAAAACAACGTCGAAGCTTGCTCCATAAAAAATAACCTGGAAATCGAAAACTGTCCCATTGAAGCCTTCTTTGATAAGTGTATGGTGTTTCAAGCTTTTTCCAAGACTTTAAATACGACTATCTTCAAAAGAGAATGTACATCTGAGAGATATTGTTCCAAAGAAATGGTCTGTTCTGATCCGGATCACCTCGACTGTATCTTCAAGTGTTGTGCGGGGGATTTGTGCAATGATTTTGATTTCAAAAATGACTCGGTTTCCCCGCCTGCTACACAACCAACTGAACAAGCCACCACCAAGGAGAATCAAGGAGGGCCAGCAAGACCAGAAGCGAAGTCTCCTTCTCCAACAAAATCATCTCGAACAACGTTTGGAATCAAAGGAATCAATCCTACTCCAGGTTATTATAACACCCTCAAACTCATTAATAAATCGTCAGCCGAAAAACAAAATAAATCAGCACCGAGACGGTGGTTTGGATATCAGAGGAAGAAATGACATAAATTAAGCCAATTTTCACCTCGAATTTCTCTTAAAATACTGATTTGTTTGAGATGTAATATAAAACACTCGGAATAGTGTCTCATCAGGATATCCAAACACCTCGAAGTTTGTTAAAAAACCTCGGCTTCACCTCGGTTTTCAATAAACGTCTCGGTGTTTGGATATCCTGATAAAACACTCTTCGTCGTGTTTCATATATTACATGAACAACAAGAATAAATACAAAAGCTGCTAAGTTCTCAAAAGAACTGGATATAATATGAAAAGGAGAAATAAGAGAACTTCAATGTGTCGAAAAATACTTAGTAAGAGTACTTACGCATTTCCATTGATGTATATCGTTCTGGTTTGATGTGCCTTTCTTCAGGAAGAATGACACATCGTTATAAACGTCGTCAATAGAGATACGTACTTTTTATTTAAGTATTTCTCGACATGTTGAAATTCTCTTATTTCTTAATGCTATATTCATAACGCGAACAAGCACGATTATTCCAGTTTGACTGTTTGCACTGGGGGCCGAAGAGAAGTAGATTTGGTGTTGAAAAAAATGTTACCCAACCAAATTAAGATCATAAATTGACCCGTCCCAACCATTTATGGGTAAAGAAAATTTTTTACCCAACCCAAGAAGAAAAAAGTTAGATAAAGCCCAATTCCATCATATCATCGATGGATGTTTAAATAGCAAACCCAAATAAATATACAGACAGATCCTACTGTAACTTTCAGATTATTATCTCCCTACACAGAGCAGGAATGCAAGGAAAACAAGCAGAGGAATACAATAACAAAAGCTAATGTGCAATGATGACTAAGGAGAACTGATGACGAGATTCCAATTTTAAATGATGAAAATAATATGTAAATAGTTATGAAAATTTTGCTACCCAACCCTTCAGAGAAGTGATTTTTTTTACCCAACCATTTAGGTCTTAGAATTTTCAGTTATCCAACTATTTCTCTTCGATCCCCACCCCAGCCATAAATAATGACTGGTCCCTTATGGTTGAACTTTTTCTTTTTAATTAGAAATTTCCAAGAATTGTTATCTTTGTATTGGAGATGAAGAAGGACACAACAATAGCGCAGCTTGTTCTATGAAAAATAAACTGGAAATTGAGAAATGTTCAACCGCAGATCACTTGGACAGGTGTATAATTTTTCAAGCGTTCTCCGCCAGTTCGAATACGACAATTTTTAAACGAGAATGTACATCTGAGAGATTTTGTTCCCAAGCAATGGCCTGCGTGGATCCGGATTACGTGGATTGTAGGTTCGAGTGTTGTACGGGTGATTTGTGTAACGATTATGATTTCAAAGTTTTGTCTCGTGCTGCAAGAGAAACAGTAGCTGTAACTACACAAGAAGAAACTACAGAAGTTACAACGAAGTCAGAAGCAACGAAGGCACCTCCAGAAACTACGAAGGCACCTCCAGAAGCAACGAAGGCACCTCCAGAAGCAACGAAGGCACCTCCAGAAGCAACGAAGGCACCTCCAGAAACTACGAAACCCCAAACAACGCCAGCGACAGAGACAACTTCTTCCTCTTCTAATGAAATAACCACAATAAGGAGAAAATTGACAACTATACCAACTAAAAATCCAGGTGAAGTTTTGTGAAAGGATTATTGCGAGAATTTTGAGTGTGTATCAGATAGTAAACCTCTCTCTTAGTCTTTCTCTTGCTTTTTCTTTATTTATGTAGTAGAGTGTCGCGATATTGATAAAATGTGTAAGACGTATACCTCAAATCCTGTCCACTTGACTTATTACTGCGAAGATGAGAAGTATTATATGATAGAGTATTGTCGCAAAACATGCAATTTTTGTGACGAAGGTACGTGGTGAAAAGTCTCCCTGATTTTCGTTTTTATTCTGATGTAGTCCTAATCTTTACCTCATCTTTATCTTCATCTTCATCCTCCTTTTCATCTTTATCTTTATCCTCATCTTCCTCTTCATCCTCATCTTTATTTTCATCTTTATCTTCATCTTCGTCTTTATCTTCATCTTCGTCTTTATCTTCATCTTCATCTTCATCCTCATCTTCATCCTCATTTTTATCCTCTTTATCCTCTTTATCATCCTCTTCATCTTCATCCTCATCTTTATCTTCATCCTCATCTTCATCATCATCTTCATCCTCATGTTCATCTTTATACTCCTCTTTATACTCTTTATACTCCTCTTTATACTCCTCTTCTTCTTTATCCTCCTCCTTCTCTTCATCTTCATCCTCATCTTTATCTTCATCCTCATCTTTATCCTCATCTTTATCCTCATCTTTATCTTTATCTGCATCCTTATCTTCATCTTCATCTTTATCCTCCTCTTTATCTTTATCCTCCTCTTTATTCTCCTCCTCTTCTTCATCCTCATCTTTATCCTCCGCCTTCTCCTCATACAGATCCTCCTTCTTTGTCGTCATGATCCTTTTCATCATTAAAATGAAGTGATTCTTCTTTCCAGATCCTGTCACCACGCAACCAGCACGTAAGTTGCTATTATAAATCCATTATTTAGATTAATTTAGTTTTAGTTATTAGTTCCTTAAGAAATTGTCTTTTGTTGGTATCATAGATGAACCTCAAATCGTGAATATTTGTCCATGTGTAAGTACATTTATACATCTTTTTTATCATTTCAGTTCGGCCCACTACACAAATAATTGATCCACAAGGTATGTGCTCACATGTAATCTACAAATTATTCTCTAAGACAGACATCTCTCTAAGACAGACACCTAGACATACACCTCTCTAAGACAGTTTTGTTCCTATTTTTAGATTCTCTTTGTCTGACTGTTTGTTTGTTTGTTTGTTTGTTTGTTTGTCTATGTGTCTGTCTGTCTGTCTGTCTGTCTGTCTGTCTGTCTGTCTGTCTGTCTGTCTGTTTGTCTGTCTGTCTGTCTGTCGGTCTGTCATTCTCTTATATTATCTGATTATATCTCAGGTGTTATGACAAAGACTATGTCAACGCCATCTAGTGAAAGTAAGTGGAAATTTCTAAACTAATCCTCGTACTTAATTCGATAAGAAGGAAAATTAATTATTTACAAAATCATTAATTTATTTCATAATTATTCATTGTTTCTATATTTCCTTGTAGATTGCCAAGATAAGAGGGAAGAATGTCCAGAATTAGCTAATAAAATGAATTATTGCCACCTTCAATATTTGTTTATGGAAGCGTTCTGCCGCAAATCATGCGGCTGGTGTAGTAACACGGGTTAGTTTCCTCTGTCTTTCTTTATTTATATGTTGGCCTCTCATCTCGCTCCGTGTCACCCCACCACCTTCATACCCATTTCCTGTTATCCCGTTGCAACTCCCTCCAGCTCACCCACCTCTCCGTCCTTTCCATCTCCCTCTCTGTTCATCTCTCATCCCCATTTCTCATCCCCATTTCTCATCCCCATTTCTCATCCCCATTTCTCATCCCCACCTCTCATCCCCACCTCTCATCCCCACCTCTCATCCTCATCTCTCATCCCCACCACTCATCCCCACCTCTCACCCCCACCTCTCACCCCCACCCATCCCCACCGCTCCCCCCATCTCCCATCCCCACCGCTCCCCTATACACGTCGTCTTAACAACAAATATCGTCAAATATAACACACGAGGTAACTGTGATTTTTTTATTATATTTTTTTCTGTAAAACTTATAGAGTCCCTGCTGACCCCAAAAGGTAAGAAAATGTCTTTACACAATGACACTGGAATCTTCATGCAAAACATATTTTAAACTCCCATTCTAATTTGTTCTGTAATATCAGTTCCAGGTCCTGCGCCCACCTCAAAAGCCACAACAGGTATGTCCGTCTGCAAAACCACTCTTTACATGGCCATTTTGAAAGTTGATTTCCATGAAAAATATTTTAAAATCCCCATCCTCTTTTTTTCTGTAATATTAGCTCCAGCAGGTACCATACCAGCCTCAAAACCCACAACAGGTATACAGTTTTGTCAATGTTAAAGATAAAGTGTTTTTTTGAAAACAAGTGCTGTATTATATAGTTTTAGCCATTAAAGTGCTCATGCAATGAATAATTCAGTTGTAAAATAACTCTTATTTGAAAGAACTCTTAAAACTATAAAGACTAACCATTTACAACTGTTTCATATTTCACTTCACTCTTGAGATATTAAGATTTGTTCAAAATGTAATCATACTTATGACATTACAATGCATAATGACTTACTGAAATATTCTGCATATCTTTACCATTATCACATGGAATCGTTTGATGATTTGCATATTTGATGTCATTGGATACATCCACGCACATGCACATGCATTTCAAGTGATTTCATTACATAATCTCAAGGATATATAAGCGTTTTCAATAAGTTATTATGCATTGTGATGTCATACTGTAAGTATGATCATTTACATATTAAACAAATCTTAATATCTCAAGATTAGAGTGAAGTGAGATATGAAAAAGTTGTAAATGGTTAGTCTTTATAGTTTCAAGAGTTCTTTCAAATAAAAGAGTTATTTTACAACTGAATTTTTCATTGCATAGGTACTTTAAGCATAGTTTGTAAGCAAATGCTAATTCAGAATAAAAACCAAGAAAACATTGCAGTTCATATTCTAACTGTGAATTTTCTTTTTCTTCACTTTAAAGATTCAGATGTTGGAGGTAAGAAAAAGTTCTTTACAAAATAACACTGGAATCTCCATGCAAAATATTTTAAAGGTCTTTTTTTAATATTAGTTGCAGGTCCTCGGGCAACCGAAAAACCCAGAACAGGTAGGCAGTTCTTGTTGAATGGCAGCATGAAATTGTTATAACGACCTTTTTGCTACTGCACTGAACGGGATCGTTATTGGTGTCGTTAGGGTAGATTGGCTCAAATGGTTCAATAATGAGGAGACTACTCAGTAATATTAATATTGCAATTTTAGACATAGTTACACATCGTTTATATGATTATCGTCTGGTTAACTCTTATCGGTATAATATTATTACTCCTCTGTCAATGAACATATACTCGTGAATTGTATTTGCATTAACGAACGACGTTTAAGATCGGGTAGTACTTCTGGTTTGTTTTATTTTAATTTTATTACGAATGTGGGATCTTTATTAATTAAAAACTCTTAATTAACACGAGGCTTATTTAAAATTGTTCAAAATTGTGTGTTAAGAATCCATTACATCAATTGAGATCGTTCAAGTCCGGCCTTATGATTTATTATTTTTCCAGATTGCAGAGATAGAAGAGAACAGTGTTCACGTTATGCGAACTACCCTTCATATTGTCAGTATACTAAGAGGTTTATGATAAAGAATTGTCCTAAGTCGTGTGGCTTCTGTTCTGAAGGTTAGTTTGTTAGCTCGTCTGCACGTTATTGCAGAAGAGCAATTGCTATACCTTCGGCGTACGTGTCTTTGTCTGCGCCAAATGATAAGGTCAGCGTTAAGATAAGGTCAACATTATGAAATGATAAGGTCAGCGTTAAGATGTTGAATTTTCAATGTGTTTAGCATTGAACCAGACGTATATATACCCCACATGATAACAAGCTTTTTCCCGATCTTTCACTAATGTTTTGTACATTGGTTAACTGTTAAGTAGTCCTTGTAATACTGATCAGTGGCGAAGAAGACCATAACAAGTGGTCGTGATATGTAAACTATAAAATGAATTATATATTATTATTCAAATATTCAGATATATATTGTTTTCAAAATATGCAGATGATTATAATTTAGCATAGCATGACCAAATGCTTTGGCCAGCCGCCAGCTTCGCCACTGATACTGATAGCTCAGTGACCCAGGAGCGATTATAGAATATCCATCCACTTTTTAAATTAAATCAAGAATGTGAAATCGTATTTATTAATTACTTATTAAATGGTTCAGTATTTCCCTGAGTAAGTTCTCATCTTCCTTCCTCCCTCCCTTCCCTCCCTCCCTTCCTCGCTCGCTCCCTCCCGTCCTTGCTTGCTCCCTCCCTTCCCTTTCTTTCTTTCTCATCTCTTTTTCTCATCCTCCTTCCTTTCTTTCTCATATTTCTTCCTTTCTCTGTCATCTTTCTTTCGATAACCTTACGACATCTTTCTTCTTTTAATCGTTCTTTATCCTCATTCTTTTTACAGAAAATGGAGGTCAGCATGGTAATAATTTACACTTTTATTGATGTTCATCGTACCTAATTGCAATCTTTACGATATTTAACTCACAGGGTAGCAAAACTATCCTCCTTTGTGTTTGTATTTTTAATTTTAGGAATTCCAAACCCAACGGTAACGGAATCCGTTCTCCCCCAAACTACCGGAGGTGAGAATTAGATTTATATAAAATATCTATATAAACCATCTAGCAAAGTCTAATCAATAACAATGTGTACAACCTGTAACCTTCTGATGACCAGTGAGATGCTCTAACCATTGAGCTACATTGTCTAAGATGATGAGTGAAGGTTACATACGTGTACAACCTGTAACCTTCTGATGATCAGTGAGATGCTCTAACCATTGAGCTACATGGACTAAGATGGTAGAGTGAAGGTTGCAATGTGTACAACCTGTAACCTTCTGATGACTAGTGAGATGTTCTAACCATTGAGCTACATAGACTAAGATGATAAGTGAAGGTTACATATGTGTACAACCTGTAACCTTCTGATGACTAGTGAGATGCTCTAACCATTAAGCTACATGGACTAATATGATAGAGTGAAGGTTGCAATGTGCACAACCTGTAACCTGATATCTTTCTTTATCCTCTTTCTTTTTACAGAAAGTGAAGGCCAGCAAGGTAAAATATTACAATTCTTACTGATGTTCGTCGTGCTTAATAGTCATCCTTACGATATTTAACTCACAGGAAATGAAGCAAAACTCTCTTCCAACTCTGTATGTATTTTTTTTTTTCTTAGTAATTTCAAATACAAAGCCAACGGTAACGGAATCCGTTCCCTCTCATGGTGAGAATTTGATTTCGCATATTATATAAACAAACTAGCAAAGTCTAATCAATAACCACATTACAGTACATGACTCAGTTTGGTAGAGTGAAGGTTACATATGTGTACAACCTGTAACCTTCACGACTAGATTATTGATGGAGATCATGTTAACATTTTTCATCTGGTTTTGTATTTTTTAGGTCATGATTTGAGGTGGATCGTGCAACCATGGGGCAAGGTAATGTATAGAATAAGATTATATTTATGTCAGTTTTGCAATGTGACCCAAAAAACAAAAAGATAATAGTATAACGCAATGCAACAAAAACCGCCCAACACAACATCAACACAGTAAACGCAACACAACACAACACAACGCGATACAACACGATACAACACGATACAACATAATGCAACACAACGCACAACACGATACAACGCAACACAACACAATACAACGGAACGCAACACAACGCAACACAACGGAACGCAACACAACGCAACACAACGCAACACAACATAACACAATACAACGGAACGCAACACAACGCAACACAACGGAACGCAACATAACGCAACGGAACGCAACGCAACGCGATACAACACGATACAACACAACGCAAGATAACAACACAACACATAAGTTTAATATGAATTTTTTACACCATGGAAAAAGTGAAATGAAAATGATTTCTTTTTCAGTGTGTTAGTGGAAAACAATCGAGATTGGTTCATTGTCATCATTTCTACGATGGGGTGATGTACACCGTTATCATAAAAGAATGCATTAAGTTTGTCGCAGAAATGCCAGCAAAACAACGCAGCTGCTAAACACGTGATTAGTTTCTGCAGCCAATGGCGAGCTAAGGGAAGAGTGTCTCGCTGCGATATAGTCCTTTTCTTGTAAGAAGACATATCTGATATAATATGGCGGTGCCCTTTAGCAGGGCTTTATATTCTGTGTGATTTCGTTCGCGAGGAATTTTTGACGCGATATTTTTGACGCGACATTTTTGACGCGACATTTTTGACGCGATATTTTTGACGCGACATTTTTAACGAATGCCACTGGCACCGCACTTTCACACTGTGTCTGATTCATTATGTTGTTTTGTTTGTTTTGTAAGAAAGACATGTAAACAATAACATAAGGGCGCAATGCATGCTGGACTAATCCTTTGAACCACAACAACTATGAAAAGAAATTCTAAATAATATTTTAACAATATAACTTCCCTTAGTTGCTATTATCGTAGTTACCATGTAGTGATTTTGCAGTATCATGAAAATACATGACAACATAGTCTACTGATTCCTATTGTCAATCAAATCCTGGAAAGGGTCCGGGGATGCTTGGGTCTGGGTACTAATGCTTGTGACGTAATGCTAGATTCTTTACCTCTTCCCACTGGGAACGAGATTGAGGAGGTGGTCCTCTTCTCTCACTTTTCGAATTGGTGATGACGTCACAGACTAAGGAGTTCGGCCCGCGCAATTTGAGAGAAAAAGAGGCCTGGGAACCACGACAACAAAGGATGGCCGACCAGATGTTTACTTCGACAATAAAATGAGAAGAAAAGGCAATTTTTTATGATCCTTAACCTCTTGAATAAGCAAACTGGTCTTGTTTTGCGAACTAGAACAATTCTCCAATATTATACGTGTGTTTTTACCATGGGAGAGCCATTATTTTTTGCGGAATACGCGAAGCAAGGTCGAGCTAAATGCAAAAATTGCAAAGAGAAAATTGAGAGAAGTATTCTTCGTATCGGTAGACAGGTACCGAATCCATTCGGCGACGATGGAGGAGTGATGAAAGAATGGTATCATATGGCATGTATGTTTGGTAAATTAAGCAGAGCACGGAGTACTACGAAAATAATAGAAAGAACAGAAGACCTTGATGGATTTGGAGAATTGGAAGATGAAGACAAGAAATCAATAAAGAAGTGTATTGTTGGTAAGATTTTTACTGAAAAAATCAGTTGGGGTTAAAGCCGTACAGGCTTTAAATGCTCATACCAGACATTAATATAAGAGATGTAGTGATGTTATAATATGCCGTGGTTATAGTTCCAACATCGGATCTTTAGGTTCAACGATTGAACCTAAAGATCCGCTGTCGGTTGAATGGCTAATAGATCCGACATTTGCTTAACGCATGCGTGAGCACAACAACTTAGATCCTAGCCCCCCTGCCTAATTAGTTTTCTAACCCTAACCCCCTGCCTAATTAGTTTTCTAACCCTAACCCCCTCCTTAAGTGTCTTCCTAACTCCCTGAGTTCTCCCCACTGAGTTCTCCCCATCCCCTAACCACCACGACACCTACTCCCCTAATTGGGGGTGCTAAATTGGTAGACTAGCGAGAGAGACTAAGATTGTGGGACTAGTAATTGAGTGTTACACACGTGCTACAACTAATGTTGGATCTACAGTATAGCCATCAAACCTAAAGATCCGGTATCGGAACTATATAACCACAGCGTTTATAATAAGGGATACCAGACTGTAGACTTTAATATACCTTGTTAAAAGTATAAATGAATAAATTCCAGCTAATTAGTTTTAAAAATGTTGTTCCTAGATTTGCAAGAGAAAGTAAAAAGTTCTCCGGCCAAACAGAAAAAACAAAGTTCACTGCAATTTGTATCAAAAGGGAGTTCCTCCAGTCATACAACATCTAAAGGTCTCTGTAATAATATTCTTAGATTCCTCAAGTTGGTGTTTTAAAAGGGCAAGACACTTTAAGACAACCACCAACAGCATTTTCATTTAAATTATTTAAGACAGTTTTCCATGCTTATTGCAATTGCCGATGATGTCTTCAGCTTCCATCATCTAGCCCTCCCTGTCTTGTCTGACTTCCTTAACCCCAGCTATCTGTGTCGTCATCCAATGTGATCTTTGGTCATCCTCAAATCTTCAAATCTTGCTCTGCTCAGTACCTCACCTCTCAATACCAATTCTCTCCCCTCAATACCCATTATCGCCCCTCAATATCCATTCTCTCCCCTCAATACCCATTCTCTCCCCTCAATACCCATTCTCTCACTAAGCTCCTTACTACTATAGTTCTGTGCTTCTTCAAGATACACCGCTACAGCTGATCATGAACATCCCCCTATAAATCATCACATGTACTCTACACACATACTGGATGTGCCATGTACATTCGTCTTGCAAATAGAATGGTGTCATCTCTCTGAACCAATTTTTAAAAAGCAATGCGAAAAGGAAGTGAACTGTTGAGATTTTAGGAACGAAATACTGACGTTTCGAGTGGAGCCCTTGATCATATTCTCCGCTCGAAACGTCAGTATTTCGTTCCTAAAAATATTGGCAGTTCACCAGCTTTTCAGTTTTCACTTTGCTATATATCCAAAACACTGTCTACGTAGCACTCTACTTTTTTACAATTTTTAAAAAGGTTATTGATATAAACTGGCATTTAATATTTTGAAGAACTTTACAATGGTTTTGATGTAGTTTATTGTCCATTTCTCAGCTGATGATGATACAGGAACAAGTCAAAATAAAAAATCACCTGTCAAAGTACAGACAGTCACCTCATTTCATAGTTTTCGTAAGCTATGTGTCGAGCTCTTTAATGAACCAAGCTACAATGCAAAGACTGCAATTGTGAAAAGATTTTTAGATAAAGGTAAATATCGCCCTTTCTCTTACTTCTGTATTTACCCATTGAATTCATTTGTCACCACCTTTTCATTTCTCCAGTTAGTGATGCACAGCAGGATGTATACCTAGCTGTCAAGTTACTTCTCCCTGGGGCAGTGAAAAGGGTTTACAACTTACAAAACAAACAACTTGTAAAGTTATTTAGCCAGGTAAAATCAATCACTAATAACTAAATATTCTTAAAGACTATAGTGTTTATGCAGTTTAAAATTGAGTTAAAAAGAAACTCTCTTACTTGAAAAAACTAGAAATTATAATTGGCATTTACAACTCTTCCATATCTCACTGTAAGGTTTGTTTGATATATAAATGATCCTCAATTTGTCATCACATTGCACAATGACTTATTGAAGAAGCCTGTATATCTTTGGGATTATGTAACAAAATTATGAAAGTGTGTGTATCCCATAGATATATGTAATATATCATACACGAGAAGGCATTTATTATCTGATTTTGAAACACCGAGAAGTGTGTTGAAAAACAAGGCGATCAACTTCGAGGTGTTTTCAAATCAGATAATAAATGCCTTTCTAATGTATGATATAGCTTCTCAAACTAACCAGTATTTTAAGAGAAATTTGTGGGAAAAGTTGTCTTAATTTATGGACGTTTATTACCACAATTACTAACAACATCTCGGTTATGATTTTCCTTTGTGTTTTCCTCATGAGTTATTAATGAGTTTGAGAAATGTATATACTGACTTTTGTAGAGTGAGGATCATTTACATATCAAACAAATCTTAATACCTCAAGAACAAAGTTAGATATGGAAGAGTTGTAAATGCCAATCTTTATAATTACTATAGTAATATTTCTTTGAAGTAAGAGAGTTTGTTTTGAATTGAATTTTTCACTGCGCATAAACACTTTAATGTAAATTATGCATTGTATAATGTAATGTAAATGTTTTGTTTAGGTATTCAGCAGTAATTTGGAAGAAATGATTGCAGATTTAGATCAGGTGCAGAATGCAGATGGGACTAACTTGTTTTTTTATTTAATTTTCCTTTCTTCCCTCCCTCCCTTGCTACCTCTACCCTGGGAATTTAGTATAATATTTGTAATCTATGGATTCTCCTGAGATAAATTGTAATTATATATCTTGTCAGCTGAAAATTTCATCTTCATAGACTTTTTGCTGTTAAAGTTGAGGGAAGTGATGTCATAGCAGGCATCTATCTACATGAAAACCTCTTTACAGATAGATAGATAGATAGAAAAACTTTATTTACCCACGCTAACCCTGTCAACCGAAGCTGATTTCCACAGGGGGCGTGTAAAAAGGAAGTACAAGAATATAATATTTTAAGCTATTTACAAAATATAATATCAACTAAGTCTAAGTAACATAATCTAGAGACTAAAATATATATTTACAGGTTTTTATTAAAGGTTTCTTTTAGGATCTTGTTATAATCAAAAAATCAAAAAACATGAGTAGCAATTTTATTTCGAAAACATGATAGGGATTTGCACTCCCTCATTTCATTTGGAATAGAGTTCCATAGGTGTGCACCATTGTACATGAAACTATTTTTCATGTTATTTGTTCGAGGTTGTGGTAAACAAAGACCACCGGAAATGCCCCGAAGTTTGTGATTTGTCATCTCACTTTTATAAGTAAAAAGGTTTGCGAGTGACTCAGGACCCATTTTATTCAATGTTTTGTACATTATTTTTGCTTTTATGCCTGCTATCAACTTTAACAGCAAAAAAGTCTATGAAAATGAAATTTTCAGCCGAGAAGATGTTACAATTTATCTCAGGACAATCCATAGATTACATATATACACTGTATGTTAAATCCCACAGATTTTATATGTTCTTCAAATTGAGATAACTTTTTTACTTCAAGGGTGACGTCTCGGAAACAGTGAAAAGTTTTTTTGAAAACAGTGATCTTCCTGCCAAGAAAACTACTTTAACTCTGCCCGAGGTCTGACAGATGTTTTGTTTTTCTCATTGTTCTCTTTCTCCTTTTGTTCTTGCTGAACACTGATTTTCTTTTCATGGTGTAGGTTGATGGTTTTCTGGATAAAATGTCGACTCTTACACGAGAAGACGAGCAGCAAAATGAGTTGTTTAAAATCACAAAAAGGCAAGTTCTCTGTTGTTATGTTGTAAATGTCTCTTGTAATGGATGATGTTGCTGATGTACATGTAGCTAAAATTGTTAATGTTATGATAACTGCATACATGTAACTTTTCATGGATATACAGTAGTCCATCAGAAGGTTGTGTGTTTGATTCATTGTCAGGAACTCTGAAATCTTCATTTAAATATTCTGTTGTTGTAGGTGTACATCCAATGACTTGAAGTACATTGTTCGTCTAATTAAGCATGACCTGAAAATCAATGCTGGAGCTAAACATGTGTAAGTATGCTGTGGGGGTGCTTTCTAGAAATTTTAGAATAAAAGAGAATGAGATGTACATTTCACATGCCTCAACCTCATCACACCCCAACCTCATCACACCCCAATCTCGTCACACCCCAACCTCACCTCGTCACACCCCAACCTCACCTCGTCACACCCCAACCTCGTCACACCCCAACCTCGTCACACCCCAACCTCGTCACACCCCAACCTCATCACACCCCAACCTCGTCACACCCCAATCTCATCACACCCCAACCTCGTCACACCCCAACCTCGTCACACCCCAACCTCGTCACACCCCAACCTTGTCACACCCCAACCTCGTCACACCCCAACCTCATCACACCTCAACCTCGTCACACCTCAACCTCGTCACACCTCAACCTCGTCACACCTCAACCTCATCACACCTCAACCTCATCACACCCCAACCTCACCACCCCTCAACCTCATCACACCCCAACCTCATCACACCCCAACCTCATCACACCCCAACCTCATCACACCCCGACCTCATCACACCCCAACCTCACCACACCCCAAGCAACTTCCTCGATCCTTAAGGTGGCCCAACCTCACCACACCCCAACCTCGCCACACCCCAATCTCATCACACCTTACTTCACCTTTGTCTTTCATTTTGTGTTACTGTGTTCCAATAACTATAGAACTACTATTAATATAATAATTAATAACTACTATTAATATAATAATAGAACTACTATTAATATAATAATTAATATATCCTCAACTACTGTACCTGTACTTTCTTCCTCAGACTTGAAGCTCTTGATCCAGACGCGTACGCTGCCTTTCATGCTTCTCATAACCTTCAAGATGTCGTTGAACGTTGTCTGAAGAAGAAACATGAAGCTGTTCCTGGTTTAACAAGAAAACTAAGTATTAAAACTAGAGTGATGACACCAGTGAAACCAATGTTGGTGAGAATCTCTGCTTTCAAATATTACAAAGAAAATTACACACATACTTTATGTATTTAAGTTCTTTCTTATTATTGCTTGTGTACAATCAGTTTAATGTCTTTGCATAGGCTGAAGCTTGTAAGTCTTTTTCGTCGGCCTTAAAGAAATGTCCCAAAGGCATGTTTGCCGAGATTAAATATGATGGAGAGCGTGTACAGGTAAATCTCATTTTACAATTCACTGTTTAGTATGTTTACCCGTACCTAAATGTTCAAAATGTTTGCACGTGTTCTTTGTATTTTTTAGGTTCATAAAAGTGGCAATAATTTTCAATTTTTTAGCAGAAGTCTAAAACCAGTAGTACCACATAAGGTAATTAATTTTTGTCACAGAAAATGGAGAATGTATTGACTGCATTTGCAATTACATCTGCTAAAACATCAAGCTGCAAATTCTTGACATTAATGAAATGACATTAAAAATTATTTTCAACTTTCTTCCAGGTTTCTGAAATCAAAGAATATTTACCCAAGGCTTGTCCCCATGGCAATGATCTCATCTTGGATAGTGAGGTGAGACATTCTCTCTGTTGATTAGCCTCATCTCTATTGCTGTGTCTTTGTCATAACCAACAGTCTTTTCTAGGTATTAAAAAGAAATGAAATATTGATTTTCCGAGTGAAGTCCCTTCATCAGAGTGTCTGTCACAGTTCACTCTGAGGAAGAACCTTCATTCAAAATGTTAGTGTTTCATTTCTCTATTGAAGGGCCTAGTTAAAGTATCTCTTGATGTAATGTGTTACCTAATTATCCTTAAATAAAGTATTTATCTTATCTCACGTTTGGAGATTTCGCATATTCATAATATTTGGGTCTTCCTGAGCAAAATCATAATATATATTGTCAGCCGAAAATTTCATCTTCATGGAGTTTTTCGCTGTCAAAGTTACCAGATGTGATGTCACGAGAGGCATTGTAAACCAGTTTTCTTTTGTTACTTGCCACAAAAATGCCACAAAAATGACATCACATCTGATAACTTTAACAGCAAAAAAGTCCATGAAGATGAAATTTTCGGCTGATAAGATATATTATGATTTTGCTCAGGAAGACCTAAATATTACGAATATGTAAAACCCCTAAAGTGAGATAGGCCTGTTTTTTATTTATAGTTCTATACTATTTCTTTTTTTCTAGGTTCTTCTTGTGGATCATAAAACTGGGAAACCTTTGCCATTTGGATCTCTAGGGATACACAAGGTAACTAGAGGATACGTAAGGTAACTAGAGGATACACAAGGTAACTAGAGGACACGTAAGGTAACTAGAGGATAGACAAGGTAACTAGAGGACACGTAAGGTAACTAGAGGATACACAAGGTAACTAGAGGACACGTAAGGTAACTAGAGGATACGTAAGGTAACTAGAGGATACGTAAAGTAACTAGAGGATACGTAAGGTAACTAGAGGATACGTAAGGTAACTAGAGGGTAGACTGGAAGATACTCGTACTTTAAGATCATCTAACCGAAATCTGCTACTTGAACCAAAATCCAAAACGGTGACTCATGGAGACAACATTCTCAGTTGCTGCACCAAAACTGTGGAATTCATTACCACAGGAAATTAGAAGCATTGATATTTTAAGTAATAGTTTTTTGTTCATAATGGTAATATACTGTATGTAGTAGGCTTTATCTTATAATGAAACTGTAATTAGTTTTATAAGTAACATTAAGAATATATTGTTGTAAGAGCATTGAGACTATTATATAATGCTCCTAATACGTCTTTATTATTATTATTATACCAAGCTTCTTTAAAAATAAAAATTCGTTAAAATAAACCCTGGACAAGATATTGATACGTTCTTCTTAATGGTGATTTAGAAATCTGCATTTAAAGATGCCAGTGTGTGCCTCTTCATTTTCGACTGTCTGCAGTTCAATGATGAGAATCTGATGGCAAAGTAAGGAGGGAAAAAATACTTGATACAAAGTTAGAGAAGATTAAATGTAATAAAAGAGCAGGATTCGAAGCTACGACACCTTGATTAACAATATGAACAGTGAAGGCGTTCGTCCGTCTGTTCGTTCGTTCGTCTGTGCGTTTGTTTGTTTGTTTGTCCGTGCGTTTGTTTGTTTGTCCGTCTGTTCGTTCGTCCGTTCGTCTGTCCGTTTGTTTGTTTGTTTGTTTGTTGTTGTTTGTTTGTTTGTCTGTGCGTTTGTTCGTTCGTCCCTCTGTTCGTTCGTTTCGTCCGTTCCTCTCTGATGAAGGCCTTCGCTCAAAACGTTAGACCTCCTTCACACTATTTTGGCAGTACACCAACCTTTTAGAGTATTTGATTTATAATTCAATATATACTATAGTGTAATGGTTACAGACTTACAGTATCACACATATTATTCCGTAGTTACGGGATTCATTCCGGTGGTCAATGAGTTGATGTTTTGTTTGTCTATTACCATTTACAGATCAATGGAAGAAAGAAGAAAACTTCTTGAAAGAAACGTGAAAGAAATTAAAAATCATATAATGTTATCCGAAACAAAATTCATTCAGGTATACCAAAGACACTCATACTGTATATATATATATATATATATATACATACAGTATGTATATATATATATATATAGAAGGTTAAGTATGTAATTATTATTAATTATATGTAATTATTTTTGAATGTTGTAAATACCTTCTCCTTTTAGAATACAAAAGAGTTATCCAACCTTATGATGAAAGCTATTGATGAAGGTTTAGAAGGATTAGTAATGAAAGATTTACAGGTGAGATTAAGTTCTACCATTTCCCTTTTGTTAAGAGCTGTGTTGCTTTTCATCCGCTCATTTCTACCGCAATAATGAAGTGTTGGCAATAATGAAGTCTAGTGGTTACCACACATGTCTGAGCTGGGAGGCCCGGGCGGTATCCAGGGTCGGACCTCCACTCAGGGTCTTAAAAATAATCGAGGAGAAAGTGCTGTCTTTGCAATAACACCAGCAAATGGTAAGACTTTCGGGTCTTCTCGGAAAACGACCTTAAATCGTAGGCCCTCGGAATCCCTATCAATTGCGTTTTCCGTTCACCTAAGAGTGATAAACGGAATAGTCGAATGCTTAAAACATGAGCCTCTGGCTCGGATAAATAGGGTAACCTTATCATGCTTGATCGACTGTAAATAAATCATACATACATACAGTCAATAACAGTATATTATTTTGAAACCACTTTCGCAATTAGAAAGCTTTCAAGCGCAACAGTCTCTATATGAATTACATTTCTTTCTGTTTCTCGTTGCTTTATCAATATCGCGACGTATTGGTGTTTTTGTTAGGGAATTTACGAACCTGGAAAAAGACATTGGCTCAAGGTATGATGACTATGATGCAAAAACTGTCCAAGGCTAATATAGACAGTTTAAAGAGACACTCCACCCACAAAACAATTGTTTCTAAAATGAAAGTTCTTTGTCACCTTACATGAGAATGGGTATTAGTTTTCTTCTAAAATATTTTTAGTTTGAGAGAAATTTGGTTTTATCGTATTTTTGTAAATTGAAGTCCGCCATTTTTGTTCTGATTGCGGGCGAATGCGGTTTTTGATGTCATTGAGTGATTGAGATATAAGACATTTTTTAATGAGTGCAAATTCTCTACCCTGCACCTGACGTCAGAGACCATCTCATTTACATATTAAACAAACTGAAATATTTCAAAAACGAAATAAAATACGGAAAAGTTGTAAAAGGTGTTACTCTATCATTTTACGAGTTCTTTCATATTAGACAAACTTAATTTTTGCAACCACTTCGCACGATGTCGATAATAAATAAATCATTTCAGATGAAGAAAGACTATTTGGAGGAAGGGTCTATGGCAGATACCGCTGACCTCGTGGTTTTGGGGGCATACTACGGCACCGGTAGCAAAGGTTAGTAAATTCAATTTCCTTTAACCTATCTCACGTTTGGGGATTTTTACATATTCGTAATATTTGGGTCTTCCTGAGCAAAATCATAATATATATTGTCAGCCGAAAATTTCATCTTCATGGAGTTTTTTGCTGTCAAAGTTACCGGATGTGATGTCACAAAAGGTTTTCCAAACCAATTTTATTTTGTTATTTGGTTACAAAAATGCCTCTTGTGACATCACATCCGATAACTTTAACAGCAAAAACTCCATGAAGATGAAATTTTCGGCTGACAAGATATATTATGATTTTGCTCAGAAAGACCTAAATATTACGAATATCGCGATATCCAGTTCTTTTGAGAATATTCTTGTCTTAGGTGGTATGATGTCTGTATTTTTAATGGGAACATACAATAAGTTTATTAAAACATGGTGCACTGTTGCAAAGTGTGGCAATGGACATGATGATAAAGCTTTGGAAAAAATCAACAAAGATCTGCAAGTGATTAAAATCAGCAAGGTAGTATGCGTTATAAAGGTTTTGTGGTGTTACCATCTTTCACATACGCACACTAACCAGATGATCTTTGTTACCATATTTTATATTCATTAATCAGGTGATCTTTATTTTTCAGGATCATTCCAAAGTTCCTGCCTGGTTAAACGTTCATAAAACACTTGTTCCTGATTTTGTAGTTTCAGATCCGAAAGTAAGGAAACATTATCTCCTGTTAACCACACCCCAACCTCACCACACCTCAACCTCAACACACGTCAACCTCACCACTCCTCAACCTCACCACACTTCAACCACAGCTCTACCTCACCATGCCTCACCACAACGCAACCTCACCACAACGCAACCTCGCCACAACGCAACCTCACCACAACGCAACCTCACCACAACGCAACCTCACCACAACGCAACCTCACCACAACGCAACTCACCACACCTCAACCTCACCACACCTCAACCACACCTCAATCTCACCACACCTCAATCTCACCACACCTCAATCTCACCACACCTCAATCTCACCACACCACAACGCAAGTACGCAACCTCACCACTCCTCAACCTCACTACTCCTCAATCTCACCACACCTCAACCTCACCACACCTCAACCTCACCACTCCTCAACATCACCACTCCTCAACCTCACGCCGTACCTCACTACAACCTTGTCACACCATCCATACGTCACCTCAATCTCGCCACACCTAAACCACAACACTTCATCTAAACCACCACACCCTCAACCCCACACCCTCAACCATCTCGTCACACCTTACTCCGCCATCTTTTGTTCTCTCTACCTATTTCCAGGACGCCCCTGTTTGGGAAATCACTGGAGCAGAGTTCAGCAAGTCAACGACCCATACGGCTGATGGGATATCAATAAGGTTTCCAAGAGTTACAAAAATTCGTGATGATAAAGACTGGAAAACAGCCACAAATCTGCAAGAGCTCAAGGTATACCTCGTTTGAGTTGTGGTCATGTTGTTCCTGTTGTCCCTCTTTTGGTCCTGCTGTTCTCCTTTCGGTCCCTGTGGTCCCTCTTTCGGCCCTGTGGTCCCTCTTTCGGCCCTGTGGTCCCTCTTTCGGTCCTGTGGTTCTCCCTTTTGATCCTGTGGTCCTTCTTTCGGCCCTGTGGTTCCTCTTTCGGCCCTGTGGTTCCTCTTTCGGCCCTGTGGTTCCTCTTTCGGTCCTGTGGTTCTCCCTTTTGGTCCCTGTGGTCCTTCTTTCGGCCCTGTGGTTCTTCTTTCGGCCCTGTGGTCCCTCTTTCGGCCCTGTGGTCCCTCTTTCGGTCCTGTGGTTCTCCCTTTTGATCCTGTGGTCCCTTATTTGGGTCCTGTGGTCCAGTATCTGAGCCTATGTTCCAATGTTTAGATTTTTCCTTTAATGATTTCAACTTTCTTTTTCTCCTAGACTCTTGTTACGGCCTCCAAAGAGACATCGGGTAGGTAGTTCATGTCACCAACAGACAGATGTCACCAACAGACATGATGTCACCAACAGACATGATGTCACCAACAGACATGATGTCACCAACAGACAGATGTCACCAACAGACATGATGTCACCAACAGACATGATGTCACCAACAGACATGATGTCACCAACAGACATGATGTCACCAACAGACAGATGTCACCAACAGACATGATGTCACCAACAGGCATCGCGTGCTGTCAACTTCCTCTGTACATAATTAAAACTTGAAAAAAGCAATCAATACGGTCTTTATTTTATTAATTCTCGCAACCCTCGAATTTTTTCCATAGAAATTAAAAATCAAGGTTCCTCAAAGATATCAGAAGAGAATGAGGGTGGTGATGTCGAAATTAAATGCGAGCCAGACCTGGGGACTGATGACGAGGCTGGGGATGATAGGAAAGAGAAGGGGAAAAAGAGGAAGAGTGAGGACAAGGAGAGTGAAGATGTTATGAGTAAGAAGGTAAGGTTGTATGACTTGTGCTATTAGGCGCTCCTAGGTCGGACGGGGTTAGTACTTGGATGACCATCTTGGAATAACCTTGTGTTGATTTGCGTGAGTAGAGTTATTAATTGATCTCTCCCGTGCTTTGAGGGTTTTCCTCTGGGGTCTCCGGTTTGCCTCCCTCAGTAAAATCAAAACTTAGATCTTAGCTGTGCTCCATGAAGCTACAAAACAAGGTGGGAAATATTGCGTTGCTGTTGCTCCAAACAACACTAGTTGCCGAATCGCTTGACATTTTTTAAAATACCTTGACGTACGATCCCTAACGTCGTCTTCAAGTTGTGAAAAAGCGCTTAGCCCAGGCGTTGTATACAGAACAACGATTTCTTTTTCTAGGCAAAGCCCATGTGTAACTATGGTCGAAAGTGTTATCAGAAAAGTCGGAAACACAGAGAGATGTATTCTCACGAAGATGAAAGTGAAGAAAGGGAGAAAAAGCCAAGTGATGCCGTTCAGACGGCCAGCTCGGTGTCAGCATGTGTAAGATTATATTTATTACTCAACTAGGAATTTCTTATGTCTGTCTGTCTGTCTGTCTGTCTGTCTGTCTGTCTATCTGTCTGTCTGTCTGTCTGTCTGTCTAACTAACTAACTAACTAACTAACTAACTATCTCTCTATCTCTCTCTCTCTCTCTCTATATATATATCTATCAGACTATCATCTCTAATCTCCCACATTCACTACAACAATATATGTAACACATCCAAGCATTACTCATATTTAGCGACTACCTCATAGGCGATCAATCGAACCAGTACATCATTGTAACCTTCGCTCTCCATCTGAGTCTCGGTAGCTCAATGGTTAGAGCATCTCACTGGGCCACTGGCAATCAGAAGGTTACAGGTTTGATTCCTGTCCGGGACTCAGACACTTTCTGAGTATTTGAGCTTGACGATAATCCATATATCGTCTTTTCATTAACTTGTCATTTTTCTTCTCAGACCTTGCCCTCTGTCTTCAGTGGAGCAAAAATGTACATTTGTGATGATGTGACAGAAAAGAAGAAACTTGAAAGATATATCATGGCGTATCCTTCAAAAAAGTTTTAACATTTCTCAAATTAGACATAGTTTGGCGCTACTCTGGCTTTAAAAAGCTTTTTGAATGTAACTTTAAAAGTTACTGTCCATGACCCAACGTTTCGACACTCCAATCTAGTGTCTTCATCAGGAGTGATCGTTGTAAAGTTAGGATCCCTATTTATACCCTCATAGAACCGATGGGCAAGATGCAAATAAGCTTCTGGTAATAAACCACCGTCGTCGCGATTCAATGGGGCGTGGGCGCTATTGATATACCAAGCCTCCAGACAACGTCTCGGATGGTACCGCGGATAAGTGGTAATAATCTTGGAATTTTCCCACGCAATCTCATGGTAGGTTACACACGCGTGCTCCTACAAAGCAGAATTTTCCTTTTTTGAAAAGAAAACAGCAATTTCTCAAATTGATTATTATAGATGACAAAATCTGTGATTATTACACTAAGAAATGTAACACATTGACATAGCAAAAATCGTACCCAAGCATAGCGACTGCTGCATAGGCAGTACATACATATATTATTGTGTATCTTCTTTAACTAAAATGCTTTGTAGATACGATGGTGATCTTGTTAAAGATTTTGAGAGATATAACGCATCTCATGTGATAACAAAAAACAAGGTGGTTGTTTTCTCTGTTATTTCGGCGTTATATTGAATGCATGTTCTAATTAATATTGTGGATTTCTAGAACGAGTCGTGCGATTCTGGTCAATATGTCGTTAAACCTGAATGGCTTTGGACCTGCATTAAAGAAGAACGCATGATACCTGCAGATGAGTTTGGACCATAAAATGTCCTCTTTATGAACTGTAAGATTGTATTTATAATTCTTTATTTATTATAATCATTAACTACCTAAAATTATTTAATATCAATGGGGGGATATCACATCACGTTGTATCGCAACAAATGATGATACTTACAGTGTGAAACACGCTCCTTTGCCAAGAATGGCTTATAATCCTAGTGTATGTTATTGAGTGTATTTCCTAAACAATATATTAAATAACGTCAACATTTATTTATTTATTTGGAAGAACTTTTAAAATGATAAAGTAACTTCTTTCGAAGATTTTCGTTTCTTCGCTTTGTTTTTGAGATATTTCAGTTTGTTTGATATGCAAATGTATGGAATTTCGTCACGCATGCATAATGAGTTATCAGAGAATGTTATATATCTTTGCCTTCATGAAATGAAAACACCAAAGTGTGAATAACATGTGCGCGTGTTTCTCCCACAACACCAAACTTCTTGATTTTAAAGGATTTCGTTTGAGAATGAAAGTGATACACAAACTTCTCTGATAAGTCATTATGCATGTGTGACGAAATTCCAGACATTTGCATATCAAACAAACTGAAATATTTCAAAAACAAAGCGAAGAAGCAAAAATCTTCAAAAGAAGTTACTTTATCATTTTAAAAGTTCTTCCAAATTAAACAATAAATTTTTTTGACGTTATATGCTATTTGATGAGAGTGGCCAATGTATAACTAATAATTTATTATATTGACAATAACGATTTTAATCACAATTAGGATAATCATAATATAATAATAATTATATTTTAATTTTACAATAATAATAATAATAATAATTATGATAAACATAATAATTATCATGACTGATTGTTATATTATCGTGATATTGTGGTTACAACTATTTATAGATACTTGTATTTAATTTGAAATGATAATTATAGCAGCAATAATAACACAAGTGTGTGAAAACCACCCTCTTCTTATTGTGGAGTTTCTATTGATTAATTCATCAAACATTGGAATAGTTTACATTGATATTTACTCCAAAATAATGATGGATATATATTTTAAAGTATTATAAGTACTGGATAGTTTATTGTATTCTGTATAGAGCTCGCAATAATAGCGCTTTCCCTTCGGTGTAAGAACCTCACGAGTGACGTCATTTGGTGAATGAATACCTTATGAGTAATACCCACAGCAGTTCTTTTGGTTCTCGTGGTTCTTAAGGACCACAAGAACCAGAAGAACTACGAGAACTACAAGAACCAGAAGAACTACGAGAACCAGAAGAACTACGAGAACCAGAAGAAGAATTACGGGAACCATAAGAACTACGAGAACCAGAAGAACTACAAGAACCAGAAGAACTACGAGAACCAGAAGAAGAATTACGGGAACCAGAAGAACTACGAGAACCAGAAGAACTACGAGAACCAGAAGAACTACGAGAACCAGAAGAACAACGAGAACCAGAAGAACTACGAGAACCAGAAGACGAATTACGGGAACCAGAAGAAGAATTACGGGAACCAGAAGAAGAATTACGGGAACCAGAAGAACTACGAGAACCAGAAGAACTACGAGAACCAGAAGAACTACGAGAACCAGAAGAACTACGAGAACCAGAAGAACCAGAAGACGAATTACGGGAACCAGAAGAAGAATTACGGGAACCAGAAGAACCACGAGAACCAGAAGAAGAACCACGGGAACCGGAAGAACCACGAGAACCAGAAGAAGAACCAGAAGAACTACGAGAACCAGAAGAAGAATTACGGGAACCAGAAGAACTACGAGAACCAGAAGAAGAATTACGGGAACCAGAAGAACTACGAGAACCAGAAGAACCACGAGAAATAGAAGAACCAGAAGAATCACAAGAACCAAAAGAACTGCTGTGGTATTACTCATAAGGTTTCATTCACTAAATGACGTCATTCATGAGGTTCTTACCCGAGGTAAAGCGAAAACGAGCGTGAGATCTTGCTAATAAGCCATCTGATTGGCTCAACCTAACCCTCAGGGGGGTTAGGAATCTTAGGATTACGATGAAGCTTTAGGCGGGGATTAGGATTGGCGGTTGAATCCTATTATCAGTAATATTGTGGTTATCGACACATTAAAATGAAACACTTTACTAAAAACGAACACAAGATACTATCACCATCTTTTCATCATCTCAGTTCATCTTATTTTAAAGTAATAATACAAAAATCTAAATCTACTGCAGTCTTCATCAGCCGTCCATGTTGTTTTTAATGACACTCTCCATTACACTCACAAGGGCAATCAGCTTTACGAATACCTGTGGTCACACCACAAATACAGTCAGCATGGGCACATCTACATTTCTTACGAGCTATCTTTGTTACTTCTATCACTGGTTTTCCTTTCGCGTATTGTTCGATGGCTGTGGCTACCTAAAGATGTAATATACCAGTTTTAGCAAGAACTACAACGAATATACACCAAGCGTATTCAGTGTTACGGTTTACTAGAAATATACTGAAATTTACAAGATGCTTCGCTTGGAGGGCTTAGCTTAGCCTCAATATTGATCGTCTATATGTTGTTGTTGTACTTAAAGTACCTATGGAACGAAAAGTTCAAGTCTGTTTTTATGACCGTGATGCGCTGGACATTATAGTGCTATCGGTTTATCAATCAGGTGACTCCGATATAAGCACTTTCCCGTACCGTCCTACCTATACTATCAAGTTTTGTGATTGGTTGATTAAAAGTTAAAACAATAAAACAATAGAATCAACCACAAAGAAACCAATGTCCTAACCCTAACCACTTTTGTTCCATATAGCCAATCACAAAACAAGAATAAGAATGAATAAGATTCAGCGCGTCAAGAAGAACCAAAATGGGTCATTAAAACAGAGTAGAATATTTCGTTTCTAGGCACTATAAAAATACTGTTGTTGTAGTCTTGAGACTGTTAGGACGGAAGGACCTGGGGCTAGTCATGCACCCTATGACTTACGTCATTCATAACTGGATAACCATTTCTCTCCAACTTCGAAAAAACTTTCTGGCCGTCCACCGAAACTTCAAATGCACCTATTTACATAAATCAATAATTTTATGAAGTTACTTCGTAAACTGTATTATTTGTTTATTCAAACCAAACTTTATCTTTACAAGTAATGAAGTTTTACCTTCGGCGCCAGTTTTGCCGGTACACTCGGCTGCAGGGGTCTTTCGTCGGATCCAACTCGATAACTCCGCAAAGAGAAGCTTGTATGCTTTCTCCGAACTGAAATGACGAAGATAAAAACGTTAGGGAGCCTTTGTGTGGCTGAACCTCGGCGTAAGAACCTCACGAGTGACGTCATTTGGACACAGCGGTTCTTTTGCTCCTCGTGAGAACCAGAAGAACCACGAGAATCAAGAACCACGAGAACCACAGGAACCACGAGAACCAAAAGGTTCCGTGAGGTTCTTACAAGCCCTTCGTGTGAATTCCTTGGGGTAACCTGGGGTAACTAAGCTCCCTCAAGAATTTAAGAGGATATCACTCGCCATACATTACATACTTATCAGAGGTGATAATATTTGGCCGCTAAATACACGAGATCGCGGCATGATATCACTTGCTTTGACGAGCGAAGTAATTCAGACGTTTGTTTAATCGACGAACTTATAATTTCGCACGAATGATTGGAAGTGAAGAAAACATAGGGTCATGTGTTGTGTGTGCTGTATCGACAGTAGGAACCTTAAAATGGGGTACGGCGCGAGATCCAGACAGGAGTCTGGCATCATCTCGTGAATAGGGAATGTTAGACGTCCCTTCCCTCCGGAGTCTAGGGTATGACCTTTGGCAAGTCACACCACCTTTTAGCCACCCTTGCCAGGGATACGGTGAAGATCTCCGGTTAGCAGCAGCGATAGGAGAGAAAGCTCTGAACACAAACCCTACTTATGGGTCAAATAGGCGTTTGCAGGCATGCGAACCGCAAATGTTTCTAGCTAGCGAAAGGATGAACAATCCTGACAGAAAGAGGCGAAGGATGATGATGAAGATCTACAACGACAACCTTCAAACAAAAGAAATCTTCATGCGCCACAAAGAGAATGAATGCTTTTTAGTCCCAAGAGTAATCTCGCCATCCTCCGGCTCGTGCTGTTTACAACGCCACCGATAATTTGCGCAAATACAAAATTGCGCGACAATGTGCGCGCAACAGCAACAGTAACAGTCTCGATTTCAGGTCGGTTTCAAACGTTGAACTTTTCATGCACGGAATCTAAAGCAAACGATCTTGCACGAAGGTTTTGCTAATCTGCATTAGATTCGACTCATGAAATATGTTGGACGTAAATTGAAACTGGTCTGAAGAATCTAGTAATTAAGTTTCGAGACGACGTCTTCCCATATCGTCTTTCAAAACAATGGTTAAGTGGCCTTATATAGACTTTTCTTGATTTCAGCCTTGTTAGCTTAATCACTAGGAGCATTTTCAAGTTAACAAAATAACTCTTTGTATAGCGCAAGTACTTTGATAAACCTTGATATAAAATTTTTCTTTGTTATTGCCATGCAATTTTGAGTTTGCGCGAATTGTCATCCAATTTTGTGTTGCGCACAAATAGTCGTGCAATTATGTGTTTGCGCAAAGGAAGCGTCTATAAAAACGCAGGCTATAAATTGTCTTGTGTCTGCGCTGTGGTTTTTGCGCAAATTGTCATGATGATGATGATTTTGTTTTTGTGAAAATTGTCTTGCAATCTTTCGTTTGCGCAAATTATCATGTAATTTGAGTTTGCGCAAATTATCATGGTAGCACATTAATTGTTTAGATGTTTAGACTACAAGTGAAAGAACAATGGTTATTTCTAGAAAGGTGTAAATGAGAATTATCTAGATCAGGAGATCAATAGACAGTTTTCGAATCGCTTGTATCTTTGTTGTTTTCCCATTTCTAGCCAAGTCGTAAATTAAATTATCTAGATAATAGGCAGTTAATAAACAGTTTTTGAATTTCTTGTATCTGGGTTACAACCGCTTGCGCGATTGTTGTCTTTACGAATACAATTTATAAAACTAATGTCGTGGGGCGATTCAGAGATTCAAGATAATGTAGTGCATGTTACTCCATTTGTCTATCAGCTGGGAGTCCAGGTTCGATTCTGGGTCGGACGCCGTCAGCTCGGGGTCTTAAAATAATTGAGGACAATGTGCTGCCTTTCCAATAATATCCGTAAATGGTAAGACTTTCTGTCTTCTCGAATAATGTTATTAAATCGTAGGTACTTGGAACCTTAGTAATTCATTCCAGTCTGGGGTTTCACTGCAAGAATGACAAACTCTAGATCGACCAACTCATTGTCTAACAATCAATTCATTCATTGATTAAGCGACTAAACATTACTAATCACACAGCACAGATAACTGGTTATGCTGTACTCACCTCATCTCTACGATGACATTGACTTCTTTAGGCATTTTGCGCGTTGAATGAAACGAAAACCAACTGGTCTTTCTTCGTAAACCACTTTACTTGAAGCTTGCGTGCTGGGCTCAAATGACTACAAAAGGGTGTGTTCTTATTAAGTAGACGCCTTTTGTTTTGGTTTCAAAACACAGCTATCAATCTTTCAGCAGCCTCTTTGCAAATCCAGAGCTCATGTTACCATATTTTGCATACTGGCATGCTCGAGCTGTATCTTTCGCGAGGCTAAATATAGCCTGCGTCGCATCCGGCCTTTTGAAACCCGATATAGTCGGGTTTCAAAAATAATGCCAACCAGGAAATCTGTTTTTTGTCAGACTTTTGGATCGAGCGCAACTGCGCTGGATGATCTATTAAAGAGATCCTTACATAAATAGGAAATATACATAGCTAAAAATCACAAGTTATTGTAGGGTATTGGTTGTACAATACTGTAACAATGCGGCTGGCCTATTATGGCTGTATAATATTGGTGAACAATGTTGGTCAGCATTGTTTCAACAATATTGTTCAGTATTAAAGAAATACCTAATGGTTTGCGTGTTTAACGCAAACACGCTTGGATGTTGCGAGAGTTGAGAATATCCCAAGTGTTTGCATCACCATCCAAACACGCAAACCATTTGGTATTTCTTTTATAAAAGGACAATAACACACTAGTTTTGTTTAAACACGGATATTGACCAATCAGAGCATAGATCAGAGCTTGCGTACGTGTCATTGTTGATGAATCAACACCAGTTGTTCCCACTTATCCACGATTATTGGAACAGAAACAAACCAATATTGACAGAACACTCATGTTCTCTTTTGTTGTCATTGTTGCTCATCCTTTAACTAGTTGTTACAGTATTGATGGTCGAAATTTAACCTTTTTGACAACATGGTTCACTGCTATTGACGACTCCCAACAGGGTTCTGTATTTTAATTACCATATGGACATAGAGTAATGTGTTCCATATTAGGAAGTGTGATTGGAATTAGACTTAGCTCTTGAAAATGGGAAGGCCTTTTGAGTTTTCCTTGCTCGTCAGGGCATTGTATTTTCTAATCCATATATGGAATACATACTATAAGAATCTATCGCTTTTACGCACGTGTAGCTCAATGGTTAGACTTAGAGCATCTCTCTGGCTCTGAGACCGAAGGTCGAGCCTAATATTGCAAATCAAGACTTGTATATTTTGTAATATTGGGCGAAGATGAATCCAATAGGTATTTTATTATATCGAACAAAATAGGTTATATTAACTATGTTCGCACGTAAACAGTCCAATATGTTGGTTACTGCCCAATATGTTGCTGTCCTCATCGTAAATATTGGACTGCCACGTGATGTTAATAAAGACAATTGATTGGTGGATTATATGTGAGGGTATAATAAGTCCATATAAGCCAGTTCGTAATGTGTAACTGCGCATCAAAATTACGTGTGCGCTGTGTCAATAAAACTTATTTCAATTCATAAGATCAGGTTAAAACCACAATAGACATTTGCATTTCTATTTACACTTGCAAATTCGTTATACTGAATTCCCCAGCCTGATTTTATGAATTGAAATAAGTTTTATCCGACACAGAATGTGTCATTTTGATGCGCAGTCGGCATTCAGTATAAAACCTGACAGCCACCTTAATACGCGAAGAAGCGTATCGCGCAAGACTGGGCACTATAATCTATAAAAAATGGCGGCTGTTTTGAGAAATTCGTATTTGAATTTTTCAAAGTATTTTTTCCTCAATTTACCAAAAGCGACGACGACTACAGCTCTCAAATTATTAGAAAGTAGACTATGTTGGATAAATAACGGTATTTGCATTCGAAATGTCCATTTAACAAGAAATATTTATGGAATTGAAGAGTTCTTTCCTCCTCGAGTTATGGAGAGCGATGAACCAATGCCAGAAGAAATAGCTTCAGGTATAGAAACAACTAAAGTGTTTACTATATGTATCTACCTTTAAAAGACTTGCACCTCCACTGGTGAGGGGGCGGTACCGGTACGGTATGCCTGCAGGATGCAAAAGTACAGGGGGGGGGGGAGGGGGTAACCACCATTTGGGCAAGGAAGTATTGCCATACACGAGGTTAGAGGTCTAGCAATGGGTACTGGGTAGCCTCCCCCAACAGTCGTTTTTAGGCTTACAAACGACTTTGGGGAAGGTTAATGTATGAGTCAATCCCAAATGCGATCATGCCCCCGGGAGAACTCCTGTTTGAAAATCAACATAAATTATGCAAATTTATAGATGGAGAATTAACGTAAATAATAATTTGACATAATTAACAAAATTATGCAACAATTTGTAGACTAAAAACTGACACAAATTATAATTTGACTGATAATGTAAATTAAGCCAAAAATAAATTATGCAACATTTATAAATGGAGAATTATACAAGTTCTAATTTGATGGATAATTAACATAATTATGTGATAATTTATAGTAAGAGATAACAAATTATAATTTGTTGGAGGTGATCTGTGTCACTGATTGACAAAACAAGATCAGTTTTACACCAGAATTTAGTGTAAGAAATGAAACTCGGCTATTACAAAGATCTTTAGTGTAACACACCAACTTTACAGTTAAACATATATAATATATATCAAGGAATATATAATATAATCTATTGATAATTTATTGGTAGACTATTATATATACCTTGATATTATTGATTTTTTGAAACTATGTAATTATCACTATAATGTTTTGGGGTTACCTAGGAAGAAGTTGGAGAGCTGGTGAGTTAAGACAAAAGAGTAATGAAGATCTTCATAAGTTGTGGTAAGATATTCAAGATTTTTAAAATAATATTAATTAGATGTTTGATAATTCTGGACCCAAAGTTTCACCCATGAGGGCCAAGACCTCTCATAATGGCGTCCAGTCTAAATATTCTTTTATATGGATGCAAATTAGCCTTTCTGACCTCGTTACAAAGCAAAGATTCTTTGGTATTGCAGACACACGAACGAGGTCAGACAGGCTAATTTAAATGAATATAAAATAATATTTAATTTGGGTGCCATTATGAAAGAGATTATGAAAGAGGTCTATGGTTCTCAACAGCCGTGGTTCTGTTTAGTTTATTCAAAATTCTCTCTTCAGGTATGTGTTGCTAAAAGAGAGGAATATGTTGATGACTGTGCAATGGGAAGCAAGGAGACAAGAAGTGTTGATGCCATCACCAGAAAGATTACAAAAGGTTCAACCTCAGAATATTAAAAACATATAGTACATATAAAGCATATAGGTGGTTAACTGCCGATATTTTAGGAACGAAATACTGATGTTCGGGGCAGAGCCTTTTCATTTGTATCAGTATTAATAAGTTCTGTTGCCAATCATTTTTAATATTTATATTAATTTGTTTTAATATTAAGATAAAAAAGTCTATGGCTATGATTAAACTGGTCATTGGAGAACGAGTAAGTGGTTTCATTTAGGAGATTTTTTGTTTTGGGATTTGTTGGCATTTGCCCATAACCTGGAGGTTAGGGCCGTGAGGGTTGGAGAGTAGGGGTTGGTGATGAGGGTTGGAGACTAGGAGTTGGTGCGGAGAGTTTGGGTTGGTGGTTATAGGTTAGTTTGGAGGGTAGGGATTGGTTGTTAAGTTAGAGGTTGGAGTGTGTGCTATATTAAACTCATCAAGACAATTATGTAATATATTGATTAGGTTACAAACTTTATTTCAAAATGTGATTGAAGTGTCCTAAATAAACCTTTTATCTTGCTCTATCACAGACAAAAGCCATAGAAGATATTGAGACACGCTATAAAGAAAAGCAAGTTGACTCAAATCTGATCAAAGAGGATATTGAGGGACACAAGGAGATTATTGAGGGTTCCCAAGAACTCAAGGAACGGTCACGTCAGGTACCCTTAGCGACTTAATGTAGGTAAAGTTAAGAAAAGCTATATGGAAATGTGATGAAGTAGGATAATAAGGGACACTAGGGGTTCCATGGGAACACTGGTTTACGTCATCTTATCAACGTAAATACGTGGAAATCATGTGTATGTAAATGATGAAGAAGGACAGTGAGGAACTCTTGGAACTCTTGCGGAGGAACTCTTGGGAGCGAGGAACTCTTGGGGACCTGTTTGGATGGAATATGAACATTACATAATTTTCAGGTGCACTGACGAGGAAAGCGTGTAAGAAGTTAATTGTTGCTGAGCAACGTGTAACTTTCTAATCAAAATCTTTGACAAAAGGATGAATTTGTCTTAACTTTGCTTCCCCCGGACGAGGCCGCGAAGTTAAGAACCTGGGAACGAGATTGCAGCAGGAACTACCGAAACTCTCTGACCAGAAGTGATCGCTGGACAGGAGAACTACCATACACGCATTAATCGCGAGAATCTCACGAGATATTTTGCGAGATGTCAAAAAAACTCGCGTGACCACTCATGAGCGCAAAAATCGCCAATCAAGACCGTTGAGATGACGTGTTGTACACACCATCTCATGCGCGCGATGCGAATTGCTGATTGACAAAAAAAACCCGGTTTATTTCAGTATTTTGTGTGTGAGATTTGACACGCTTCATTCTGAGGAGACCTATGGCAAAATTTGACACGCCCCATTCTCTCGCGAACATCTTCCTCTGTTGATGCCATCAGGCAAAATCTTTTTATGAAAGACATATTTTTGTAATGTGATATGCCTATTGAGTGATACTTGAAGGAAAAATATAATTTGAAACTAACAGGGTACTAATGTTCGTATTTTTTTTTATTTTTTATTTTTTCGAGGGCACACCTGAAAATCATCTTTTTGATGAGTGTGGCTCCCTCGTAAAATATTATTTTTAATTAAATTAAATTAAAGCGTCTGCACGCAAGAGAGGCGACAGGCCCATTTTGTTGCGTGTTTGTTACCATATATCAAGTTAGCAACTGACTCTTTTGTTGCCATAACAACTAATTCTACGTTACTGAGAATACCAGAAATTAAAAGTAGCAATACAATATATTAATCTATCTGTTCAAGCAATTCAAACCACAGACATGCTGAAGGAGGTGAAGTTCAAACATACCTACATGTACATCTAAGCTATAACAGGTAAACTGAAAATAATCGGGGGAAAAGCGTCAAAGGAAAAGCAGTTTATTAAATGTTGAATTGAAAATAATCAATGTATATAATAACAGTTTAACAAAATAAAAATGGTCAGTGAGCAAAAATGAATCGGTCCACCGACTCCACCCGCACGGGAGCTCATATTAATAAACAGATTACGCAAGCTATTTATACACCACAAACACTATACTTTCTATGCATGTGGGTGATGATTTGTGGCAGCCAGTGAACCAAAATCATCGTGTTTAGATAAGTAGGAAATAATTCATCAAATTGGTTTAAATTTTGATACGTGTGTTCTTTAGCTGACTTAGGACTATGATGAAAAAATCAGGCGAAAATATAAAATTGAATCAATGTGACAAAATATCGGCCATAGTATATAACTGTGAAAATCTGCCATACACCTGATTCTTAAAAACTATTTGGAGCCACCTAAATGAGCGTTTAAAGGAAACTAGTGATGTTAAAGTGTTGTGGTGTTGTGTAGGCAGTGTAGAAATACAAATTGACAATTCAAAAAGATTGGAGTGCTACTAGAATAGCGTGTAGGAGGTCTAACGTTTCGAGCGATGGCCCTTCAGAGTAAATAGTTGAACCTAGGAGTATCATTAGATGTGTGAAGTTGATCGTCCAGGTTGTTGTAGTCTTGAGAAAGACTATTGTTGTTGACTCTGAAGATGACCGCCGCTGAGGCCGTTCAAACATCCGTCACCAACAATAGTCTTTCTCGAGACTACAACAACCTGGACGATCAACTTCACACATCTAAATCTAATACTTTAAAAGGTTGGTGTACTGCCAAAATAGTGTGTAAGTAGTCTAACGTTTCGAGCGAAGGACCTTCGTGAGAGGGTGGAACGTAACTTGACCTAATACGCTCTATTCAAATGAATAAAAATGGATGAATAAAAATGGATGAACGGACAGGGACAAACGGAGAGACGAACGAGCGGAGAGACGAACGAACGAACGCCTTCATTGCAGCTTCAAAGCCCTTCATCACTTAGAGTTATACTTCACTCTCTGATGAAGCACCTTCTTCTCCAGATGTTGAACCTCCAACCCACTATCTCGGCAGTACACCAACCTTTATGTCATGAGTATTACGTTTTGTCCTGCACGATAAACATTCAACTTACGATGTATTATTAGAGAAGTTGGGTCAAACAACACTGTTAAACCAAAGGTTTCATAAAATAATCTGCACTGTTTTTAAATCAATACACACTGCACCAAATTGTATAAATGATTTACTAAATCTAAGAAATTCGAAATACAACCTTAGAGGAAAAGCTGGTCTAGTGGTTACCACCCATGTCTATGAGCTGGGAGACACAGGTTCAAATCCTGGGTCGGACCTCCACTCAGGGTATGCATCAACATTTCTAGTTAAAAAATACAAAACATCTTCCGTGGAAGAGTGGAAGTTTGGGAGAACGAGAAATCAAAGTGGGGAGACAAGCTCAAAAGCGATTTCCAATTCTCCCAAACTTCGACAACCCTTTCCATAAGATAGATAGATGATGATACATAGTTTATTTGCACATATTATCGCATTCCTAAGAATGAATTACTATGTGTTACAAGATATGTAAATTAGGAAAATATAAAGATATTACAAAATCTATCAGAAATTGAAAAATTACAAAGAAATTTTCATAAAGAATCTAGAATTAAAAAGTTGAGAGGTTCACATCCTGGGTCGGACCACCACTCAGGGTCTTAAAAATAATTGAGGAGAAAGTGCTGCCTTTGCAATAATACCAGCAAATGGTAAGACTTTTTTTTTCGGGTCTTCTCGGATAACGACCTTAAATCGTAGCCTGTTGGGTATTCCGTTTAAACTAAACTGAAAAGACATACATGTATTAAGTATCCCTAAAGCTAATTCAACAACTTATGGTCTGAAATCGTGGAGATACGTTGCTGCGAAATTATGGAACGCGCTACCGAACACTCTAAGAACAATCACAAGTTTTAACGAATTTAAAAATTGTACCCAAAAAATTGATCTGTCATCTTTAATTTTGTAAAATAATTTTAAAGGTTAACTAATTTTATTGTTAATTTTAACATGTATGTAGATATTTTTAGATTATTTTTGTGGCCTACGTATTATTTCTAGCTATTTCGCAATTTACTAATTACTTTGAACATGGCACAATAATTTCTGAAGCACTTCAATCAAGATGGCATATTGAGTTTAAACAATCTACATGCCAAAACACAGCATTCCGAAAACTTGAAGGTGATCTTGAAATATTTTTACAGATATCAATTACCTATTGCTTCCGATTGAGTCCTAGACACATTAAAATATATGTCGCGTGGGAAACCACGCCATTGCTAAGCGACGAGCCCGTTGTTTTCTGAAAACGAATAATTTAGTTGACATTGTTTAAAAGCATTCAAGAGGACGACTTTTATAATATCCATGACGTGAAGTTCGTGCCCACTTTTGGTTACTCTTACTCTTTATTTCGACGTTCTAGGTTTGCACCTGGAGTTTCATGGGTTTATTTTTCATGAGTATTGTGGTTCAACCAGCTATTGTGGTTTAGTGGTTACCACATATATGCATTCTATGAGCTGGGAGACACAGGTTCAAATCCTGGGTCGGATCACCACTCAGGGTCTTAAAAATAATTGAGGAGAAAGTGCTGCCTTTGCAATAATATCAGCAAATTGTAAGACTTTCAGGTCTTCTTGGATAACGACCTTAAATCGTAGGCCCTCGGAACCCCTATCAATTGGGCTTCTCGTCTGTTGGGGTATTCCATTCACCGAAGAGTGGTAAATCTAATAAACTAAATTAAACGGTCTAAACCTGCTGTGTTGTTGTATCCAGGGTAGAAATATCACAGTCAAGAATTCAGTATTTAAGTTGTCAGAATTAAATAAATTAAAAAAGCCATGTTTACTTTTTCAATGTCGTCAATTATTAACGGATAGTCTGCATCGGATGTGAAGCAGATTTACCTCTTTTAAAACCGGTACACTGGTACAGAACTGTGAAATACGAATTTAGTGTGTAGTCCGCACTCATATTTCACTGTATTCTTAGTCGTATTAGAGAACATTACGTCATTATCACATTATTAGACATGATATTCACAAATACCCAGCACATAGCTTTAAATAGAACCATAACAACATAATTTTGAAAAGAAAAATTTAATACTAACGTTTCATTACTAAACGCGTAACATCATATTTGCATGATGTAAATTGACGAGAGATCATTAGATGCTCCGAGTTTGCAAGCAAATCAAACTGTGACGCTCGCGAAATAGGTTTAGTGTCTGGCCAATGTAGTTTCTTTGTTAACATTAAATGCATAAAATCTTGAACCGAATTTGACGTCTCATATTAGGCTTCTCTCACTGGATAATTAGAGCCAACGGCGGCCTGCATTATTAAGCCAAGGGACCAAAGTCGCAGTAAATCTGTAGGTAGGCCATGAATCGTTTTACCCAGTTAGTAAAATTATTTTATTTTTTCGATGGTAAGAGCAAATAATCCAACAAAAACCCTCATAGGATCCTCAGTTGGTCCCTTAGCAATGGCGGACTTCCGGCTTCATTTTCTGAACAATAGTTGCTCGATCCAGTCTTCTTTCCAGATAAGTGATTATGAGTGTTTGTTTCGTTTTATAAATACTTATGTTGTTCCCAAGGGGGAAATATTTTTGGTGAAAACAATTTGTAATTGTTTGTTTTGCGAGATTTGAATTTAATGAAATGGCTTTCGGTAATCTTCCTCTAGTTATTTTAATAAAAACTTTATTTATTTTTTATTAGATATTAATGTAATTACAAAAAATACCCAAATGGAAAGAGCGCGAACGGGACTCAAGGACCCATGCGAGGCGCCTTCCCGTTGGAATTAAAAATCATTGTATAAGAACAACGGCTAAAAAGTCAATACATAAAGTCCTAGACCAACTGGTCGGAATGCACGATATGCACCAACACACACACACGCACAGCCCCAACCCCATTCTTCCGAACTCCACTGAAAGAACAAAATGAATAAAACTGGGTGGAATTCAAAAGAACGAGGTTGAAGCTGCACACATATAACGATGCTCCGTGGAGTCTAACCAGTTGGTACATTAGAAAGCTAATCTTAGTGACAGATAGTGACACCCACTCTCCTATATTTACATCGCGTATCCAAGATTCCTTCATAATACGAGGCCCGATATTACTGAAATATTACCATACATCATTGTTGTTTCTTATTGTAACTAAGGCATATTGAGTGTGCATGCTGTCAGATATATATTTGATAGTATTGTGGGCGACCGTTTTTCCCCCAAATATATCTGAATAATGTGGTGCTGCCAACACCTAAAAAATTCAAAATCCCAACAAAATTGTTACTAAATATGGTCTTACTCTGATGAAGGGCTCCGCTCGAAACGTGTTAGTATTTCGTCACTAAAATTCTTGGCAGTTTACCACCTTTTCACATTGCTATATATATATATATATACTAAAGTACTAGCAATATATAATAGTTTATGTTTAAAGTTCAAAAAACAATAGATGATAATTACAAATGACAGGTAATTAATGCATGTATACAAGTATTAATAATATATCCAATAGATTAGGGTTAAAGATAGAAAAAAACTAAAGAAATCCATCACAAATACAGATTATACATATTTCTATTATACATGCTCTACAGCCATAATAGTATAAAAATAGTTCGTGGTGAGCTCTAGGCAAATGAAGATGATTACTCTACCTTGTTGTTCGTTTTACAATTATTTATTACAGGTATACTAGCAAGTGAACCTGTAAAATCACCGTTTATTGATTTAAAACAACCGCTAGTTTTCTTTACTCGCGAAACTATCTCGAGTAACCAACAAGTCTATACTTGTGTAGGAAACTTTACAGAAACAAAAACTCTAACCCAACTAAAAACACTAGTTCTAAACCTGAAATAAACAAACATATACAGAACTCATGACTATAGGCTTTCGGCAACGGCCTCCGGCGTAGCTCAGTGGTCAGAGCACTGCACTGGGTCGCGGGTTCAATTCCAGCCGGAAGGCCTCTAAGTTGCATTTTTCGCAACTGGTCCCGGTTTGGTCTTAAAATTTATATATTCCAACACTCGAAATTTTCCTTCACCATAAATCCTTACAACATGTAGTTTAATCGAGTGAAATGCCAAATATTACTTGAAATACGTGTAAACCAAGGATGTTTTCTTAGATTCAGAAACGTTACAGAAACAAAAACGCTAACGAAAAGAAAAACTCTAGTTCTGAACCTGAAATAAAGTAATACTAATCCTAAATCTAGCATTTTAGTGATATAAATGAACGCCAAAAAGTCACCCATTTGCTCTGATAGGGTATATATAGGCCTTGGTGGCCTAATTGACATTTCATCATTTTTCTTATTGCTTTTGTTGTTGATACTGTTACCGTTGTTACCTCTTATATATTTGTTTAAAGTAAGAAAACTCGACTCTGAATCCCTCTCGACAACGAAGAACTCTTGTTACAATATTTATCATCATCATCATTGTCGCCCTTAGCTACGACGCGGAAATCACTGAAGCCCGGTAGAAACTACCCGCTTTCCATTCATTCATTTCTCCTTCGCTAAACCAAAGCTTTGCCACGCTTATTATTATTTTGTTACTGTAATATTCCATTGTAGTTTTCCTTGTCAAAGGACATTAGTTTGTCTCCTCAGCTGCTTATATATCCTGCAACTTCAGCTCAATTTAGACTTCCCCAGGCCAGTCTCGAGGAACTGAGATATCAGCAGTGTACCGAAAAAAATGGAGCTAATAATAATAGCTACAGTAAAAACCCGCTAGCAAGAACCTACATTTTACCCAATCAGCCTGGGGTAGGTTCTTATATTCTTATATGTTCTTATATAAACAAATTCTTAATTTCAGCCTGAGGTTCTTGATAATGGTAGGTTCTTGTTAGCGGGTTTTTACTATACTCTACATAGTTTTTAACCAGCTGTTGTGGTCTAGTGGTTACTACACATGTCCATGAGCGGGAGACACAGGTTCTCAAATCCTGGATCGGACCACCCCACTCAGGATCTTAAAAATAATTGAGGAGAAAGTGCTGCATTTGCAATAATAGCAACAAATGGTAAGACTTTCGGGTCTTCTCGGATAACGACCTTCAATCGTAGGCCCTCGGAACCCCTATCAATTAGGCTTCTAACCTGTTGGGGTATTCCGTTCACCTAAAAGAGTGATACATATAATAACTAAACTAGACTATTCTCTCCTTTTTGCAATGAAAGCAGACATGCTGTTTTGAAAACAACAATTAATTACATTTTTTTTTAAAAACCATGACCTTGACTCCCCTGAATTTCTGTTGCGATTACATCATTTTTTCAAATATAGCATGCATCAGTCAACAAAAAACGGGTCTCGCTCTGTCCTTTATACCGCAAATTAATAATTAATGATATCGATTTTTAATCTTTTGACTTTTCATAAATTTTTCGAAAGAAAGAAATATATAAATAAATATAATAACGGTCGGTTTTGTCTGTTAACGCTGATACAACGGATCACGAGGCTGTCATTTGTTGCTAGAATATGTCGAAACAATATATATTGTAACTACTCAACCTATTCTGTCGTCACGGACTGTAGTTTTTCTGTTATCTTATCAAATCAAATCGCCGCTATAAAGACAATTGCTGGTACTTAAGACATTACATATTGGCATTAACCTGGTGGACAACACAACCTGCCGACATATACGAGAGAAGATCTGATATTCAAATCAAAGTCTTGGCTGGGTAAGTTCAAATTTTCGTTCACTTTTTAGTTAAATTAATTACTCATAGACGCTTGTTGTTTAACTTTTTGTATAAATGTGTCAAATAATAATCGTGGAAGATGCTGGTTAAACCCAGGGCCAGCTTGAGTTATATTTGATTCCCTTTTCGATGGCGGACGGTAGAAATTAAATGGCTAAAGTTGGAATTTAGTAAAATCCTTTCTCTCTCCATATTTATGAATAAAAATACGCTTGATTCCTATATGTACAATGCCAATAAAGCGATGAATATTCTAATCTGTATAACCGGTTGTTCATTTTTATCTTTTTATAATTATATATTTTTATCTTTATTATTATTATATATATATATTTTTTTTTATTAATTTTTTTTTTATTATTATCTTTATTATTATATTTCCATTTGCAGTCGATGTTCGTGAACGTTCTCAGCTAAAAATATTAAAATAATTCTTGAAGAGCTATACAAGTAATTTAAATTGTGGTACTTGGTCACACTTGACGACTGTCACAATTACCTACATAGAAACCATATCACTACTTAATTATATCATTTTAAATATCGGAAACGAACTAAAAAAAGGAACGTTTTATTTAAAAAAAAAAATTGTGATTATTTTCCTACGGGAATATTTCAAATCGCAATATATCGTTTAAAAAATCCGTTAATTCCTGTTTAAAAAACCTATGTCTTCTGAGCGATATTGTACTCTCTCCTGTTCTTTTTTTTTTAACAAAGAGTAATTTGTTACGAATGTCTGTGGTTATCGAACAACGTCTGGTTTTAAAACGAAATTTTTCAAGCCATTCATAAAACGAAACTATTTTGTTGTTCAATGTTCAATGCTGTTCAATGGGCTATTCCTTTTGGATTATATCTCTGAGTTTTTATTTAGTCACACGGTGTGGTAGCTAGCTTGTATATTGTTTATTTTTTGTTTATTCATTAAAGCGTTTGAATGTTGTGAACACAACTTTCTCCGTGTAATAAAAATCAAAATACTTTAAAAGGTTGGTGTTTTCTAACGTTTCGAGTGAAGGACCTTCGTTAGACGGTGAATCGTGTTGTACTTTTTGGAAATGAATATAGTGCAGTTGCGCGGAGCAGTGGAAGAGCTAATATACTTGAGATTTACTTCCTTCAACCAAGTCACTTCAATCGTTTTGGCAGCTTTGGTTAAGACGTATGCGCAATAGACGACAATTGTTATAGGAACTATCCTGTAATCACAAGGCCACTTGCGTAACAGAGGTAGACGGGGATCCTTATAAATGTATTGGGTCTGTAGGCCCATCAATAACTTCTATTATCACTATACAGTACAATGTTAAACACGTGAATACCTAGACACCTATATATTCCTTCCTCCTTGAGTTAACGTTAGCAAATCGCGGTAAATCAGCTCTTTCTTATCAACTGAAAGTCAATCTTCCACCCAGGACATTAATGATTATTCATCATAAATCGCAGATTCGCAGTAGGTCGGGGATGGTCCGGGAGAATCGATTATCTGGGGCCCCGTAAATTAGTTCTGACTAAATATGAAGTTGAAATATATGTCAGTAATGTCGCTGTTAAGCCGTAATTTTTCATTATAATCTTCCACTCAATTTTTGGCAGGGGCCCCTACACTGGGTCAGGGGCCCTTAGTTCTCAACTTAACCCTGCCGAATAAGCGTTACGCCACTGGTCGAGGCCTTCGTGTCGCCCCATTCTGAAAAGAAATGTTCACGTGAATTAAACGTGGTTTTGAGATGATGTTTTGTATGCCCGATGACTTAACAACAAAAACATCAAAATGACATAATTATTATAAAGACGTTTTACCTGGGAGCATTATACAATATTATTATATGCCATATGGCTTGGCTCGCGTGAGTGGTCTTAACACAGCTTTTCTACAATAGTTTATATTTTGATGTTTATATTTCGGTCAATATTTACTCGGTTTCAATTCTGAAAACAGATTTGGAATTACCGAGTCCAAGTATATAACATAGGTGTCTTCAGGTAATATCAACACAGCATGTTTACCTGAATTTGAGATCGTTGACCAACCCGGTTTTAGTATAAAAAAAGTAGAGTGCTGCGTAGACAGTGTTTTGGATATATAGCAAAGTGAAAAGGTGGTAAACTGCCAAGATTTTTAATGACGAAATACTGACGTTTCGAGTGGAGCCCTTCATCAGAGTGAGACGTCTTACTTTGATGAAGCTTACTTTGATGAAGGGCTCCGCTCGAAACGTCAGTATTTCGTCATTAAAGATCTTGGCAGTTTACCACCTTCCGTTTTTAGTATAGGGTCTACCGCGATCAGCGTGTGCAGTTATAAGCATTGTGAACATATTCACGACCAACAATGTTGTCAGCCACATTCCTCATTAAGTAAGTTAGAAAAGAAAGAACTCGGCCATTGACCCTCACGGTTTGCAAAAGCTTGACGGGAAATACTATTGCGCAATTTTTCAGATTTGTGGAACCCCAAAAATAATACTAATAACGAAGCCGAAACCTAGACTCGCACTACCACAGGTAACCCGAGTAAAAAACCCTAGTCTTCAGTAAGTAGTTAGTCTTTAGTAGCCTGGCTCATAAACTCAGCCGTTCTTGATATTGATAGAAATATTCACTTGCTTAAAAATATCAATTTTCCAAACCATTTCTGAATATTTGAAATTTACATTTTTTCTTTTTATCTTTCAGGTGTATTTTAAATTAAAATATGAAGTCAGTTCTACTTTTGACAGCATTAATGCTGGTGTTAGCTGTGTCCTTTACGGTTTCGAAACCAATATACGGTAAGTTAGCAATCACAAGAAGTCTGAGGCAATGTAGGGCTACTGCTTTTAAAACAGTCTAACCTGCACTTTAGGTATTTAGTGGCAGGCATAACGCCCAGTGGTTAGTAATAATAAATCCTTTTGTATTTATATTCTCTATCATATTTATATATCTTTGATATTATTATTATTATAGTTGTTCTAACTGCATGTCCATTTTTCAGAAAATGCTGCGTCCTCAAAGTCACAAGACAATCGACCAGATGACGGAGACAGCGGAGACAGTGGGGACAGCGGAGACAGCGGCGATAGTGGGGATAGCGGAGACAGTGGGGATAGCGGCGACAGTGGAGATAGCGGCGACAGTGGGGATAGCGGAGATAGCGGCGACAGTGGAGACAGCGGGGATAGCGGCGACAGTGGAGATAGCGGCGACAGTGGGGATAGCGGAGATAGCGGCGACAGTGGGGATAGCGGCGACAGTGGAGACAGCGGGGATAGCGGCGACAGCGGGGACAGCGGCGACAGTGGGGACAGCGGAGACAGTGGAGATAGCGGCGACAGTGGAGACAGCGGCGACAGTGGGGATAGCGGCGACAGCGGCGACAGTGGAGACAGCGGCGACAGTGGAGACAGCGGCGACAGCGGCGACAGCGGCGACAGCGGCGACAGCGGCGACAGCGGCGACAGTGGAGACAGCGGAGACAGCGGAGATAGCGGCGACAGTGGAGACAGCGGAGACAGCGGAGATAGCGGCGACAGTGGAGATAGTGGAGATAGCGGCGACAGTGGAGACAGCGGGGATAGCGGCGACAGTGGAGACAGCGGGGATAGCGGTGACAGCGGGGATAGCGGCGACAGTGGAGACAGCGGCGACAGTGGAGACAGCGGCGACAGTGGAGACAGCGGCGACAGCGGAGATAGCGGCGACAGCGGGGATAGTGGAGACAGCGGAGACAGCGGGGACAGCGGAGACAGCGGCGACAGTGGAGACAGCGGCGACAGTGGAGACAGCGGCGACAGTGGAGACAGCGGGGACAGTGGAGACAGCGGGGACAGTGGAGACAGCGGCGACAGTGGGGACAGCGGGGATAGCGGCGACAGCGGGGATAGCGGCGACAGTGGAGAGTAGATTGACTCAATAAGACGTGTCGTTTTATCGACAAACTTTATTTAAACACCTTACAACGTCAACAAAAGCTGGTTTCCACGAAGGGCGTGTACAACAATAAAGACAAATAAAACAGTATAAAGTAACAACAGTGAATAATGGTTCGACTAGCTAACAATGTCAATATAAGGTAATAATAATAATAACAATAATAAAGATTATATATCGTTATATTTATGTATTTTAAATTTATTTACATAAACGTTATTTAATGACATGAGCAGCGATTTTGCGTTCAAAGTATAGCAGAGAATTGCTCTCCCTAATTTCTTTAGGCAAAGAGTTCCATATAAATGCCCCATCAAACATGAAACTCTTTTTCATGTTATTTGTGCGTGGTTGTGGCAAACGGCAGATGAGATGTCCCGAAGATTATAATTTGACATCTCTTTCTTATAAGTAAAAAGATTTGTGAGACTCTTTGGTCCCATATTATTTAAAATTTTAAACATGATCTTAGCTTTGACTTTTCTTCTTTGAGCTTGAAGTGATTGCCATCCTAATGCACTTAACGCAATTTTGTGATAATTCTAGCAGCCCTGTTATGAAGTTTTTGTAATCGTGTTGACTGCGATTTACCAAACACATTCCATACTTCACAACAATAGTTAAAGCATGGTTAGATAGATAACTTTATTTAAACACGCTTACAACGTCAACAAAAGCTGAAGACAGCGGAGACAACGGAGACAGTGGGGATAGCGGTGATAGCGGAGACAGCGGGGATAGCGGCGACAGTGGAGACAGCGGGGATAGCGGCGACAGTGGAGACAGCGGGGATAGCGGCGACAGTGGAGACAGCGGCGATAGTGGGGACAGCGGGGATAGCGGCGACAGCGGGGATAGCGGCGACAGTGGAGAGTAGATTGACTCAATAAGACGTGTCGTTTTATCGACAAACTTTATTTAAACACCTTACAACGTCAACAAAAGCTGGTTTCCACGAAGGGCGTGTACAACAATAAAGACAAATAAAACAGTATAAAGTAACAACAGTGAATAATGGTTCGACTAGCTAACAATGTCAATATAAGGTAATAATAATAATAACAATAATAAAGATTATATATCGTTATATTTATGTATTTTAAATTTATTTACATAAACGTTATTTAATGACATGAGCAGCGATTTTGCGTTCAAAGTATAGCAGAGAATTGCTCTCCCTAATTTCTTTAGGCAAAGAGTTCCATATAAATGCCCCATCAAACATGAAACTCTTTTTCATGTTATTTGTGCGTGGTTGTGGCAAACGGCAGATGAGATGTCCCGAAGATTATAATTTGACATCTCTTTCTTATAAGTAAAAAGATTTGTGAGACTCTTTGGTCCCATATTATTTAAAATTTTAAACATGATCTTAGCTTTGACTTTTCTTCTTTGAGCTTGAAGTGATTGCCATCCTAATGCACTTAACGCAATTTTGTGATAATTCTAGCAGCCCTGTTATGAAGTTTTTGTAATCGTGTTGACTGCGTTTTACCAAACACATTCCATACTTCACAACAATAGTTAAAGCATGGTTAGATAGATAACTTTATTTAAACACGCTTACAACGTCAACAAAAGCTGAAGACAGCGGAGACAACGGAGACTGGGGATAGCGGTGATAGCGGAGACAGCGGGGATAGCGGCGACAGTGGAGACAGCGGGGATAGCGGCGACAGTGGAGACAGCGGGGATAGCGGCGACAGTGGAGACAGCGGCGATAGTGGGGATAGCGGAGACAGTGGGGACAGCGGGGACAGTGGAGACAGCGGAGATAGTACAGAAGCTTAATACGAATTTTACACGTATTTTTGTACTTATTTTTGTACAATATTTCTGATACACATGTTAAAATATTTAACAAACAATGTAAAAATTACCAACATATTGTCCCTTATGGTCGTGTAAGAAGATATTATAAACCGAAATTTTAAAATTGAAATAGTCAAATATGAAATGATTCCAGATTATAATTCCTTCTAGCGGTGCTTGCGCGCAGAACCCATGAGTGACCGGAGTTATGGGTCACTTTGTTCCTGGGGTCACTTTGTTCCTGGTGTCACTTTGTTCCTGGGGTCATTTTAATTTTTATCCCGGTCATACTAAGTATAATTGACCATGGCTAGCGATCGCATAACTCTCTGCTTTTCCATCGTCATTTTATCAACGCGATTGGCTCGCTCTTGGCACGTGACCTGTACCTTTGTTCCAATAAGACGACGGCCTGTCGCGCTGCGAGCATGACGTCACAATATGCAAAGGCCTGGGGAAACACCTGACTTTTCAACCACATTTCTCCCTTTTTTGCTACCAGTTGCCATTCATCTTCGTGGCATTTCCATTTTCTCTTGAGGTAAACCAAAGCCACAGCCGTGGCCCACAATGCAAGAGAGTCGTAGTAACAATCAATACCTAACTGATCATCTTGATCCCCAAGGGGGATCATGGTACAGTCAGCAAATGGAGTGGCCAGTTCAAGTTGAACCAATGGTAACCCAATGATCTTTGCGAATGCGTAGTTCAGCTGCCAGAATCCTTCTGCTGCTTGCAGAAGGATGAGTCGAATAAATGGCGGCCCCGCAAATACATTCAGTTTTTGGGCGTGTTTCATTTTCCTCGTCAATAAAGTCAAGCGCGCGTTCACGATCTTCCGACGCTGGATCATTTTTATCGCCGTGTTACGACAATCTCCGAATCTACTCCGATCATGATACGCACCGGTGGTATCGCTTCTCTGTCGCACGTCATCACAGCCTTCGGGACCCAGTCGCTCTAGACAGTAGTAGGTTCCTTCGTCGTCTGAATGCTTATCTTCTTCCGTTGTTCCTCCGTGTCTTCGTTTTGGAGTAAAACGTGGCTCTTCTTCCACGCTAGGAGTACTCACTAGAATGGCAGGGGGATCGTCTGGAAGACGTGTTGATCTCGCAGGAACTTTGGGAGCAGATGAGGATAAAAATGATCGCTGTTTCCTGCAAATACACACGATAGAAATAATCTTCCTTTGTTCCTCTGTTCACTCATTTTCTTTCTCCCTTCCACCCTTCGTTCCTCCGTCCCTTCCCTTTTCCCTCTCGTACCTCCCTCATTTCCCTCACTATCACTCACTCATCATAATACCCGACATCATTCATAAATGATGACTCACTCCATTCTTCGTTTTCTCACCCCCTACTTCACCCCATCCCTCCCACCCTTTGTTCCTCTGTTCACCCCTTCCCTTTCTCCCCTCGTTCCTCCCACATTTCCCTCACTATCACTCACTCACACTCTAATACCCGACATCATTCATAAATGATGACTCACTCCATCCTTCGTTTTCTCACCCCCTACTTCACCCCATCCCTCCCTCCCACCCTTTGTTCCTCTGTTCACCCCTTCCCTTTCTCCCCTCGTTCCCCCACATTTCCCTCACTATCACTCACACTCTAATACCCGACATCATTCATAAATGATGACTCACTCCATCCCTCACTTCCTCGTTTTCTCTCCCCCTAGTCTCACCCCACTCACTCCCTCCCTTTCTTTTATTACCTTGTGATACTTGAATACAATGAATCCTGTCTTTCGCTGATCATTTCTCCCTGTTGATCAACAGTGACTTGCGATGTAAACCTTGAAGGTGTACCTGATGATTTACTTAATTTAACAATATTCTCTACTCCATCATCACTCTCCTTCCTCTCCAACATCATCTCCATGTTATGAATAAACGAGACAGCAGCCATTTGGTGAAGGTCACATCGGCGACTTGACGATGGTGTCAACTTGAAGCGAAAAGGAATCCTTTTCATAAAAACATTAGGTCCAACATAACCCGTCACAACTGCTGTGCCCCACTCACATGGACAACTGCTGCCCGATTGAACGCAGTCACTGTTTCCCTCTGTGATCGAATTCCTTTGTCTGAATTGGCTTAGCCAATTTTTGTCGCATCGTGAAGGACTGGGGCTAGTTACACACCTGTTGCTGCATGTTTTTGAGTTTCGCACCGTGGCGTTTTCCGAAGTATTTCCACGACAAGGTGAGCGATATGAAAGAGTCGTTGGAACATCGTAGAGATCTGCTAACGACGGCTGCGAGTTGTTGCGGAGTGGAAGGATGGGGATCTGGGGTGGAGTTTGGGGATACACGTTTGTCGACACTGCGAGGTGAAGAAGCTATGGGTTTGAGAGCGGCTTGTTGGTCTGCCAGGTTAGTTTCTCTCAGTGTGACTGTGCAGTTAGTGGTGTCATACTTATTGACTGTATCTCTGAGAGAGCTAACACCGTTATCAGTACACGTCTTTGGTTTTTTCTCGCTTTGTAAAGCATTGTCAGAATTTGAACAGCTTTTGTTTATGGTACTCTTAACCATCTTGCTGCTGTTTCTCCAGGTACTGCCAAAATCACAGTGGTTTCTGTTCATGATATCATCATCCCTCGGTGTGATCGTACGGGTATTATTACTTTTGGCTGCACCACTAGCGTTAGGTGCCGAGTTATTTGTGGCCTCGCTATTAACACCAGTTTTAGTGGTGGCATCCTTGGTGGCGTAATTTGTGAAAGTGTTTGTTGTGGGGTAACCATCAAATATGTTATTGATAGTGTTTTTACGTTCGGTACTGTTGTTAGTATTGGCTTCTGAATCAGCGTTTGTGCCACTAGTATTACGATGATGGTCTGTGAGAGAACTACGAGAAGGTTTATAATCAATATCAGTGGTTGCATCAGTATTGTGAGTGACGTCAGTGTTGTGAGTGACGTCAGAGTTGTGAGTGACGTCAGAGTTGTGAGTGACGTCAGTGTTGTGAGTGACGTCAGAGTTGTGAGTGACGTCAGTGTTGCGAGTGACGTCAGTGTTGAGAGTGACGTCAGAGTTGCGAGTGACGTCAGTGTTGTAAATGACGTCAGTGTCATGAGTGACGTCAGTGTTGTGAATGACGTCAGAGTTGTGAGTGACGTCAGTGTTGTGAATGGCGTCACTGTCTGGCGTTGTGATGACGTAACTGTTGTTATTACGAAAGCTGTCACTTCTTGTGTTCCTGCTCGAGATTATATCGCCAATACTTTGTGTATCTCTGTACTCCATTCCGTCATCCACACGGTGTTCGTTCCCCGTCTCGTCGCGGCCCGTTCCTTCTTCGCTAAAAAACTCGTCGCTCTCGTTGATCAGCGGTTCATAATCAGAGCACTGGGAACAAATGTCACTATCTGAGTCCCAGTCCCTCGGACTCCCATCGTCCTCTCTCGGATCATCCGAGAATGTATCACCAAGCTGACACGAGGCGAAGTCCTCGTCGAACCAGAATTCTTTAACTCCACTTAAGACGTGTTGTAATTCCTTATTAGCAATTCCAAGTTGCTGCACAGCTCTAGGTGGTAGAGAGACTGAGGCGAAAATGTTTAACCGCTGACCGTGAAATGCGAAGGGTATTTCTTGAGATGAACGACGGATGTTGAAAGACTCGGGTAGTTCCCAGTCTACTTTGATGTTACACAGCGCAGGCTGCAGAGACTGTTTTAAACAGTTAATGATCTACAGAAGACAAATTAAAATCATTTCTATCATGTTGTCCTTTCAAACACATACAACTGTTATGATAACGTTCTTTTAAATCTAATATGGCCATCAATGGTATTGTACCTCTTGTTCCCTTAAGGCTTGCTAGATCCTCTGCAAATGTCAATGCAATCTTATTCCGTCAACGTAAATGTAAAACAACTACTTTCAATCGCTCATTTCTTATTAGAACAACTAGGACTTGGAATTCTCTCCCTGAACACTTAAGGCTAGATCATTTAAACTTTAAAACATTTAAGAAGTCACTATTAGACTATTAATAACAATGTTCTATTATCCTGTTACAATGTTGACGATCCTCGAACTTGGAAAATTGTCTGCCTAAAGTGCAACACATCGCGAAGCCTCATTGAACCCATAACTTGCTGTTATTAGTTAATATTTTATTTTTGTAAGGGCCCATTGTAATTGGTGTTTAACTGTTGTGGTGACCCTGCTTCTTCTATGTATTTTTAAGAGGCGAAGCTATAAATAAATAAATAAATCCTCGTTTTCTGTCCCTATACTTTTATCTTGATCCTAATCGACAAACTTATAGGATTATATCCGTCGATAGTTTTAGCTATTTTGATCAGCACGATAACATCAGATATGGTCTTTACTAAAACTGCTCACAAATATTGGCCAATGGTCTGATCCAAAGGCTGGAACAATTTATGGCGTTGGTTTTGCCAGTGAGGAGGACACATTTAAGGAAACCAGTGGGGCAGTAAAGTCTCTTGATACGAAACAAGAAAGAAAAATTCTTCTTCACAGCCAATGAGCCCCAATTCAACAACATCAACATCAACTCCTGTACAAATTGGTTCATCAAAATTTATCAACAGATCATCCAAATTTTAAAAACAAATTTTACATATATATTTTTAATCTAAGAGGGCGGCGCCTCGCATGGGACTTTTAGTCCCGTTCGCGTTTTCCCTTTTGGATCTCTTGTTGTCGTTTTCATGGCAAGAATTGTTATCCAATAAAATAATTATTATCATCCTCTGGCAATAGCGAAGTATCAAGTGGATCCACAAATCAAGAGGAATCATCCTTGTGGTTACCACACATGTCTATGAGAGGACCATCACTCAGGGTCTTAAAATAATTGAGGAGAAAGTGCTGCCTTTGTAATAATATCAGCAAATGGTAAGACTTTTAGGTCTTCTTGGATAATGACCTTAAATCGTAGGCCCTCGGAACCCCTATCAATTGGGCTTCTAGCCTGTTGGGATGTTCCGCGTTTCACAACATTATTCACTCACGGTATGTTTTAAAGTCATTACCTTGGTTTGTATTTTCGCTCCTGGAGATGCAAAATAAGCTTCGCCTTGACCTGCCCGTGCGATACTGGATACAATTTCGCGTGAAATTTTTGGACCAATTCCAAAGGCAAAAATCCTAGATGGACAAGAGGGTTGAGAAAAATGCTGACAAACTGTCCTTTATTCAGAATTCAACGAGATATAAAGTGTGACGTATGAAGTGGTGTCATGGTTAGACCGGTGGTTTTATATGGTGTGAGACTTGGGCGGTGAAGGAAGAACATGTGAAGAAGCTGGAAGTAGTGGAGATGAGATGTATGCGAATTAGAGGAGTGACAAGACGGGAGAGAATGAGAAATGAAGACATAAGGCAGGAAGTAAAGGTGACGGAACTGAGAGAGAAGAGAAGAGAAAGCAGACTGAGGTGGTACGGACACGTGAAGAGAAAAGAAGAGGAGGATGGTCAGTGGAGCGCAGGGAGACGGGAACAAGAAAGAGAGGGCGACCAAGAAAGTGATGGATGGATTATGTTCGAGATGCATGGTAAAGTGGTGAGTAGAGTTGGTGATAAAAGACAGTCGAGACGACCTGACCCCCTGAGGGAACAAACGGGATGATGATGATGATGATGATGATGATGATGATGATGATGATGATGATGATGATGATGATGATGATGACGACGACGACGACGACGACGACGACGACGACGACGATGACGACGACGACGACGACGATGACGATGATGATGATGATGATGATGATGATGATGATGATGATGATGCCATTCATTAGTCAATTGGATTTGAAATTTTAATTTCGTCTTTTAATTAATTAACTCTTTCCTGTCTGGCCCAAGTCAAAATCGGTCGTACAAAACTGATGAAGTTGTGAATCAAGAAACACGGAACACGATAACGCAAGGTTAAAAATTGAAACTCGACAAGCGCCAGGCACACGAGATCCACTCACACGCCAAGTTTGATTTGATTTCATAAACAACTCTGCGATTGGTGGCATTTTGAATTTTCATGATGCTACGCGGGCGTGCAAGATGGGCTTTTCTAGAAAAATGAAAGTTTTTCAACCTGATTTATGATAATTAATGCTAACTTATATTAACATAATGTGTCTTGTTCGGGAAATTTAAAAGCACTGGTAAAAGCCGGTTTATTGGGCTTTCAGAAAATGTATAGCTTTCGCAACAGTTATGGGTATTTCTAAACATATCAATAGAACAAAGAGGTGGTTCAATTTTGGATGTTTTTCAGCCAGGGGAAAGAGTTAAACTCCAGCTGAGGAAGTTAGCGTGACCATGCAGAATTAAGTCCTAGCTCATTCATATTTGTCTACAAATATATAAAGTAATATTAGAAAACATCAATTGTGAAGTTTGCGATAACAATTCATCCCTCAAGCCATTGATATCGGGTAATGAGTTACCTGAGACATATTTACATTTGACTAAATAGATGAAGGGAAATTGAAACTACGTTTTCTATTGATTAGAGCCGCTCAATTTGAGACAAACGAGAATGGAAGATTAGTGTGTGCGTCAGCAAACATCTGTTTAGGTGAGTGCAGGTATACCGCGGGGCGTTTTTTAGATTGGGGGTGTGGAGGGGGTGTTGGGGTTAAAGTGAACGCCGAAAGTGTGGGGCATGTCGTTGGTGGCTGGAAATACATATTAAACTACCAAACGTATCGTGATTCAATGTTGTAATGTTTTATATACATACACTGCTGTAGTGAATGTGAGAGAGCTAGAATTAGACAGATGATACATGGACGATCGTCAAGCTCATATTATCAGAAAAATGTTTAACCATTGAGCTACCGATACTCAGATGGAAAGCACATCACTCCTATCCTTGTGGATCTCCATTGGCTACCAGTTGCAGAACGTATCAAGTTTAAAATCCTCATTCTTACACATTCAAATCTCTTAATGGCCAAGCTCCTGTCTACATCTCCGACCTGATTACACGCTACATTCCACGAAAAACTCTCCGCTCTTCATCCGAAATTCTTCTCAATTTTAATCTGCTCTCTTATGGCCATCGATCCTTCTCCGTTGCCGCTCCTGAACTCTGGAACACTTTACCTAGAAGCATCGGATCTTCCCCAAGTCTTTTTATTTTTAAATCCAAAATCAAAACACATCTATTTAAGTCTGTCTTTAATTAGAGTTTTTGTAAAGCGCCTAGAGCAGACCTGGATAGGCGCTATATAAATAAATATTATTATTATTATATTTATAGGGTTAACCTTCACCGCAGGTTACAGACTTACCTTGCTTTCTGAGAGTTGACACGCAGGTGATCCAAGATTGTGCCCGGATGCGAAATATCTCCGTCAGTCAGCAGAAAGATCTTCCTAGAATAACCAGTTCGTATTGGTTGTTCCAAGAGAACTTTCAAAGGCTGCAGCAACTCTGAGCCTCCCATGTCTGCGCGAACGGTGTTCACATAGGCACAAGCCTTGTCTAGATTATCTTGATTATAAGGCTGACAGCTGGGAAAAGAGTCCGAGAATATGAACCGAAACTGACCACATTAAAACAAGCTGTGGTCGGTAAGCTCTTGAGGAACAATACAAGACATTCTTTAGCGTTGCAAATGTGAGAACCGTTCATACTTCCACTGCGGTCCACCATGAAGATAAACTCAGCAAATACAGGAACGTTTGGTAGGTTTGGTACGAAACTGAGCGCAAGCACTCCATCGTTTAAGAAATCTCCGTCAAGATGAACTTTTCGGGAACTCACACCGTGACCTGGTTCGATGGCCACGTAGGACTCGAGTGGTTGCGAAAGGTAAAACAACACTTCTATCTCGCCATCATACTTGTATGTTTCAGCAAGCGTAATCACCACCGTCTCCGCATTCACAGCGTTCTCTTCCGCATCGACACGAATTGCATGCGACGGAGATGTACACCCAGCCAACAAGCAAGGCATTGCTGCCCGGATCTTAATATCAAAGGCGTATGGATGCGGGTTAACAGAGTACGGTCCAATCCCCGTGTATCCATCAAACGCTCTGCCGTCCGAAATAGCATCATCCTTCGAGCGATGATCGCAAAAAGGAGTAAAGACTTGCGCCGTTTTAAAAAGCAATGCTTCCCCTCCGCCTGTAGTCTCTAGCTCCCCAATCACCTTAACCTCGAGCAAGACGTTCGCACTGGGCAGGATTTTACCAATGCTGATTGCAAAAACGGACTGAATTTCCCGCTCAGGGTTCTTCTTGGCGCCTTTTTTCACGAAGATCGCATCTCGTATTTCCATTCGGATTCTTTGGTCCCCAACGGTAGCCTTGAGGTCTGTAACTCTTGATCCGTTGTCATCGTACACAAATAGCGCCTCTACTTCGTGGTCAAATTGATTGAAATAGCTTAAGCTTGCAAATAAGCTTGAAACAAATCCATCGATATTTACGGAGAGGCTTGAAGAAGTTAATATCAATGGTTCTAACGTATCTCGTTCAACCAAACCAGCCATTTTATATCGTCTGAACTTCTTCACGCCACAAATACTCGAAATTTATACAGGAACTGTATAACTAAAGGTCGTTACTGGCCTGTTCTCTTCTAAAAAATTGATTCCGGTATAACATAAAGTTTAAATGCTTTTCGACACAAATCAAACTATATTGATCGACTTAATTTTGCCACCAACCACGCTCTCACAGTTTGGAATTGAGTTGAAACAGAGGCCAATAACATTAAGCAATTCATAAAGTCCATTAGCCAACATCCATTTCAATCTTTTCCTCATTTTGTTACTCGGTTTGCCGCGACCGCATTCATCATATTCCCCATATCTTTATCACAGGTGACGGCAGTCGTCTCGTTAGCCAATCAGATCACGCGTAGGTGTCGACTTGACCAATCAGCGATCGGGAAACCGATAATAGGCTATGTAAACTCATCATTCAGAATATGAAACTTTTAAAGTGTTAGACATCTGCGGATAATCAATCAAAAATACATGTGCTTTTCTAATACACGGAAATCCTTGTGGATTTGGCGACGCTTTATCTCGCTCTCGTGTAATTGTGTCTTAAGCATTTCGCAAATCTTGTAAGGAAAAACATTTTGTCTTTGACAATGTGTTTATCGTTATTGATTTTATTCATAGCCCCTCCTGTACGGCCAGCTGATTTAAAATATTCACAAAATATACAATCCATGTGTTGTTGTAATCACAGTTGAAAATAACAGCTGAACGACAACGCTTCATTTGCATACAAAGAACTAAGATATAAAAACTAGATCTTTATTTTCATTTCTCTCTCACTCTTCCTTAATATAACACCGGAACAAATTCAAAAGCAGATGTTAATAAGCGCTCATGAATTGTGTAAAGCGACTCGGCGTCTTTAAGAAGAAAAACAAATAAATTATTGAACCCTCGACTATAAATTTCCTGAGTGTCATCCGTTTGTGTATTGATAAAATAAACATTTACATATGATAGCTATGGCAGACACCTGTCTTAGAGAATATTTATCTCATTGTCGTGGGTAGATGAATGGAAACTTGCTGTTACTAATTATTTATATTCATGTATAATCTTTCGACTGCTTCGTCTACGACACAGATACACTTCATTTTTTTCTTTAGATGAAGAGAGGATTTATTAATGGTTAAATATATATTTGACCATTAATAAATCGTCTCTTCATCATAAGAAAATTGTTCGAAAGCCTCCTGTATACATGCAAGAGTGATAAGCTCGCTACTTGAGGAAGTCCTGCGAGAGACTTCGCTCTACTTCGTCGAAGCATGTCTTCCTGTAGAGATTTGAGAGTTGGGGCGATGTATAAATATGTCAATATGATATTTGACTATTCTGACCGTGTCTCAGTAGGATAGGTTTTCATGAATTGGACAATTGCGGGACAAAAATAAACGGGATTTTTTAAAGAACGAGGCAGTTATATACAGTGCTAAATTTCTGTGTCCCGTACACGAAGTAAGAGCCATGAAGACTAAGATGACAATGTTTACTACGCACTTTCCCGACCGGAATCAAACCCGTAACTACCTTCGGTATCTTCGCGGTACGCAACAGACAATGAACACAGACTAAGGAGGTGTTGACATGAAGGAAGGCTAACCCTCTTGGTAGGGCTGGCGCTAGTAAGAGGGGCGTTTACATGGGAGTATTCTAGCCCTTCGAGGAGGGCTAGCCCTTCTAGGAGGGCTGACTTGTTTACTGAGTACACCCACGTAACTCGCTGAATCCCATTTTCCCGCACAAGTTTTCAATTTAAAACCTACGTATGAACAAACAGAACTTGTGAAATAAAGAGTTGTCTTAATATAGACGGCCGGCGACCCAGGATCTCGCCTACAAGGGCTGAACATTTTCCATGTAAACGCACTCAAGAGAGCTGGCCCTCCTAGGAGGGCTGGTAAGTCAAAGCTCCGGCCGTACACGCGACAAAGTTGGTCTTTGCCCGTGTATTTTTAGACAACTCTTTAATTCACAAGTTCTATTTGTTCATGCGTAGGTTTTAAATTGAAAACTTGTGCGGGATAATGGAATTAAGCGGGTTACGTGGGAAAATACATGTTGTCAACTCGGTAAACAAGTCAGCCCTCCTAGAAGGGCTAGAATATTCCCATGTAAACGCGAGGTGAAAACCATCCCCTTTACTAGGGCCTCCTTCATATAAACACCCCCTGAGAGTGAAACGTGTGAATTCATGCTTTTGGTTTGTACTGAACATTTACCAACTGGCCAGCATATGCCATATACTGGAGGCTCATCTCTCGTTTAGTATGATGTTTTGATTTGATTTCATTTCATTTCAAAGTGCTTGCAAAATCAGGAAGAATGGCGTTCGGTTGATTTCTATACTTGCGATTTTTTTCACGCTATATTTCTATTGTAAAAAATTGAAGAGATGTCTAATTGTTGCAACTGAAATCATCTATTGTTCCACAGATTTTAAGGTTAAATTAGAAACATGTAAATTAGATGCGTTATCGATGATGTCGCAGAGACTATATGAAATTCGCAAATGAGAAAAATATCTCTGTAAACATAACATCTTTAGTTTAGTTTAGTTTAGTTTAGTAGATTTATCACTCTTAATCTAGGTGAACGGAACACCTCAACAGGCTAGAAGCCTAATTGATCCCAATTGATTCCGAGGGCCTACGATTTAAGGTCGTTGTCCGATTGTGTTAAAATTTGGCATCTCTATGTTGATGAGAAAAGTACACTACAGTACAGTACACTCATTTTGTGGCTAAGTATCCCGAATTTATAACACAGTGCTAACCCCAAACATAACCGTACACCTAATACTAACCCTAACTATTACGATAAAAGTTTTGTAATGCAGATCTGATCTTTATTTTGGTTCATTGCATAGCTCTAGCGGTGGTCTTGATTATTGAAACGTTTCACACTTGTAGCATTTGTATATCTAGAGAAATTGTGTTAGTATGATAAGCGGCAGATTTTATGCAAATTTGTTTCTGGATTTATTGGAAACACTATTTCTCCACTCAGGTAAACTTTGAGGGTATAAAACATTTTTCAGTAAACAAGACCACCACTAGAACCTAGAGGGCTGTGCAATGAACCAGCTCAGATCTGCATTACAAACATTTTTATGCGGAGAAATGCAATTTCAACCGAATTTTCATAAAATTATAGAAACCTAGATTAAAATGACGGAAACCTAAGAAATATATGTTATTTACCATCTGGGAGGTCCATATGGAGAAATATTTCCCGGCGACGTTTTTGAGACCAAAGGAAATATTTCTCAATACGGACCGACCAAAACGGTAAATAATTTTTTTCTTAATATCCTGGCTTGTGGACAAAAAAGAAAAGTATGTGCTTTTACTTCGTCAAAGGAAATTGAGAGTTAAGAAGCGGTCCGTATGGGCTGGCTCATACGGACCGCTTATTAGCCGGCAATCAGAAAGCAGAATTTGGTTGCATTGAACACGAATGTTCGTGTATTTTTTTTTGCAGTAAACGTTATTGCCTGACAATTAGAAATAAGCAAATTAGATATGTAACAGGACAACACCATGACGCCACATTCATTTCTTTTTTTTGCAACACTAATTCATATAAATTTCCACGTATTTGAATAGGTGTAACAATATATATGTACATATTGTGTACATATTGTAACCACTGATCTAGATCAGTGATTGTAACATAGATATTGTTACATAACATATTGTTACATGTATATATTGTCATGTTACATGTGCATAATGCCACATGTACGTGTTGTTGCATGCACATATTGTTACATGTATATTGGCGTATTGTCACACGTACATTATAATATTTTAACATGTAACAATATATATATATAGGTAATCTAGTCCCAGGCTCCCATGTTTCATCTCATATTTAAAGATGGCGGCCTGACAGTGATTTTGTAAAATTCATTTCAGTTGATTTTTAGAATGAATTTTAGTCGCTTTGCGTTCAATCAGATTCCAAATTACTCTAGCAGGATCTTCTGCCGACACTTCAACAAAAATACGCAAAAGTTTGATTACAAGAAGGTCGTAAAAGTGAACAAACAAGCCAACAAAAAACCCAGACTGACGCTCATTTTGAAAGAAGATGTACAGAAGTTGGGCTCTGCTGGACAAATGGTGCAGGTTAAACGTGGATATGGACGAAACCACTTGATCTTGAATAGACTGGCTGTCTATGCCACTGAAGAAAACAAAGAAAAATACCTAAAAATTCAGAAGGATTATCAAGATGGTGTTGGGGATAATGTTGCTGATCCAAATATTCTATCATTCCTGGAGAATGCTCGTTTAGAGATTGCTGTCAAGGCTGGTGTTAATTCTTGGGAGATTACAAAGCATCATGTTGCCATGGAGTGTCGTAGGAAACTGAATGTAGTTGTACCATCACATTGTGTGCAAATATCTGAGCCAATCAGTAGCTATGGTGATTATGTTGTTAACATTATTATTAATCAACATGTCACCAGTAAATTGAAATGCTCAGTGGTAGCCGGTGTTGATGGTGGTGGTGCAGGGAAAAGGTAGATGTGTAATCATACCACTTTGGGAGATGGTGTGAAGATTGAAGATGTTTGCATGATGTTATGAACAGCTGATTAAAACTTCTGTTTTAAACTTCACAGTAATCATAATTATCTACTATTACATCATTCAGGGCTTTGTCAGGATATCATCTTTGTGTGTACAGACTATATGTCATAGATGCTTCAATTTCTTAGGATTAATAAACTTTATCCTAACCACATTTCTGTTTTAGTGCATTTCCATAACAGTTGAATCAGGTTAACTACATAGCATGTAGTATGTACAGTATTTAACAAATAGATTCCATTTTGCCATTTGTTCAGTTATATATGCACAGATGATGTCAGAACGTGGTAAGAACAAAAAAGTGGCCCACAAGACGGAGTCAAGCGGGTCACTGATGTTCTTACCACATTCTGACTTCCTCTGTGTATCTATAACTGAACAGACAACCAAAAATGGAATCTATTTGTTTTATACAATCAAAAACAACCCCAAAGGTTTATCAAAGATGTTGGGGCATGAAAAAAGAAAAAACACTGCTGCTGACGTGATTTGACACCATCCATGTGTCTGTCCTTTAATAGATCATAGGCAAGAACCAATGAAAATGCGTATATAAGTCACATGATTGTATAAAGTGATACATACTGTAGCATATATTTATATACAGAATAATACACGGTGTGCAGAAATATGAAATTTATTTTGAGTGTTTACCTTGGGTATCCGCTGCAGAGTGAATGTGTGGGATATTGATTCAGTTCAACGCAAGAAAATTCATGTTTATTATTTATTGCTGAGCAAAGTCCTATTTACTAATAAACACACTTACACTGTATTTTGGCAGTACACCAACATTTTTGGATATTTGATTTGTATTTCTACACTGCCTACGCAGCACAAGTGTTTTATAAGGATTTCCACCACTAATAAATTCAATAATCGAGCATTAAGTGAATTCTTACTCTTAGTGATAATTTCATAAATGCCCAATTATTGTGATGCAATGCTGTAATTATTGGTAGTCTAATGATTTTCACTCTCTGACAAAAGGCCTTCGCTCAAAACGTTAGACTACTTACATGCTATTTCACTAGTACACCAACCTTTTTAGATATTTATAAATACTTTTTAGATATTTATAAATACTTTTTAGATACTTATAAAACAATTTTACGTTTTTAATGATATTTATACCCCTTGGGAGTATACATTAGTGTGTATAGAAGATAATTATGTGTTCAATCTTAATACAAATTGAAGCTAAAATTCTATGTTTTAATCTTCAAATTGTTATATAATTTTCTAAGTTCATTCCAAAATACAAGACTTAAGATCGTGTGTGGTCCTAGCCGGAAATAGTGTGCGCCAATTCCTTTATAAAATCCAAAGAATCCTTCTTGCTTGAAAATCTTTGAAATACAATCAAATGGCCCATGATAGATAAGACCTTGACCAGCTTTATTCACTCCTTGGTTGTACAACCTTGTACTCACAACATCAAAAGGTGTCATCGCAATACAAACAACAAAACTGCTACAGAAACTTGCAGCTACTCCCAAAAAGAAACTGTCCTTTTTAAACAGATTTCTTTTTTCAATCATGTCTTTAGTTGTGGAAAACGTAGATAGTTGAGCAGCCGAGCCAACGCTGACTCTCAAGACGGCACCACTTGCACCACGCCAAAGTCCAAGAATTCCAAACTGTTTATAAACATCTCGAACAGCTTTTGAAAAGCTTGTGATATCATGTTGTGTTCCAACAGCGATCGCCTCCATGGCTTTTGATTGAAGCTGTGTTTTAAACTTTGAAAAAAGAAACACATGTAAATGACTAATATAATATCAAATACTCTAAAAGTTGTTGGTAGGAAGTATAGGAGGTGAAGTGTAGGAGGTAGGAAGCATAGGTGGTAGGTGTAGGAGATCTGTTCAGTGAAAGTCCATTATCCATCCATCCAGAGATGGTAACAAGTCACCTTTTGCAAGTCATTTTGTCCAAGTCACAAGTCATTTGTATAATTACTTGTGTTACTGTACCGTCTCTAAGTCCCACTGCTCCCAGTTGCCACCATCTTTGTTAACATTCTGCAGAGGCCGCATAAATGCTCTGGGGATGAAAGTTCACAAGTCTCATACTCGGGGTTACTACATACTACTTACATACTACTTTTGACTTGTATTAGTAACAAGTCATTTTTTAAAAGTCCAAGTCAAGTAATTATGTATTCGAGTTCCAGTGAAGTCACAAAAATAGTGACTCGAGTGGGACTTTTATTTGGTAGGGGGTATTTACACAGTTCTTGATGTGGACAAGGTGACCTTTTATGTCTCCATATCACCATAAAGTCACTTTATGGTTCATTCTCTGGCAAAGGGCCCTCACTTGAAATGTTTCGCTACATACTATTTCAGCAGTACACCAAAAATAGAGAAGTTTTAGTTGGGAGTTCACCTTTGGACATCTGTGCTAACTGGCAGCATAAAACTTGTGCTTTGAAGTCAAATTTTTAGGGGGGCTTGGCTCCCTGCGTGGGGGCGGCACACCCTGCTTCGTATAGCCATGCCTTTGGTGATCATTTCCGGTATTCTGATTACCTCTATGCTTGGCTAATTATTTATATTATTAGAAGTTAAATGTTGATCACTTCTGGGGCTTAAATGGTTATAAGTAACCAACATTGGAACTTCACCTACACTTACCATGTAAGCAGGACTTGCTGCAAATGCACCAATACAGCCTGACATAGCGCCCGCCAAAATACATCTCCATAAAACAATGTTACCATCTTTATCTGTTATCAGTCCAGAGTTCAACAGATATTGATATGAACCCAGCCTCACCCCATTCATGACCGCCTGATATGCCAAACCAGGCACTAACCCTTTCTGTATTGCTGTTATACCATCCACACTAGCAATAGTATAAAATGCATGGAAGACGTTACGATAATGAACTGAATATGTTCCACGCGCTTTGAGCTCTCCCTGTAACTGCATTCTTGTTTTGACAACCTCAAGTGGATTCGTAAAAACGCAAGCTCCACAGGCAGCAAGTGAACCCATAAAAAACTCCGCCAAATTGTCCATTTTGAGCGTAAATAAAAATGTCGCAAAGCATTGATAAGATACCGCTATACGTAATAAGAAACTGGGAACTAGTCAACCGAACGAGATTGGTATTTTGCGCAAAGATAGAAGTTTCAAACCATAACTTGGTGGCTCCTACTTACCATAGTAGCAGGGCTTGCTGCAAATGCACTGAAACAACCTGATACAGCCCCAGCCAACGCACACCGCCATATAACAAGTCTTCCATCTCTGTCTCGTGTCAGTCCAGTGTTCATCAGATATTGGTATGACCCCAGCCTTATGCCATTTAATACAGCATTATGCATCAAAGCAGCCACTAGCCCTTTCTGTAAAGCTGGAACACCGTCCACTCTAGCTATTGTGTAAATTGCGTGGAAGACATTGCGATAGTGGACTGAATATGTCCCTCGTCCTCTTAGTTCTCCTTGTAATTGCATTCGCGTTTTCGCAACATCAAGTGGATTTGTAAAAATGCAAGCTGCACAGGTAGCCACTGAACCCATAAAAGACTCCATCAAATGCCGTTAAAATGCAAAATATAGCGCATTAAAGCGTATTGATATTGCGCAAAATATGTTGCGCAAGCTCAACTGATGAAAAACTGGGAACTAGTGAAGAAAACAAATATGGCGGTATCGTCTAATGGCGGGTTTTTTAAAAATGAAAACAGTATTAAATGGAAGTGATATTTTGTCCAGAATGAGTTGCCAAATTGCACTTAAACAATTTTATGGATAAACCAGTATTGTCGCCGTCGAAGGCAGCTCAAACACCTCCAGAAAAGACATTAAAACTTCTCCATGAGCGCTTGGATTTGGCAGAGAAGGAAGCGAAAAAGTTGTCTTTACAGCTGAGTGAATATGGTTTTAACGCCGCAGCTGGTGTCCAAAATGACAGCACAAGACGAAGCGTTATTGAGGCGATAGCTCCCTTTGAAGCAAAGCCCGTAGACGAAGCACAATATGGAGTTCTGAAGAAGAATTACGAAGAACTTGTGTCTAGAGTATGTCGAACAGAAAGTACTGTACATTCTTTGAAGCTAGCTTTAGTAAGCTTGGAGGCTGAAAAGTCGTTAATGAACAAAGATACCGTAGCAGGGACATTAAGTGCGAATGAAGTATATGAGAAAAAGTTGTTGAAGTTGAAAAAGGAATTAGTTAACTCAATGCAACAGTTGGATGAGAGTGAAAAGTTCAGAGCTGAAACTGAACAGGATTTTCAAAGGCTTCGTAACCAAGTAGGCGTAAAGACTGGTTCAAATGGAGATGTTATTGATAAAGTAAAAGAGCTAAAAGTGACAAGAGAAAAGCTGACAAATAGGGTGAATGAGGTTAGTATGAAATTGGGTAATTCATCCCTTACAAAAAAGTCTATAGGCCTTGCGTATTGGATCCTATAGGTTTCTATAAGCAATTACTGTAGTAGAAACTGACCATGGTCCATTACAAATGCTGCATTCTGATTGGCTACTCAACCATTGTGTATTCGTGATAGACCATGATGATGAAACACGCTCAAAACATTGGCAAAAAACGCTCGTTTTGGGGAGGTTTCAGATGAGTTTTTGGATAATATTTTGGAGAATGCATGGTTTGTAATAGTCCACTAATTTATTTCTACTAAAACAATTAGACAACTCGTCCTCATTGTCTATGAGCGAATAGTGAACTCAGGGTTTGCCTTCATTGACTATTCGCTCATAGACAACTCGGACTCGTCGTCTAATTGTTAATTGGAACGTTTTCTATAGGCGACTATATAGGCAAATGGAACATTGCCTAGGGTGCCTATAGACTTTTTTGTAAGGGATTTAATATCTGCACACCCCTATTGACAGGTTGCTTCTCAACCTCCTTTGGATAAAGAAGTCTTCCTAGAATATCTGCATTTACTCCTTGGATAACACTAAAATATGGGCCAATTACTTTGGGTAAATTGAGATAGAACTTAATCCCCCATAGGACATCCATACCCCTCAATAGGTTGTGTGCACATAAAATGGAATAGACCAATGGTTGGAAACAGTGCTGCCGGAGCCAAGATAGGCCAAGTGGAAAGTGGGGTTATGCCCCTAAACTGCCCTAGAAGCTTCATTCTATGTGTAAGATTTGCATGATGGTTATTGTTTTGAGCCCCTTATTTGGCCTGGGCCCTGGGGCAGTTGCTCCGGCTAACCCCCCTCCCCCCCCTCTTGGCAGGGCTGGTTGGAAATAGTTGAATATTTGTAAACCTTATTGGCAATCATATGCAACAATGAATAGCTCTCTCAGGTTATTCAAATGCTGTATCTTGAATCTCATCAATAAGTGGCACAGCTAAAACTTCCATAATTAGTGGTCTCAAAGTAGTGTCCTAGAGCGTGGTTACTTTCAGAGAGCGGTTACTTTGGGGTTGCTTTAGTATCGGCCAAGGTGCAGTATTTAGTTGAATCTCTAACTTTCACACAATTGCTCCTGGGGCTTAAAAATACTACACTATATAAACACTCAGCCACAATTCACAGTAATTGTAATTTTTTAATCCCTTAGCTCAGAGAAGAACTTAGTTACGAGAAGAATGTCCGTGCGAGTTTTGAGACCTCACACAAAGATCTTCTTGAGCGAGTGACAGAGATGGAGCAAATTGTGGAGAGAGAAAATGAAGAGATGAAGATTTTGTCTGGAGATTGTGGCAGGTTAAAGAAAGAACTGAGTAAGACAAAGGAACATTATGAGAGAGAATATCAGACAAGGATGCAACTGGAGAAATTGGTTGAAAGACTAAATGAAGATTTAGGTGAGAATTACTAGAGGGACCTCAGACTGACTATCAATGCATACTAGAGTAAACAACACATGACTGGCATACTGACTGGCTGGCTGACTTGCTGGCTGGCTGGCTGGTTGACTGGCTGGCTGGCTGGCTGACTGTCTGTCTGTCATCTCTGTCTGTCTGTATGTCTGTGTGTGTGTGTGTCTGTCTGTCTGTCTGTCTGTCTGTCTGTCTGTCTGTCTGTCTGTCTGTCTGTCATCTCTGTCTGTCTGTCTGTCTGTCTGTCTGTCATCTCTGTCTGTCTGTCTGTCTCTCTCTCTCTGTCTGTCTGTCTGTCTGTCTGTGTCTGTATGTCTGTCATCTCTGTCTGACTGACTGACTGACTGACTGACTGACTGACTGACTGACTGACTGACTGACTGACTGACTGACTGACTGACTGACTGACTGACTGACTGACTGTAGTAATAAATTCCCTTCTCTCTATAATTCCTTTACAGAGGATTTGGAGTCCAAGTTACTGAATATTTCAAATGAAAGGAAGGTAGTGATCATACTGAAAACTGAAAATTTGGCAGCTTTAAATTTATTACTTAACTTTAAGTTAGTTATTTGGTGGTGTAATTACACTTTAAGTATTTTTAACGTTGATTATTTGGTAGGGTTTAGACACAGACTTGGCCAAGTTTAAACGTGAAAGCAAGGAGTTAAGGCAGCAATCAGATGCACTACGGAAATCAAATGAGACATTAAAGGTATATTAACCCCAGTATCAATCTACAAATTCTCCTTATTGGTCTCCAAATATTTCTTATAGTACTAGTTGGGAGAAGATGTTTTAAAAACATGTCAGTTTATCTTTGGTGATCATTTCCTTTATTCTCATTACCTCTATGCTTGGTTAACCATTGATATTATTAGGAGAAGATAGATGTTGATCACCAATCGTTCTAGATTAACCTGTGGTTTCTTTTTGCCTTTCTTTAGGAAGTCAATTTAGACTTAGAACGACGGTACAAAGATGTCAATAAGGTCCTCCATGTAACTACAGATGACAACAAAATATTGATAGCTCAGCATCGTGACTCCGTAGAAAAAGAAAAATTTGCATTTGCTGAGAAATTAAAAGAACAAGATAAGTTATTGGATGAAGCTAAAGAAAGTATTATGCAAGAACTAGTCAAAGAAAGACAAGCTACTATGGAGAAAGAAGAAGAAAAGTAAGTATCTAATTATTTTAAAACCCTGAGTACTGCTTCAACCCAGGCTTGATCCTGGAAATAATTATTTTCGCTGTACCTGTCAGCGTGACCAGCATAAATGAATTTTGTAACGGACACACAAAAAATTGTACCTGTCACGGTAGAACTTAGCGTAATGTCTAAAAACAGCGTAACGTCTCCAAACCTAGCGTGATGTCTCACAACTTAGCGTGATGTCTCAAAACTTAGCGTAATGTCTCCGAACTGAGTCCACGCTTAGTGTAAAGTCTCATAACTTAGCGCAATGTCTCCAAATTTAGCGCAATGTCTCCAAATTTAGCGCAATGTCTCCAAACTTAGCGCAATGTCTCCAAACTTAGCGCAATGTCTCCAAACTTAGCGCAATGTCTCCAAACTTAGCGCAATGTCTCCAAATTTAGCGCAATGTCTCCAAACGTAGCGTAATGTCTCGAAACTTAGCGTAACGTCTCCAAACTTAGCGTAATATCTCTCATCTGAGATTGTACAATACGAAATCTAAACGTAGTCCATTCTACACAAAAATGTTTTACTTTTTCACAAAAAGTTGAGTATAATGTTCGGACAAGATGAGCATCGGACAAAATGACAAACACAATTAATATACTGTCAAATCTCTAGGAATGGAATATTTGTAGCGGACAATGTCCGTGACCGGCCACTAATATCCAAGCTATCCTGGTTCTCTCGGCTGATTGACAAGAGGAGTAACCACTACAATATGCTGGCTGCACTAATAATATAATCAATTTTCTTGTTTGTGAGATCTCCAATATAAAAGTAATTTATTTTAAATATATAGTGCAAAGATAAAAGACAACCTAAGCTCACTACAAAAGTTGTTTGATGTAAAGGTATTTTACTCCATTGCTATGGTTGAATTTTTCATTATATATAATTGCTTTTTGAAGTGGTTACATTGTTACATGCTTCAGATATTATGAATTAGTATGAAAATAAAGTTTAACATATCTATCATCAGTACAATTTAATAATTTATTTGCATAGGATGCAGAATTTATAAAATTGAAGAGTCTTTTAGAGAAACTAACTTTAGAAAGAGACAAAATGATGGAAGTAAATGACAAAGCTATATTTGAGGTAATAGGATAATGTATCCTACTCTCTTATTGTTATTGTTGTTGTTATCATCATCATCATCATCACTGTTGTTGCTGTCGTTTGTTGTTGCTCTTATCATCGTTATTCTCATGTCTTTAAATCATTCTTTAAGATCAAACGTGAACTAGAAAATTTCGTCTCTGAAAAGATTTCCCTTGAGGCACAGTTTGATCAAACAAAGGTACTCAACATGAACAAAAAAGACAGGATCTTTGAAGTACAGGTAGATAGATAGATAGGATTAGAGTAGATAGTAAGCAAGAGAGATGGAGGGGAGGGAAGGAGGGAAGGAAGGGAGGGAAGGGAGGGAGGAAGGAAGGGAGGAAGGAAGGAAGGAAGGAAGGAAGGAAGGAGGGAGGGAGGAAGGAAGGAAGGAAGGAAGGAAGGAAGGAAGGAAGGAAGGAAGGAAGGAAGGAAGGAAGGAAGGAAGGAAGGAAGGAGGGAGGGAGGGAGGTAAGGAAGGAGGGATGAAGGAAGGAGGGAGGGAGGGAAGGAAGGAAGGAAGGTAGGTAGGAAGGGAGGGAGGGAAGGAGGGAAGGAAGGAAGGAGCGAGGGAGGGAAGGGAGGGAGGGAAGGAGGGAGGGGGAGGGAGGAAGGAGGGAGGAAGGAAGGAATGCAGGGAAGGGAAGGGAAGGAAGGGAGAAAGTTAGAGCTCAAATCATTTCTATCATTAGGAAGAATCCAAGACAATAAATGAACAGAATGAAAGATTGGAAGAAGAATGTGAAAAGTTGAGAGCACGATTAATGGAGGTGGAACATCAACAGGTAATTTATTTCAACTTTCTCTCCATCATCTCTCTCCACCTTCAGTTCCACTTTGCTTTGCTTCAATTGATTCACTTTACTTCATTTCATTCCACTTTGCTTTTTTCCGCTTTATTTCACTCCACTCTTTTATTCTTTGTTCCACTCTGTTCTAATACATCATTCAACTTAGAATTTTCTTTGGTTTATGTATTTTATTTTAGACAAACCAAGATCGTGTTAACACAGCTTTTCAAAACATGTTGGAAGATAAAAAGAGGCTAGCATATGAGAAAGGAGTTTTACAGGTAATAATAATTTATTAAAAAGCAATATTGCAGCATGCACTGAATTACATATTGCTAACTAATTACATACTAAAAATTACAATGAACCTAGACGCCAGACACTATTTGGAGACACTTGACAAACCAAAGGTGACACCCACCAACCCAGATCGGGGGAGAAAGGACTAACTAATTTATCTTTCTTCTTCATTATTGCAGTCCCAAGTAGAAAAGTTGGATCTTGAAGTGGCATCTCGCTCTAAAACTAAAGTAAGTTCTGGTTATTTTCTTTTTATTTCAATACATGGATGATGTAGTAGGGAACCACTCACCGCTAAGTGAAGTCAGGTCGGACGAGGTTAGTACTTGGATGGGTGACCATCTGGGAATAACTTCGTGTTGATTCGCAAGCTTGGAACTCATGTGAGTAGAGTTATTCGTTGATCTCTCCCGTGCTTTGAGTGTTTTCCCCCGGGTTCTCCAGTTTTCCTCACTCAGTAAAATCAACACTTAGATCTTAGCTGTGCTTCGTGGTCAGACATGGGTCGTATGGTGGCAGCCTGAGGTGCCTTTGACATACCTACGACTCGGTCACGTTCGAGCTAAACAATTTGTAAAGACACACGTCTGTTGTGTGTCTGTTAATAAGATCATTATCGTCAAACTCGAATAGTATAAGAGCATTGTTGAGCCCTAGGTCTTTATGCGTTAGTCATTGTCTATTACTTCCTTCCAACATCTTTCCATTCTTTTAAAAGGTAGAAAACGAAAAACTGAAACGAAATGCGGCAACATCTGAAAAGAAACTGATGGCGGTTTGTGTACCTTTGGTTATATAATTCCTGTGGATCATAATCATTTTATATTTAATATAGAGTTAAACTATTGTTTGAGCTGTGGTTTTATCTTTTTTTATAAAGATAACGAATGAATTGCAAGACTGCAGACAGAAACTACGAAATATGGAAGAAGAAACAAGAAAGGCAAGTGTATACAAGTTGATGGAATCGTTAGGATTTTCGATGAATAAGAACGTTTACATGTATTCGTATCACATACTATTTACAACATTTGCGCCCGTGTTGTATCAGATATACAATCTCTCGCCTTCGACTCGAGCTTGTATATCCGATACAATACTTCCGCTCATGTTGTAAATAGTACTTATAGGCATTATTGTCATAACAAACTGTTTTCTGTGTTTATTTTCTCAATAGTTACAAAGCCTTGTTGCTGAAAAAGTGGATGAAGTGAAGTTTTTGATGCGAAATAAAGACGAAGCTTTAAAAGAAACTGAACGTGTTCTACAAAAAACGGAGACATACGAAAGAACATACTCCAAAAAGGTAAAATTACGTCTGGCAAGCCAACTGATCTCTTAATAAAGATTGGATCGAGCAACTATTGTTCAGAAAATGAAGCCGGAAGTATCTCGTGACGGCCATTTTGTTGGTACCACGCTATATAGTTTTACTATAGGCGACAGAGACTATCTGTCTCTGATCTTTTAAGATGTTAAAATGAATCAGTTGTCCAAGGTTTTCCCATAATATAGAACACAAACTACGGCTCCATAACAGTAACTATGAAGCCCGAATTAGCGCGTGGCGACCATATTGGAGTGACCATAAATTACGGGAAAACCTTCGACAACTTATTCATTTTAGCGTCTTAAAAGATCAGAGCGACTTGTACAGTAAAACTATATAGCGTTGTCCATTCAAGATGGCCGCTGTGAAATATTCCCGGATTCATCTTTTCGCAGCATCTAAACAATAGTTGTTTAGAAATCAGCTTTATTTAGAAATCAGTGTTCAACGCCCTATTTTACCCCAGGTTTAACTGCTGCTAGTTCAGTTATGTTTGAAAAGAATATTTCTGCCATTTTGTTTTGTAAAACAATTTACACTGGAGTGTAGCAATTAATAAAATAATTACACTGCTCTTAACCAATCAGTATGCAGTAATTTAGTCATGTATATAATAAAAAAACGTAATGGTTACGAATAACGAACGTTTCGAACAAAACCCTTTTCATCAGAATGTCGTTTATATTAGTGTATATTCCACGTGGTGTTTCCTTAGATATATTTACCTTCCTCTCTTTACACCTAGGTTAACTCTCTCCAAAGGGCCTTAGTTCAGTCAAAGGAAGATAATAAAAAGTTAGCATCAACTCTTGAAACTGTGATTACGTCACATACTCAACTCCAGGCCTCCTGTGAGCGTCTGCAGACTGAAATGGGAAAGAGGGACAGCCAAGCGAAATATACAGAGGAAGAAAGGTGAGGGGGTGTATTTGAAAACTTTAGCAATGTCTTGTTTGGTGATTAAGATTGATAAGGATCAAACACGCAACCATCTGATGATGACCAGTAAGATGCTCTAACAACGACTAAGATGGTAGAGTGAAGGTTACATATGTGTACAACCTGTAACCTTCTGATGACTAGTGAGATGTTCTAACCATTGAGCTACACGGACTAAGATGATGAGTGAAGGTTACATATGTGTACAACCTGTAACCTTCTGATGACCAGTGAGATGCTCTAACAACCATTGAGCTACATGGACTAAGATGGTAGAGTGAAGATCACATATGTGTACAACCTGTAACCTTCTGATTACCAGTAAGATGCTCTAACAACCATTGAGCTACATGGACTAAGATGGTAGAGTGAAGATCACATATGTGTACAACGTGTAACCTTCTGATGACCAGTAAGATGCTCCAACCATTGAGCTACATGGACTAAGATGGTAGAGTGAAGGTTACATATGTGTACAACCTGTAACCTTCTGATGACCAGTGAGATGCTCTAACCATTGAGCTACATGGACTAAGATGGAAGAGTGAAGGTTACATATGTGTACAACCTGTAACCTTCTGATGACCAGTGAGATGCTCTAACCATTGAGCTACATGGACTAAGATGATGAGTGAAGGTTACATATGTGTACAACCTGTAACCTTCTGATGACCAGTGAGATGCTCTAACCATTGAGCTACATGGACTAAGATGGTAGAGCGAAGGTTACATAATGTGTGCAACCTGTAACCTTCTGATGTCCAGTGAGATGCTCTAACCATTGAGCTACATGGACTAAGATGGTAGAGCGAAGGTTACATAATGTGTGCAACCTGTAACCTTCTGATGACCAGTGAGATGCTCTAACCATCGAGCTACATGGACTAAGATGATAGAGTGAAGGTTACATATGTGTACAACCTGTAACCTTCTGATGACCCGTGAGATACTCTAACCATTGAGCTACATTGAGTAAAGGTTACAATGGGTACTGTATAAATGTGTATAAATTGATGTATATTATTTTGATCTCTTCTTTTTTCCGATCAGATCAAACATGCAGTCGAAGATATGGGAACTAAATAATGAAGTAGAAATGTTACGAGACAAGCTACTTGAAATACAGTCAGCTGAGTCGAAGGAGGTTGGACCTTTGCAAAGAGCAGTGTGGGTGTTAGAAGAAGACAGAGATAAGTTAGTGAACACTGTGGAACCTTTAATGCAGGCCAACAATGAACTACAGGAGTCGTTGGAGGTACTAGCAAAGGAAGTACATCGTAAAGAGAACGAAATAATGAAATTACGACAAGTGTCGCTACAAGAGAGAAAAGAGACGAAGATAGGCAGCAAGGCGACGGAAAATAAAGTGGATGAAATGAAAATGAAATATGAGAAAGAGATGAAAGAATTGAGAATGAAACACAAAAAAGAAACGACAAAGGTAAATGAGTTATCATGTTAAATCTCGTTTAGAGTGGTTGGATAATATTTTCGATAGACATATTTTCATGTTTATAAACAGTAACACAAACATGAACTTCCTTAGAATATTGTAATGATCTCACTATATGAACCAATATTTAACACAATAAATATCAGATAAATATCTAAAGATTATGGTAAGAGCAAGGACGAGACAGTAGTTAAATGGTGTAACTACATATATGATATCATGATGATATACAGTAAACACCCGCTATGAAGAACCTTCCACCTATAAGAACCTTAGGCTGAAATTAGGGATTTTGTGCCCCTCTCAATAAGAACCTGTTTGAGCCTGATATTTGAAATAGGTTCTTATGTCACAAAATCAATTTATAATTCCACTGTAGCAAAGTCCCAAATGAGGATGACACCAACATCTGGTTGCAGTTGCAGTAACTGTTCAGTGTTAAGGAAGATGTACCTTAATATTGTTATATACTAGTCTTATCATCTACAAAGAAAACTGAAAGTACTGCCTAGTTAGTTTCATCCATCTCATTGACATAAGTGTTTATCAGTTACTGAATTGTGGCTTTATGGTTTATTGAGTCGTCTTTCTCCAGTTTTTTGCATGGTAAAATAATTACAAACCAATTTATAAGAACCTAACACCCTGATTTTTTGTTAGATATCAAATATATAAGAACCTATCCCAGGCTGGTTTGGAAAAATGTAGGTTATTCATAGTGGGTGTTTACTGTACATGTATGCAGTATAACATGCATTATATGGTTGCATCATCTGGTGATGGTTGGGTAGAAGAAAAATTCAGGGTTTGAGAGGTTGGGTAAACCTTTTTTTTTATTCAACTTGTTTTTCTTCGGTACCAACCCCTGCGCCATAAATAGTGAACGCTGCCTTGTGTATCATCTGTCATCTTGTTGTTTCTGTTAATTTAGCTGCGTAAAGAATTTCAAGACATGGTGAACATAAAGAATACATTGAAAGAAGAAAACAGTGCGAGAAAACATGAACTGGAAGAAAAAGAAGATAGACATAAAAAACTGAAAGAAAAACTGAAATTAACCAAACATCAGTTGGACCAAGGATTGAAACTACAAGTGTCGCAGGAAAAAGAAATTGAAGTCGCAAGACAGAAAATTGAAGTAAGGAATTATGTAAAAATGGGATTATCTAAAAATTTTAAAAAACATCGGCTTTCGCGTTTACGTTTTACCAAGACATGTTTGAAAAAGTAAAGAAAAAGGGTAGTTTAAATAAATAGAATATTTGTGTAAATTTAAAGGACATTGGCAACAAAAATTAAGTTTGTCTAATATGAAAGAACTCGTAAAATAATAGAGTAACACCTTTTACAACTTTTCCGTATTTTACTTCGTTTTTGAAATATTTCAGTTTGTTTGATATGTAAATGAGATGGTCTCTGACGTCAGGTGCTGGGGAGAGAAGATATTAGTTCCATCTTCAAGTTTGTTCCACAAATTTACTTGAACTATGTGCGTATAATAACTCCTCATGATAATGAACGTTATAAACTTAGCAATCACTGAGATATAAGACATTTTTAATGACCCAGCACCTGACGTCAGAGACCATCTCATTTGCATATCAAACATACTGAAATATTTCAAAAATGAAGTAAAATACGGAAAAGTTGTAAAAGGTGTTACTCCATCATTTTACGAGTTCTTTCATATTAGACAAACTATTTTTTTGTTGCCAATGTCCTTTAACTGGACACCCCCCCCCCCCCCCCCCCCCCCCCCCGTTGAATCAAAGTGGGCTGGCAACTAATCATCAACAGTATATGTGTTTCTTCTTGATTCTTCTTTAGGCAATGAGTCATGAACTAGCAGCTTTAGACGATCTTAAAGCAGAATATACGAGAAACAATGTAGAGCAGGTCAGTCGATGCGATAGGCACTATTATTATCGCATAATCCCCTTGAATATTGGACTTGGCATCAAAAACTTGACAGCTGTAATAGCATCCTTTATGGCTTACCAGAAGCTGAATTGAGCAAGTTACAGCGAATTCAAAATACAGCTGCTAGACTTGTTGCAAGGGTTAAAAAATCAGAACATATCTCCCCTGTGCTTCGTAATCTTCAATGGTTGCCAGTGAGATCAAGGATTGTTTTTAAGATACTAATAATTACTTTCAAAGCTTTACATGGTCAGGCACCTATTTATATTACTGATTTACCAACTAAATATAAACCTATACTCGTACTTTAAGATCATCTAACCGAAATCTGCTACTTGAGCCAAAATCCAAAACGGCGACTCATGGAGACAGAACATTCTCGGTTGCCGCACCAAAACTGTGGAATTCATTACCACAGGAAATTAGAAGCATTGATATGTTAAGTAGTTTTAAGTCAGCACTTAATAGTTTTTTTTGTTCATAGTGGTAATATATATATAGTATAGGCTTTATCTTATAATGAAACTGTAATTAGTTTTATAAGTAACATTAAGAATATATTGTTGTAAGAGCATTGAGACTATTGTATGTTGCTCCTAATACAGTGTACGTCTTTATTATTATTATTATTGCACCCTTGACTAGTTTTCCTGATCGACTGTAAAAATAGCAAATGATTTAACTTTTCGCATCTCATTAATTATTAGTTTGTTTATCTCCCGTGCATTCGATTGGCTACTTTCTACAGTGAAGGCTAAAATGGATGACTCAAAAGGACCGTCACATATTCTAGAACTTCTAACCCTAATCTCAATCCTAACCCTAAACCTAACCTTGATCCTAACACTAACCCTAGCTAACCCTAACCTAACGAAAAATAAAGACCAGACAAAAACAGAAAGGTCCTTTTGAGTCATGCTTTTTAATCATCCCTACTTTCTACTTGTGACACCCTTTTGGCATATATATATATATATAAGCCCTATTTATTTTATTTCATCTCGTCTTACTCTGATGAAGGGCTCGGCTCGAAACGTCAGTATTTCATCACTAAAAATCTTGGCAGTTTACCATCTTTTCACTTTACTGTAAAACAGGGTTGGTTACAACCTCATACTCAGGGTCTTATCTCCGCTCCCCGCCCGCCCCCGCTCAGGAGATAAAGCCTTAACGAGGCGTGGTCAATTTATCCCGGGCGTTCTCTGACCCATCATACAATCGGACATGCCTTTATGATGAAATACATCGTAGAACTGCTAACCCCAAAACAACATAGATCCTAACCCCCACCTAATCAGTTTTCTAACCCCCCGCCTACGATTGCTTGCGGGAGGGGGGCACCGAACTCCATGGATAAATTGACTACGTTAAAGCCAAAATTTGTTATTTTAATGTTTATATTTCGACAGGCTCATTCTCTCCAGGAGTTCGTATCACAGTTGACTGAACTTCAGGATGAGTTTAGGAGTCTTTCTGAAGCACAAAATGAAACAAGTTTATTATGCAGGTAACCAAGAGAAGAATTAATACAATATTAGTTGTGTGATGTAATACAAACTTGATGTACAACGAGAGTTTCAAACATCGAACCACTTCTTAATTAGGTTTTATTTTAATTCGAAGGCAAAAGGATGAAAAAATCAACAGAGAGAAGGTTCGAAGGAAAGAAATGGAGGTCACATGCCATGTAAGTAAATGAACATTCCTCTGAAAATGTTTCTGAGCCCCGCACAGGAGTTGAACCTGTAACCTTCTGATTGTCAGTGAGATGCTGTAACTATTGAGCTGCCGAAACACAAATGGAGAGCGAAGGTTACAATGATGTACTGGTTCGATTGATATATTATATATATATATATATACTGCCTATGCAACAGTCACTATATATCAGTAATGCTTGCATAGAGCTTGGAGTAGACAGACAATACATGGACGATCGCCTAGCTCGTATCCTCAGACAAATTATTCTGAGTCCCGTACAGGAATCCAACCTGTAACCTTCTGATTGCCAGTGAGACGCTCTAACCGTTGAGCTATCAAGACTCAGATAGAGAGCGAAGGTTACAATGATTTAATGGTTAGAGCGTCTCACCGGCAATCAGAAGGTTACAGGTTCGATTCCTGTCCGGGAATTTTTCTGAGGATATGAGCTTGACAATCATCTTTGTATGGTCTAAATTCACTTCATTAAAGGTCGTATAACGTCTGTGGGAATTTAACATATATGTAATCTATGGATTCTCCTGAAAAAAATTGTGATACATCTTGTCAGCTGAAAATTTCATCTTCATAGACTTTTTTGCTGTTAACGTTGACGGAAGTGATGTCATAGCGGGCATCTGTAAAGAGGTTCATGTGGACAGATGCCCGCTATGACATCACTTCCGTCAACAGCAAAAAAGTCTATGAAGATATGAAATTTTCGGCTGACAAGATATATTACAATTTATCGCAGGAGAATCCATAGATTACAAATATGTTAAATTCCCACAGACGTTATACGACCTTTAAAATAGATTAACATTTTATTTTAATAACCATAGCTTAGAACAACTCGTTTATTCTTAGAAATTCAAAAGTCGAGAAAAACAGTTCCGGGAAATACGAAAGAACAGCGAACGAAGATTGGAAGAAGCAAATTTTGAATCTCAACAGGTAATGGGGTTATTGGCAACCATTTTGGATTATGTAAAAAGTTGTGCTACGTGGAAAACGTGAGACGTCATTTAATAAGAGTTCAAGCCACCTAATCATGAATATAAACTCTTGTCTATATAAAAGTGTTGTATTACGAACTAGGCAGTGATTAGGTAGGTACAGTGTAGAGTACAAATCAAAACCTATAAAAGATACAATGTAACTTGAGCAGTCGAAACGTTTCCTTTATCATTAACCACATTACTGGTTTGTTCTCCTTTAGACAATAAATTTGATTATGCTGTAATATATTTAATTATGTTGTAATATATTTAATAATGCTGTAATATATTTAATTATGCTGTAATATATTTAATAATGTTGTAATATATTTAATTATGCTGTAATATATTTCATTATGTTGTAATATATTTAATTATGTAGTTCAAGTGATTGGTTTTACTTATCTAAGGTTGCAGCCAATTTACAAGAAGCACACGGATGGTTTACAGACAAATTTGCCAATCTTCAATCAGAATTAAACAAGTCAAGGTGGGCCAATTTAAGTCAAGTTAACAGACGGACGGACGGACAAAGACAGACAGACAAAGACAGACAGACAAAGACAGACAGACAAAGACAGACAAAGACAGACAGACAGACAAACAAACAAAGACAGACAGACAGACAGGCGCCAAAGTAATGGATTGCTGAGGATATTTTTTATAATGTATTTTGTAATGGATTAATCAGGATATTTTATATTTTAGAAAAATTCAATCAGTTTTACAGAAAGATAATGTTGATCAGTATAAAGCTTTACAGGAAGAAAGAAGACGAGCTGAAACAGCGACTGAGAAGGCCAAGGAAATTATTAAGGTAGCTAGTAGCTGCTAAAATGGATGAAGAAAAGTTAAGAAATATTTCTCATCTAACCAAAAAACAAGCTTTAGTTATATATTTTTAATTTTTATTTATTTATTTATATTCGCCACAAATATTAGAATGTCAGACATAGTTTGACGCTACTCTGGTTTTAAAAGGTGGTTTTATTATTACCCAACGTTTCAACACTCTAGTGTCTTCATCAGGGGTGATCGTTGTAAAGTTAGGATCCCATTAACAAGATGAAAATAAGCTTCTGGTAATAAACCACCGTCATCGCGATTAATTGGGGGCGTGGGCGCTATTGATATGCCTCCAGACAACGTCTCTGATGGTACCGCGGATTAGTGGTAATAATTTTGGAATTTTCCCACGCAATCTCATGGTAGGTTACGACGAACGCGTGTTCCGACAAAGCAGAATTTTCCTTTTTTGAAAAGAATGTCCAGTCAAAATGGGTCGTACAAGGCCCATGAAGTGGTCAATCGAAAAACACGGCACACGGTAACGAGATCCACTCACACGCCAAGTTTGATTTGATTTCATAAAGAAACTCTGCGATTTGTGATCGTTAATAAGTTGGTGGGAAAATGACTTAAACTTTCCTTTTCTGTGTTTGTTTTATGTAGTCTAGTCGGTTGATGATATCTAAACTTGTGGGTCAAGTTGTTGAAGGAGAAGAAGAAAGCAGAGAGATCCAAGAAGCCATGGCGCAAGAGAGACTAAAATCTGTGCACAAAATTAAAAAAAGGTAGCTAGGGACTATGAAGGTAGGAATGTCAAACTATTGCATGTTATTCATCTACCGAGACTCAAGATATGATCCCAAGCAAGGCTTGGTGGTGTAATCAGAAATGTAATGTCTTTCGCACCAGGCCTCCGCAAACCCTCTACTGGCCTAGGAACGAGATTGACCGCGAAGGCTCTGAGAACGAGATTGTCTACTGGTCTCAATGCTATCACACAATAACAAGCTGTTGCTTGTTCATGGTGCATATTCGTTTTTTCCGAAGATTGACAAGACTTAAACTCCGTTTACTCGACAATAACAGTACAGGATAACGATCACGATAGATGTATCGCGATAGCAATGCCTATTTTATGTTGTGTTTACACGGACACTTATCCCGATCGCGATTCCCATCCCGATTGCCCGAATTGCTGCCCTCATGTTCGCGAGCTACTGCTCTTTGGGGGCCTACGGTCTAGACAAGATCTGCAAGACGATGGCCTCTGATCGCTATGGAAACTACAGATAAAGTGAATAACAATGGTTGGAGAACATTGCGACTTGGTAGACAAGTTACTTGATGATTTTAACAATTTTAAAAACTAATTTTACTTGTAAAACCACCATGGAAATGATATATGTAGCCGTATGAGAAATGTATGGCCAGTAAGTGTTCCAAATCGCGCATGCGTGTTTATTCGGATCGCAATCCCAAAACTGTTTACACGGCTATTTTCGATTGCGATGGGTTTTAAGTGTCAAAGGCTTTTTGGAAAGTTTTCTGGTCATAAAGAATATCTATTACAGTTTGTCGAGTTTCGTTTTTGAAGAGGGAAAATAGCATACTGTGTCCGACCACGGTACTTAGTTATATAGAGAGGGAGAGGTCTGGGGAACACTTCCGGTGAACTAGTATGTGAGCAGAACTACCGAAAGCGGAAACAAAGTTTACTTGCTATGGTAATTATAATATTATAAGCGAATAATGCACCTAGGTCAAGTGGAGTGAGCTGGGAGACACAGGTTTAAATCCTGTGGGTTGGACCACCACTCACGATTTAAGATCGTTTTCCGAGAAGACTCAAAAGTCTTACCGTTTGCTGTTGTTGTTGTTGGAAAGACAGCACTTTCTTCTCAGTTATTTTAAGACCTAGGCCCTCGGAATCCCTATCAGTTGGGTTTTCCGTTCACCTAAGAGTGATAAACTGAATAGTCGAACGCTTAAAACATGAGCCTCTGGCTTGGATAAATAGGGTAACCTCCTGCGTGATCAACTCTAAATAAATAAATCATACTCATTTCTTTGTTTAACTTCAGCAATAACTTATCGTAGCCTTGTGGGACCATCAGTTGCTGCATCAGCGTCTTATATGCGTATAATTACAATAGTAATTTGTGCAAACTTTGTTTCCGCTTTCGATAAATATACAGTTCCCCTTCATTATCTATTGTTCAATGGCGCGCGGTGATACCTGCGAAGAAGGCTAAAACTAGAGATAAAAGTTAGGTAAATTTCGTTAGATTTACGATAAACGAGATACGTAGAGACAAATAATGTCTTCTTCCTTGTGTACGGCAGACAGAATATTACAGCATCATTGAAATATTAGATCCAGAAATATATCTATCATCTATGCCGACTGTCTAGTCGCCCTCCTTCCAGATGTTATGATCCATTCAGATGTTACGTCTTACGATCCATCAGCTGTGCTCTCCACTCCAGTGTCTTCAAGTAGGTTGTCGATGTATGACTTTGCTGGCCTTCCCTGCTTACTTTGCCTTCTTCAGTTGCTTCCCATAGTATCATATCACTGCAGATACTTCCTCCTTGTGTCTGATACAGTGTCCCACCTAGTCTCAGTAGCCTTTGTGACAGAAAATATAGATTTATTATTTCCTTCTTTGGGTTAGGCTTTTGTTCCTGTAAAGCTATTTAATCCTTTTAATTGTATATTTCAAATGTAAATATTACCTTAAATGGCTTGTGTACGTCACTATAAATTTTATGGTATCTAACTAAGAATAAAGACATCTGTTAGCTATCTCTGTTTTGCCAACTCTGCAAGTTATTTGTGGAATTAATGTTTCTCAGCGAAATCTCTACCGCAGAGAAATATCTCTACCGCAGTGAAATATCTGTTCATTATAGATAAACTTGTTTATTATCATAGTTAATAGAGGTACGACTTGGGAGTGTTTTACTAGTGAAGATATCGAACTTGGGGTTAAACATTTTCCCACCTTTCGTATTGCATTGTATAATAAAAAGAAAATTACAACGTCTCATTCGTAAAATATTGTTTTCACCACTCGAAGATAAAATTCATATCTTCGCACCACCGTGTAATATCCTCTAAAGGTACGTTTACACACTACGATTAATCGGCCCGATTTCTGGTTTAAATGCATGTTAAGTAATGAGAGACAGGAAGACGACCAAGGCAAATGAGCCCACGGGACACTCCGCTGACTGTTTCTCCACTTAACATCCAGCTAAACCAGAAATCGGCCCGATTTATCGTAGTGTGTAAACGTACCTTAAGGCTCTATTTATTAAGTCTACAAGTTCTCAACTTCTATGTTCACAATTTTCTACAACCAGTTTTACATTTGTGGTGTTTATAAAAGTAATTTGTTATGAATACGATATTATATTGTTCCGCTTGAGAGTCCGCATGAGAATGATATTGAGGTATCAGCTATTTTAATTTCAGTCGATGATTTTGTAGTTGATAAAGGAATTTTCGCACATACCAATTAAGACGCTCTGTAGTGCTCATTCCTTTCGATAAGGCGTAATCGGAATTTGGCAAAAGCTTTCAGCTAGATAACTGTGGTTGCGCGATTTGAGCCAAGATTAAACGCCATGGCAATGTTTGGATTTAGATTCAACTAATTTCTAGATTTCTTCCAATGTCATAAATCAATCGTTTCAATGCAAAAGGTTTGCTTGAACTGGTCGGTACAATCTGAGCTTGGGACAATCTTGGACCGTTCTTGCGTGTGTTGAGATTGCTACAATCTCAGCACAGTGACAATCTCACACCAGTTTTACTGATGACAGGAATAATATTCACCTCAGCATTAACTTATTCAACAAGGAACTAAGTTCAAAACGAAGCCCACGATCTCGTAATACATATGAGGAAGTATATCAATTTTAAGAACGGAACGGAAAAGAAAAGGAGGAAGAGAGAACTTGGAAGAGAACGTGGAACTTCTTATTGAAACTATTTTTAAAATTTGATAAGCTCAACACATTTTAAATTGTCTTCCTATAGAATGTTGTCAGAATTACTACATATACTATATAAGGAAAGGATCTTCATAACAATGACATATTCATTACTGCGAAGACGTCCCTTTGATCATATATTTAACCTTTGTTCATGCTCGTCATAGTATATCAACGAGATCAGCCTGTAGTGCACATTGTCTGCGAGGCTGCTAAACAAGTCGTTAAATGGAAAGCATAATTACTTTATGTTTCACTCTCTGAGGAAGGTCCCTCACTCAAAACATTAGACCAACCTTTTAGAGTATTTAATTTGTATTTCTACACTGCCTACGCAGCACAACACTTGTAAAACAATCTCATAATCGATACTCAGTGAGTGCCGCATATGCTGAAATTGCCAAAACGATTGGAAACCGCAAATAAGATGTATTTCACTTTCGAAGCCGCGAACCTAACAACACACGGAGTGGATGAAAAGTTCAATCGAGGTAAAGACGTTTATTTCACCCCGCTGTGGTTATGAAACCGAGATCTATAACGCAGCTAAAAGCAATATGTTTTCGTTTTAGCACGACATATAACGAGTTTGGAGATTTATGAATGTCAAACATTCACTCTCCACCATAGTTGGCAACGAATACGAACCAAGAACAAACTCAAGGCAAATATAATAATATTGTAATATTCGATAACGTCGTTGTGTGCTAGTGGTTACCACACATGTTTATAAAATAAGTCGTGTCTTACGCACGCTGTGATTGGTTAGTTACCGTGTTTATATCAGGCTGGTCCCGGTTTGGTCTTAAAATGTATGTATTCCAACACTCGAAATTTTCCTTCACCATAAATCCTTTCAACATGTAGTTTGATCGAGTGAAATGCCAAATATTACCTATAATATACCCAGAATCTTATCCCGGTTCCGGTTTTTAAAATTGGCAACGTCGTCATATCTAGTTTATCTTTTAAAAACTTCCCTTTCGAGTTATTTAATGCTGACACATGGCTAAGTGCATATTCCAAGAATGTATAAATGAAACTGCAAATTGGATGGATTTCACTTTCGAAGCCGCCAACCTAATCAGCACACCAAGTGGATCAAAAGCTCGATATACGATGCAGGTAAAGACATAGTTATTTCACAAATAATTCATATTTTAATCTCTAAAACGTATAACCTCATATATTGAATAACTTCATATGATCGACTTAATATTTTATTGAACGGCTTGTCGACCCTAAATTATGATCGGCTAATGCTAATATTTTTCTTGCCGTTCAAGCTTTTATAATAGCATCTGGTCGTTTTGATTAATAATTTGAAATCACTTGTAAATATCACTTCAGCTTTATTCATTTATTTTTTCTTTCGTGTTTATATTGTACGAGGGTTGTTATAATTATTGTTTTTTGTTCGTTTTTTGTTTCTTTGCTTCTAATTTGTGGTTTTATTTCTTTGTAATTGTAAGTTTACGTAAACCTTCTCGATGAGCTTGTAGCTCTTAGAGTAAATGTAATGAATAAATATTGTTTAAATAATATATATATATATATATATATATATATATATATATATATATATATATATATATATATATATATAATATATATATATATATATATATGTATATATATATATATATATATATATATATATATATATATATATATATATATATATATATATATATATATATATATATATATATATATATATATATACCAAGAAGAATATGTAACAAAGTCACACAGTTGGCAAAAGGTTTTAGAGCGCTCAATATATATATATATATATATATATATATATATATACCATAAATCCTTTCAACATGTAGTTTGTTCGAGTGAAATGCCAAATATTACTTATAATATACCCAGAATCTTATCCCGGCATTACCACCATATATACAGAACTCGTGACTAGGCTCTCGGCAACGGCTTCCGTAGCTCAGTGGTCAGAGCACTGCACTAGCAATCGCAGGGTCGCGGGTTCAATTCCTACCGGAAGGCCGCTAAGTTGCATTTTTCGCAACTGGTCCCGGTTTGGTCTTAAAATGTATGTATTCCAACACTCAAAATTTTCCTTCACCATAAATCCTTTCAACATGTAGTTTGTTCGAGTGAAATGCCAAATATTACTTATTATATATATATATATATATACCACCGGTGGTTATGTAAATTATTTATATGTGTTTGTAACTTGTTTCCATGCAACATGCCCTATATCCGAAACATAAATGAGTATAAGATAGCTGAAAGCATTAATGTTTTCCGTTGCAACATGGCCCTATGATTATGAAACAGAAATAGATATTAGGCACTAGCTGAAAGCAATTATGTTTTGCGTTTTAGCTCTAAATATGACAAGGTTGGGGATATATGAAAACATTCAGTCTCCACCATACTTGGCAACGAATAAGAACCAACTAACAAACTCAAGGCAAGTTGAATACTATTGTAAAATAATATTGTAATCAGTAAATGATTTGAACCTAGGAGTATCATTTGAAGTGTGATGTTGATCGTCCAGGTTGTTGTAGTCTTGAGAAAGACTATTGTTGGTGACTGACGTTTCGACGGCCTCAGCGGCGGTCATCTTAGAAGTGAAGCTACAACATATTGTAATATTGTAATATAACGTCGTTATATTAGTTTCAATATCTTAGACGTTTACATGCAACACGGAATCTATATACGACATCAGTATCGGTCTGAAAATGTTGGGGCTTGAAAAGTTAAGGTCGTGTTCAGGTTATATAGGTAGACTTACTACAAGTCGACGTCTCCACACTCTCTTCCTGCCGCGAAGCGCGAGGACTACGAGCGACGGAGTGGGCGCGAGTGGGCGACTTGTTTCCCTTGCAGGGATTCTATTTCAATTTCCCGCCAAAATTGTCGCCCATTTCCTGCGTGCAGACGCTTGTATTTCCGGTGAACGCAGACTTTGTGGAGCACCAAAAAAAAAACTACTTTATTCCGACTAGCTAAGTTGTCGGGGATTGCCTCCCTGGTCGCCCAACGCTTCACAAATTCACAATCACTTTATTATATTCTTGATTTATTTTGACTCACTTCTCTCTCGACTCGCATTCACAGACAACACACTAAAATCACACAAAACACACTCTTTTTATACCAATACTCTTATCTCACACGACCTTATTGGCCATAACCTAAACGGATTACAAATACTTCACACTTGAGTTTACGATCAGTCGACACTAGTTAATCTAACACGTAAACCTAACTTAACTCGGCCCAGTCAAAATGGGTCGGCAAAGTCGTCAATCGAAAAATACGGCACACGGTAACGCAAGATTAAAAATTAAAATTCGACAAGCGCCAGGAACATGAGTTCCACGCACACGCCAAGTTTGATTTGATTTCATAAACAACTCTGCGATTGGTGGCATTTTCAGTTTTCAAGATGCTATGCGGGCGTGCAAGATGGCCTTTTCTAGAAAAATGTAAATTTTTCAACCTGATTTATGATAATTAATGCTAATTTATATTAACATATTGTGTTTTGTTCGGGAAATTTAAAAGCACAAGTAAAAGCCGGTTTATTGGGCTTCCAGAAAATGTATAGCTTTCGCAACAGTTATGGTTATTTCAAGAGATATCAATAGAACAAAGAGGTGGTTCAATTTTGGATGTTTTTCAGCCTGTCGGGAAAGAGTTAACCTAAATTACCGCTGACATTGATATATCGCGGGAGAAATTGAGAGTCTATATGAGTCCGCGCATTGTTTACATCGTCCTAATCTCAGTCGATGATGGTCTGCAAGCACTCCAAGTTCGCATCAAAGGAAAATTCCTGTATTTGGAATCGTGGGAAAGATCGCTGAAGGTTAGCTTTGTGCTTCCCTAGGCAGTTGTTAAGGTTTGGTGCAGCTTTTTGGCTATAGCTGGGCAGAAAAGTCATGCATACACAGGTTTTTGCAATGCAATGCATACCAATGTACAGATAGAGTTTGCAATGCGCAAATAGAGTTTTGCAATACACAAATATAGTTTTGCAATGCACAGATATAGTTTTGCAATGCACATGAGATATAGTTTTGCAATGGGTGTTTTGTACATATAGAACAGAACATCGCTTAGTCCATGTACTGCACAAAGTATAAAGTGACATATACAAGGCGCTGTAAATTCATCTCAGTACTATTATAGAGAGGTTTTGCGCATGTAGAATCTTTGTATTACTGAGCAAAGGCTTGTCCATTTATTATCAGTAGAGGCGCTATCCTCAATTCTATTCTCAAGCATGTGTAGTTTCGTTAGATTTAGATCCACCGTCATGACTAAGCTATATATAAACTAAGCTATATATAAATGTGATTTTTTGCTAGTATTCAGACAATAAATCAATTTTAGTAAACAATACAAACCATCCTCAATTTTCATATGTAATCAGAAGGCTACAGGTTCGATCTTGTCCCTCTTTCGTACTTTTACCATCCACAATCATCATCATGCAATCAGAAGGTTGTAGCTTCGATCTTGTCCAGGACTCGCTAGCATTTTCTGAGGATTTGATCTTGACGATCATCCATATATCGAATGTTTTTATATTCCTTCTTGATCGTCTTTCAAATTGAGAGTATTCTGTGCATACACCTTTATACTGCTATCGTAATAATACTTCTATGCGTCAAAATATAGGAAAGGAGTTCCTTGTATTATTGTTATCATAAAACATCCGTCTTTTGAATAGAAATCACTGGTCTGTTACGGATTTCGTACAGTACGAATTATGATTGTCGAACTTGTTATCAATTCATGTCTACGGCTTCACAACTGCAGTGTTTAAAAGGAGTGTTCTATTGTTCACGATGTTCTCTGAAGTCCTTGAAGAACCCAGAAGAGAGATGCAAGTTTCATTATTATTCAATCATTTGTTTGAGATGATAAGTAAAACGTTTTCTAAAGGTTATGTTCTATTTAACACGCACTGCACAAAGAGATATTGTTCGCTTAATTAAGGGATTATGCATTTCCCCTAATTAATGACGTCGTTATATATATTGACGTGATCTCAAAACAGCAACAACTGAACGGAGTTGTAGAAATCTAAATACTCTACAAGGTTGGTGTACTGTCTGAAATGGTGTGGAGGAGGATTAACGTTTCAAGTGAAAACATCATGAAATATTGCAAAGTACAGCTTAACTGTTGCCCATTCTACAAGACAAGTGGCATGCACAAAATGTGCTTAGTCGACACATCGCTATGGTATTGGGAGGTAATGGTTTGGAATGATTGTCGCTCAGCACGGTACTCCAGTCTCGTCCTGTGTCGCGTTTGGTTCAAGTATTAGAGCTTGGAGAATATGGTACATCGAGTATTTTATGAAATTGCTACAACCTTTGTCTCGAGAAAGGTTTCAAATTTGGAAATTGCTATTGTGGTCTACCTCAAACATTAATTAAAGTTCTTATTGTTTGACACGCATAGCTAATTTTAATTCAGGCTAAGACATGGCTCTATATATGGTTATATGTCGTGATATGGTTATATATGGTTAAATATCGTGATATGGTGAAACAGATTTGGTTCGATTATCTGGACTCTAATATAAAAATGGTACATATCGAGAAGCACAGTCGGATCTCAAAGACATGTCTATCTACAAGTGTCTGTCTTGATTTCCGCGTATATAACAACACTTCTTCGGAAAAATACTCGTAACCCGTGTACTCCAAATTTCCATTGGCAGCTGGTATAGTTTCCCAGAACAAGACTTGTAATTTCATAAATAATATCATACATCAACTAAGAGCATAATGGATGGAGCGAAGAATGTTCTATAATCTTTAAAGACAAGTTGTGGTCGAATATTTCCAGTGTTGGACAGTCTGAACGGGTTATCTTGCTGGGATGATAGAAAACCCAGTTTCTCATTCCTTTGAATCTTGTGAATCGTACGATCATTGGCATTACGCTAAGTAAAGTAAGTAAGGAAATAAGTAATAGACTTTCATTATAGACTTTATAGACTTTCATTAAAACCTACACACGCCTGTTAATGAGAGCCCAGAACATATCATGGCGTGAGTACAAAACCAAAGTTGAAATATATGATGGTATTCCACCAACTATTGTTGCTTAGCAAAGAGCTACATTTGCAGGCCACTGCTATCGTGCCAAAGACATATAAAATCATCTCCGATGTCATTCATGAGGCTTGCCATGTCCGACAAGAGGCAGAAGACCAATCAACTATACATTGACTGTGTTGCTGCAGATACTAATCAGATGATAGAAGACCTTCCTAATCAGATGATGGTTAAAGATTCCTGGCGGCGCGTTGTGAATTATGTGTCGGATGCGTCCACACATAATCCACATTATAGATACAGGTAGATCGATACGACGGTATATGTGATAATCTAATGCCCTATAGAGTATCTAAAATCTGCACGATCATCATGAGATTGCTGAGTCGCTGTTATCCACTCATCCTTGATAGGAATGACGACGTTTCTGTTGCATATAGTTATTACATATCGTGTAGTTTAGTTTAATTATTTGTACATCTTCCCAAAACTTTAATCGCTATATCCTAAATAACTAAGTGTATTAAAACCACACAAGGAATGACGCGATGACTTTTTCTAGAATTTACTTTACTTTGTTTTTCTTTCGAAAGGAGAAATGAAGATTTGTCCAATTTTCTGATTATAACTCGCCGTTATCTTTTGATACACTAGTTTGAAATTTGAGCTTGATGAAGTAGAAAATTGAAATTGGATCTTTCATTTCTCGTTATCATTGAAATACGTCGGGTTATGTTAACTATGTCTTCTATTACACAATCGAAAATTCCGGAAAGGATCGCGGGGGGTGGGGAATAGAAAATTGCGTATATCGCACATGGTCTATGTTAATTCCATTAATCATTCGTGTTTCCTAACCAGAAGAAGGCAAAAGTGAACCAAGTATACGTTGTTAAAAAGGTATATATACATATAAGGTATGATTAATATTGGTCGTTGACTTTGTATGTGACGACTCACTTGTACCATGCTTGTATCTTGGTCATGTATAGACTACAGTAAATATTGCATTATTGAATATAAGATTACGTTCATGCCTGTAGTTAATTATGCCACGAGTTAATGTAGGTATAAATACATTATGTTAACTATAGTTGGAGTTGAATGTAGGAAGGCGCTAGATGTTGTATACTTTCTTGCATTTACACCAGGTTATCGATATTTTCACTCAAGTGTCGGATGAAGTGTCGTAATTTGCAAATTGATGTTGCATAGACTATCAGTAGTAAAATCAGTTGCTATTTCTATAATATTAAAATAATTATCGTAAGAGTTAGGGTTGGGTTAGTTATCAGGATTAGGGTAAGGTTGGTGCTATTATATATTGAATTCTACATTCTAGAACAAAGCAATTATATTCTCGCTAGAACACGTGTTGCGAAATACTTCGTGAAACGATGAGCCACACAGTTTAGGTGAAGTCACCAAACTCTATCGTTTGAATTGTTTCTACCCAGAATTCGAGCAAAAGATCGTTTCCACCAGCGAAGTTCGAAGAAACGGATTGTTCAATTAACTCGCGTGTTCAAACGGGCTTTGACCTTGGGATTCGAGATTTGACATTGACATTCGTTTCAAAGTCGAACCATATTTAATATTTAATGTGGGTTACATTAACTATGGTCGAATACCGTATGGCAAAAATAATAAAACTTGCGCTGCATGCAGATGAGCTACGAACAAATGTCGGACCTCCACCCAAGGAGAAAGTGCTGCATTTGCAATAATAGCAGCAAATGGTAAGACTTTCGGGTCTTCTAGGATAACGACCTTAAATCGTAGGCCCTCGGAACCCTGTCAATTGAGATTCTAGCCTGTTGAGGTATTCCGTTCACCTAAAGGCCTGGCCAAACGAATGCAACATGTTGAATGCAACATCATTCAACATTGTTGAATGCAACATGTTGAACACGCGTTTGGCCACCATGTTGCATGATGTTGAACGATGTTTGATTTCCATCAAACTTTTCATGCAACATCGTTCAACAAAGTTGAATTCAACAATGTTGAATGATGTTGCATTCGTTTGGCCAGGCCTTAAGAGTGATAAATCTATTAAACTAAAAACTAAACTGTTATTGGTTATCGTTTACACCAGACTCAACCAGCATTACATAGACGTAGTGGTTACTATAATTGTTATCCAGGTTCGATACTGTGACCCTAACTCAGGGTCTTAAAAATAATTGAGGAGAAAGTGCTGCCTGCAATAATATCAGCAAATGGTAAGACTTTCGGGTCTTCTCGGATAACGACCTTAAATCGTAGGCCCTCGGAACCTTAGCTAGTAATTGGACATTGCAGTCTGAGGTCTTTGTTCACCACAAGAGTGATAAACTAATAGTCAAGCGGCATTTAAAACATGAGCCTCTGACTCAGATGACATTATCCTGAGTTATCAACTTTAAATAAATGATACTGATCATGTATCGATTGCCAGTCTGCATTCCATGTAAACTCCGGAGATAGATTACGCATTATAACAAATGGGGCTCTGGCGAGAGTCATAGACGTCACGCCGACATTTTTGGCATTTGAAAACTAAGGAAATAACATGCCTTGTGGCTTAACGCGCCGCTCGCCAAGCACCTACGCCCGCTAGGCGTTAACTCAGGCTACTTGCGGTTAATCGACGTGTCCTGTAAAACACAATAGAATGGATACAAATCAATGTTCTCTTTGCATATTCCGCGCTTTGTAACCCTAGGTAAGGTACAGCTAAGTAAAATACTGTGTAAAATATACTTATACCTGACAAGCTGTGATAGGCTCAGCCAGTATATTTACGACACGCCGAGCGTTACCTGAATCGAGTTACTCGTGGTGAAGCTTCCATCTTACTTCAGATTTTAATTTTATTGCAGATTTTCTTGCTTATAGAACGACGCCTGGAATATAGTTGATATCAGCAAAAACTTATTCGTTCGGAAACCAGAGCAATTACATTAGAGCGCACGGTTTAATTGAATAATATTATAGTCCGCGAGTGGAGAGTCTGCGAGAGACTATTAGTGTTAATTCTAAATTTCTAGACACAGACCTACTTTCCTTTTCTCATCAGCCTTCTATCCTCCATCTGCCTTTTCTTATCCGCATCCGCATTTGACCCTTATACCCCACGCAAACGCAATTGACTTTATATTTCCCTTCGAAATCTCGGGAGAAATGTGAGACAAAATCTCACCCTGGGTGACATACGTTTTGCTCGAAATATTGATTGCAATCAAATTTTGTTATGATTAAGATTACTTCCCAGCCAAATTCCTTATGAATCTTTGAGTGAATACTCGAGCAATGGCGACCAAAGAAGAAGGCGTATTGAGATGAGCCAATGAGATGAACACAGCGCCTGGTTTCGCAAAGCCTATTGGAAATAGTTGCAATTTGTCGACCCAAAAAATAAAAATACCACCACAGGTGGTAACCAGAGTAATAAATTATTGATTAATCAATCAATATTTAGGTTTATGTAGGCACAATACTGTAATTTGTGATTTTAATTTTATATTGTAATTCGGACGTATTCCGTTGCTTGACAACCGATTGCTAAGGACTTATCATTTAGCTCCCAATATACTTCGTGAGTGGACAAGTATAAACAAGATATTTTATGTAATGACATATGTAGGTAAACTTTCTTCGTCTGGTGACGTAATTTGATGACGTCACATGGACGTCATCAACCAACATAACATTTTTTAACACTATGCTACATTTGTGAGTTCATGTAAACATAAATTACTTCCTACAAAAAAGCACGTATGGATTTGCTGATAAATTAAATAAAAATGAAGTTATCAATATTTTATTGTGTTTATTCTTAAAATCCATACTTTGAAGATAATAATAATAATAATAATAATAATAATAATAATAATAAAGACGTATTAGGAGCATTATACAATAGTCTCAATGCTCTTACAACAATATATTCTTAATGTTACTTATAACAACTAATTACAGTTTCATTATAAGATAAAGCCTACTACATATAAATTGATTAGAATCTGGACTGTCATCTTGTGGTACATATAAAAAATTAATTTTACTTAAAAACCTTCGAAGATTATAGGATTTTTTTGGTGGCGTTTACCAACTACAATTAAGGAATTATATAAGCTGACTTCATCATTATTATTATATGACGTAATCAGATGACTCATCGAAATTATGATTACGTATTTATATAACTATCGCAGCATATTTTTTCAGAGTTAGTTTACATCATCCACTTGAGGAGGAGTTTGGATAAAGTGCTATGGACGACAAAGAAGATAAAGCAGTAAAAGGTAAATTTATTCCACATGACTTTTTGTATTCGCTTTCCCCCTCACTATATTTTAGATTTAGTATTAGATTTAGACTATTCTCGATTTTCATTCTTTTTGAAAACTTCAAATATGATCCAATTTCCTTGAACCTTCTCACAATGGTTAAATTGTCGTTGATAAGAAGACAAAGAGCTTCTCATGTTAAACTAAAACGTGAAATTACCCCCATGATATGAACAAGACGAGCAGTGGCAGGAATAACTCTACTAACAACGATTCGTAACTATCTCTGATAATCGCGCTGCGGTAGAAATAAATCTCTGAGCAAAACCATTATCTTGTGATGCTCACGGGTTTTAAAAATCATATATTGTCCAATCAGATATACTTACTTAATTTTTATTAATTAACAATTGCGTCACCATGCAAAGTCATGCTATACGTGTGATGCAATATTGCGCACGAATTATATTGCGTAGATCATTGCAATATCACATGAGCTAGAATATTCGGTAATGTTCATTTTTAGAAACTAGATTTTGTCTACATGACAAATACACGTTAGTGATATAAATCCATTTCGAATACACGTACGTACTGCCAACATTGTGTGTAGGAGGTTTAACGTTGCGAGGGAAACATAAAGTCAAACATAAAGTCACTATGACGATGAAAGGCCTTTCACTCAAAACATTAAACCTCCTCCACACTATCTCGGCAGTACACCAACCTTTTACGGTATTCAATTTGTATTTCTACACTGCCTACACAACACATCACGTTGTTATAATTGATAACAATCATAGTTTGCATCACACCAACGCTCTTCCAGAAATGGTCCCACCATTAGTGATGTAGAAATGTAAAAAATGTCGCTTTCTCTGCATGAAGTATTATTACAAATATACACATGTCAAATATAAATATCCCGAAAAAATAAAGGCAATCGTCGCATTAAGGAGAGTTAACCCGTATAGTTTCCAACTATTGTGACAGTGTATGAGGAATATATATATCATCAAGAAGTCTTACGTCATATTATACTAAAATACTAAATCAGTTGACAATCATACTCCAAGGACTAACTACGACGTTCTTGCTCCAAGCGAGGCCCAGTTTAATACTACGGGAGACTAAACCAGATGTCGGATTGAAACTAAGCCTTGGCATAACAACAAACAGATCTGTGGTTGAGGGAAATTTCGATTGAATCGAGTGCGTGACCTTGAATGGAATTCGCGAACTTGGGAATCGAATGCGCGACCCTGTAACTCTAGACCAGCGGTCTAACCCCACTAAGCTATGGAACCATCTCCCGCAGATACTCCAACATCGTTCCCCCCTGTTCGCTGTACGTTGGCACTTGGCACTGTATGATTTAACGCTCAACTGATTACAATGTTGACATATACGACATTGCGGTACCGCAGGAATGTGATAACTTTTAAACTAAAACGAGTCTGTCAACAATGGAGGAACAAGAAGACGTTTCAAGACAGTATTCAAGATTGTTTCAGTATGATATATAATTTATAGACCTTCCGCTTGTGGAATTTGAAATATTACCCCTCGGGATGATATATTGTCACAATTGAAAAGAAATCCACGCTTGACATCGCACAAAATGACGGCATTCAGTCTTCAGAAGCATAAAATACGAGAATGAAAACGTTATATCTCAAGTACAAGAGCAAATACCGTAAAACTATTAACATTTCTCAACATTACACTTAAAGGCCTTTTATTTAAAAGTAATTTAGTTTTTGGGTACAGTTTCCCTTTAAGGACTCGTCGACATATCAAAGTTCTCTTCTTATTTCTCTCTTTTTAACTATAATAATAATAATATTTACATTACATCACATCACATCACATTGCATTGCATTGCATTGCTTTACGTTGCATTGTATTACGTTACATTGCATTGCATTGCATTGCTTTACGTTGCATTGCATTACGTTACATTGCGTTGCGTTGCGCATACATTTTGCGTTGCATTACATTACATCACATCACATCACATCACATCACATCACATTACATTACATTACATTACATCACATCACATCACATTACAGTTGCAGTGGATTGTCATCTTCAGATGACGAACCATATAAATAAAATATGCAGGTCAGCTTTCTTTGCTATTAGGAACATCGGTAAAATACGTAAGCATCTTAATCAGGATAACTGTGAACGATTATTCCACGCATTCATTACATCTAAGTTGGACTCCTGTAATAGTGTTCTCTATGGGTTACCTGACGTAGAAATTAACAAGCTCCAGCGTGTTCAAAACGCTGCCGCAAGATTCGTCACAGGTACTACGAAGCACGATCACATAACTCCTGTACTAAAACGCCTTCATTGGCTGCCTATACGCGCCAGGATTGACTATAAGATCCTATTACTTACATACAAGGCTCTGCATAACCAGGCACCGAAATACATTACAGAACTTCTAACGGCTTATAAGCCTGGACGTTCTCTTAGATCTGCAACTCAAAACTTTCTGGTAGTGCCAACCTCCAACACAAAGACCTATGGTGACAGATCGTTCTCAGTTGCTGCTGCCAAACTTTGAAACTCTCTACCAGTTTATATAAGAACCTCTGACACACGTCACGTTACGTTACGTTACGTCACATCAGATCACATCACATTAAGTCACCTAACATTTAACAATTAGACAACGAGCCCGCGTTTTCTATGAGCAGATAGTCAACGAGGCGGAGCCGAGTTGACTATCGCTCATAGAAAACAAGGGCGAGTTGTCTAATTGTTTTAGTATAAATTTACAACTTTCTAACCCAAGAAATAACTTTTATTTCGCATTTTTCATGGAAAAAAAGTAAATATTCTTTCGAAATCAGGCGACTTTTTCCCCAGAGGTTTATATCAGCGGATAGTAACTCCTGCGATAGCCAATCAAAATTGAGGATTTGTGATATAAACTTGTCAATTTATACTAATACATTATATTAAACTGTACAATATGCTCTCACATGCACTTGTGAAACTAATTAAATTGATATTTTTCAGTTCATTTTTAAATATTGTTAGCGACTTTGTGCTTCTTGTTTTATTGTCCAAGTTATTAAAATCCATTGATGCGTGATAAATCAATTTTTGTTTTCCCCAGTTTGTGTTGAATTAAGGTAGATGTAGGTAGTTGTTGGTCGTTATAAAATATTTATGAATGTTATTATTTCTATTTAGTTCAAAGTCCAAATCTATTAAACCGTTAATACAAACGTTAATACAATAAAACATGTTGTGCTGCGTAGGCAGTGTAGAAATACAAATCAAATATATAAAAAGGTTGGTGTACTGCTGTAATAGCGTGTAAGTAACGTTTCGAGCGAAGGACCTTCGTCAGAGAGGGAAACGTTTCACTCCGTCTGACGAAGGACCTTCGCTCGAAACGTTAGACAACTTACACACTATTTCGGAAGTATACCAACCTTTTTACATATTTGATTCGTTAATACTATATCCAGTTGTTTTCTTATTCGTTAAGTTATATATGAACAACGAGAGCGAGTGTTTCACCGGGATATCCAAACACGAGAAAACAATGTATGAAAACACGAGCGCGAAGCGCGAGTGTTTTTGTTAATTGTTTTCGAGTGTTTGGATATCCCGGTGGGACATGAGCTCGAGTTGTTCATATAGCATCTCAATTGAACACAATAGTAATTAGTTACAATTTAAATTGCAGTTTACAATTTTGAAGATTATTTGCATGCGTAATTAAGATATTAGATGAACAACGTTGTTCATCTAATATCCAGGTCACGCGTATTGTGTTGGCATGGTTCACCGGGGTATCCAACCGCAATCACCTGATTAATTCGCCTACTCTGATTGGTTAATTAACTCATGAATTATTCATGAATTTGAGATTACTATATCCAGTTGTTTTCTTATTCGTTAATACTATATCCAGTTGTTTTCTTATTTAGCTTTCTTATTTGTTCTCATCAACTAAAACCCCATTTTTCATGCTAAGCAATTTTCTCTTTTTTTTATGTAGACTGCCCTGAATCTGCTCACGGGGGAACAGCAGTGAATACTAAAACGAAACGGAATATAAAGGACGAGGAAGACGATACATGTTCTTTCATTATTCTACCAACAATACAGTCCATTTCCTCAGATATACGCCATTTTATACTCGAGAAATTGTATCGTGAATCAAACAAGTATTGGCAACCACCTATTAAACGCGGTAACACCGTTGCTGTGCAAACTCAAACCGGACTTTTGATGATGCATTTTTTTCATATGATCGGGAATATAACCTACCAACCTCGAAGGGAATCTCCACCAGTGCCACTAAACTTTGAGAGGGCAGAGTTTTCAAGTTGTGAATGTCGCAATTGTTTCAAGATTTTAGAAGACATCTTACGAACTGGAAAGTTTGAATTTTTAATATTTCGTAACTGTCATGGGAACGCGGATTTATCAATAGGAACCACTACGAAACCCATTTCTTCGGAGGAATTTCGTCGATTGAACAGCCTATTGATGGAGCTACTTAGCCATAAGGATGCTATAGATGATTTAAATCAGAAAACTTTTAAAATAGACGAAATCGGTAACAAACCCCCAGGTATAAAAACCGATCACGATATTTTGAAAGAGATCAATGAATTAAAACACCAATATCGAATATCCTTTGAGAAGATTTGGGAATTAAAAGAAAAAATCTGTGGAAATATACAAAATAGATTTGATAAAAACTCAGATGAAGCTTTACATGGAGAAGCAAGTAGTAGTAGAAACGTTCTATCAACTGGAGATATTGAACCGTCTAGAAATAGTGATAGCCTAATAGATCATAACTATTCTTTGCCGACATTGTTATCTTGTATATCACAACGGCTGAACATAGCTGACTGGGAGAAACTACGTCGTATGTTTACCTACCATGTTCCTGGAAGAGTTTTGGAAAACATTCAAAATGGAGTGGAGCTTTTTCAAGAATTCGTCGACAGAGATTTCATCAGCCATGAAAATTTAGAGTTCCTCCGTGGTATTTTTTACGAAATAAACCGTATAGACTTAGTTCATATTATTGATTGTGTTAAAGAAGGTGATTACAGCGTGTTGGACGAAGAGGGAATTGGAGAAGGAAGAAACAGGAACCAAACAGAACAAAATATTTCTACAAACGATAATCTACAACAACTGATTCGAAACTTAACCTTGAACACAAACCCCAACGTTTCCGACCCGCAAACCTCCCGTGTCCCCATAGCAACCAAGGCGACTAATACTACCTCGACGGATGACGTCATGCTACCCCGTAAAGGCCCACAGGTATCTACCGATCATTCTGTTCAAGAATATGTCCCTGAAGATTCCACTGTTGTTAGCAACTCTAACTTCGGTGGAGTCGATGGTGGAAATAACACAGCCACGACAAGAGCGAAGACCAGTGAGAATCACGAGCAGACGACGAGTGATCCCGATAGTCATCGTCATGTGGTGCAAGACTTGGGAGGTGATGGGGATACGTCCGCTGGGGAATATATTTTCTCGCCAAGTCCCGTGTTCTCGTGTAATCACTATGAGCGGTATTGTGATGTGCAGTTTAGTTGTTGTGAGAGATTCTGGTCTTGTCATCGTTGTCATAATACTGAGAGTTTATGTGAGACAAGGAATTTACGATCTCGAGATATTAAGAATGTCAAGTGTAAACAATGTTCAAAGGTTCAAGAGGTATGGCTTGTTTATTTTGATTATTAGTAATGAAGAATAGTTAATTTTTTATTTAATGTGCTTCGCCTTACATGAAATTATTGTACTTACACTAAATAAATACATACACTAAGTAAATACATACACTAAAACAACAAGAAAAAATACATAAGGAAAAGAAAAATGCTGGGACTCCACAACAGTATTCACTAATTACTGTGGGCCATGGATGATTGCTGTGTGGGTAGTAGATGGTGATGGTGGTGATGACGACGATGGTGGTGGTGGTGTTTATTTTGATGGTGGTGGTGATGACGATGGTGATTGTGGTGGTGGTGATCTTGATGATGGTGATGGTGGTGATGAAGGTGGTGATGATGAGGATGATGGTGATGATGACAATGATGGTGATGGTGGTGGTGGTGGTGGTGTTTATCTTGATGGTGGTGGTGATGACGATGGTGATTGTGGTGGTGGTGATCTTGATGATGGTGATGGTGGTGATGAAGGTGGTGATGATGAGGATGATGGTGATGATGACAATGATGGTGATGGTGATGATGACAATGATTGTGGTGGTGATGACCTTGAAGAGGATGGTGATGATCTGGATGAGGATGGTGATGATTGTGGTTACGATCTTGATGAGGATGGTAAATGATGGTGGTAGTGATGGTGGTGACGAGGAGGAGTACTTTTATACGATATAATGATGATTATAATAACTATTGTTTTAGATAGTAATGTTATGTATTTTCTAACGTAATTATTAATTAACATCTAGTTTCCAAAAGAAACACCACATTGTGTTGAATGTAATCAAAAGTTTGCAGAATATTTCTGCTCTATTTGTCAACATCTTACTGGAACACAAAGTCATCCTTATCATTGTGACAAATGTGGCATTTGCAGGTATGTTATTTTTATTATACTTCTTAATCTAGATTATCTTAATCAAAGATTATATAAGCTGAGAATTTGTATATGGTGAGAGCTTTCTTATTTGACATATAAATAACAAACCACGAGGTCACGAGTGGTTAGCTACATAACAGCGAGGCCAAAAGGCAACATACATCGTCTGCGCATAAATATGATCCGTTCTAAGTCTGGCCTAAATCTTATTTCATACATAACACATAAGGCTTAATCACCCATAGTAAACTATGTAATTTATGATACATGGACGATCGTCAAGCACGTATATCCTCAGAAAAATGTTTAAGAGTCGCAGACAGGAATCGAACCTGTAACCTTGTGATTGCCAGTGAGATGCTCTAACCATTGAGCCACCGAGACTCAGATGGAGAGCGAAGGTTACAATTATGTAGAAGTTCGATTGATACTGTATAAGGCAGTCACTATACTTCGGTAATGCTTGGGTGTGTTAATATATACACTGCTGTAGTGAATGTGGGAGAGCTTGGAGTGGACAGACGATACATGGACGATCGTCAAGCTCGTATCCTCAGAAAAACGATTTAGAGTCGTTGAGCGCAATCATATACATACATATAGTAATATACATACATCATCTTCATTTGGATACGCTGACCCCACATTCTTAACAATATTGAATTCCAGGAGGAGCGTATAATTATGTTAATCCTACCTAAGTATTACCAAAGATCACGTGTGACGTTTCCAGCGTGCTGATTGGTTAAGGCACCAGTTGATCGCGCGAAAACATAGTTGAAAATCGTGACGTCACACAATCTCCATAAATCGCAACTTTTATCAATAATACAGCTAAAAATGATAGTCAAACTATCAACAAATATAACAATGCCACTTTACGATGGAATATCCAACTACCATTACTAATTTTAGGCGAAAAGTTCCAACTTTAGACGGTGAAAAACGCGTCGCAAATTTCAACTAAAACAACGGTAGTTTTTGCGACGCCAGTTTCTTCACAACAAAAAGAAAACAGCGGAAACAAAGACGAACAACATTTACCTCGAACACTTAGTCGTGGCTTAGGCAGGTTTGTGAGACGATAAAACTTTTTGGTATCTCAATATAGCTACCTGAATACGAAAATATGGAGAAGTCAAAGAAAAACTCAGCAAAATCTGCGTACTCGTGACATCTTCGTGATATCTTCGTGATATCACGATTTTCGACTAGGTTTTCACGCTGACGTCGGCTAGTTTCCTATCCAGTCTTTTTATTATCCAGGGTATTACTATACTAACAATAACAACTAACAAGAAATATGACTTAATAACAGTAAAAGTATTTGATGGAGTGAGAATGTTTAAAGGGACACTCCGGCCCAAATACAAATGCAGTTCATATGAAAGATCTTACTGACTTTAGTTTATTTCCAAAGTTTCAGCATTCCTATCAATTTAGTTGAGAAGATATTGCTAGTTGAAGTTGAAAATTTGTGGATTTTGACGCCATATTGGTTTTGAAAATATGACGTCATTGAGTGATTCTTTATCGTCAGTGGAGTTGTTTTGATGGCGATCACATAGTGATAGTTATTGTGAATGGTCTTTGGACGAAAATTAGTCGAAATAAACTATTTAGTTCATCATGCAGGAAAGTAGAGGAGCTTCTTAGGCATAATACGAGATCACGTCACTCAGTGACGTCATATTTGAGAAACAAAATGGCGTCGAAATTGGACAAACTCTCCAACTACAACTAGCCACATCTTCTTAACTAAATTGATAGGAATGCAGAAACTTTGGAAATAATCTAAAGTCAGTAAGATCTTTCATATGAACTACATTTGTATTTGGGCCGGAGTGTCCCTTTAAGTTATTCTAATTAAAAGGTAAATAGTAAATATGAGATCAGTCGGTATTTCCACCCTACAAATTTATTCTTAAATTGATTTAATGTTGTTGCCTTTTTTGCCTCAGGTGGAAGACTATTCCAAAGCATTGCACCACTATATTTCAAACTACGTTTAAGAAAATTAGATCAGTTTCGTAAATTCTTAGATTATGATTTATATTAATATCTTTCAGTTTGACAAAACTGTCCCTCAGACATGGCGAAGATTGTCCATTAATAATTTTATAAATGAAGCAAGCCTTTAATGAAGCTTGTCTAAATTGTTCATGAAGAAAAGCTCTACGCTCATTCAAGCATTGGATGATGCACTAACTATTTTCTTAATTTCCCTTCTTCGTCGCAGAGTACATGGAGATCGGTCATTTCATTGTGATATTTGTGGTGTCTGTCTTGACGTTAACCTTCGAGGCAATCACAAATGTAGAGCAGGGTCTGCTCACGACGAATGCTGCATTTGTTTACAGGTAAGTTCGTTTAGAATTGAATAAAAAGGAGTGTTCATTCGACAGAGAAATTAGTTTAGTTTATTAGATTTATCACTCTCTAAGGTGAACGGATGACCCCAACAGGCTAGAAGCCCAGTTGATAGGGCCGTTCTGATGGCCCACGATTTAAGGTCGTTATCCGAGAAGACCCGAAAGTCTTACCATTTGCTGATATTATTGCAATTATTTTTAATCAATTATTTTTAAGACCCTGAGTGGTGGTCCTACCCAGGATATGAACCTGTGTCTCCCAGCTCATAGACATGTGTGGTAACCATTAGACCACAACAGCTGGTTGATTTTGATACAGTTTATTGCATTTAATTTTTGTCTGTCTTTTTTTAGGATGCTTTTACAGGATGTCAAATACTTCCTTGCTCTCACAAAGTTCATAAAGAATGTGCTTCGTTGATGTTACGTAACGGCATGTAAGTCTTACTTTAAGTGATCTGACCGTGTGGAACTGATATAGCTGAATAGAAAACCATTTTAATTTACTAAAATCTCGCGAAATATTAATGATAATGCTCGTCAACTAACACAGAGTATACTCTTTATGGTGTGAAATAGTTCTACAAACTTTCAAAAAGTTTGAAAACAAATATGCTTTTAGTGCTGCGTAGGTAGTGTAGAAATACAAATTAAATATCTAAAAAGGTTGGTGTACTACAGAAATAGCGTGTGAGTAGTCTAACGTTTCGAGCGAAAGCCCTTCGTCAAAGAGTGAAACGTAAAGGTCCTTCGCTCGAAACGTTAGACTACTTACACACTATATTTCGGTAATGCACCAACCTTTTTATATATTTGATTTGCTTTTATAACTGTGTAAAGTTTCAAAACTGAACTAGTACCAGTAAATACAATCTTTCTCATGTAAATACACGAATTATTCATGATTTTTTACTTAAATAAAAAGTATTTTTCTTTTTTAGAACCAAGTGCCCGAAATGTCGAGAGAGTTTTGAAGATCGTATTGAGCGTCGTCCTAAACATTCTAAACCATAATCATTTAAGCTTAAACATATATTTTAAAAACTTAACCTTATATTTTATTTTATTTTATTTTATTTTATTTTATTAGCTTTAGCAACTGTGCAACAACCAAAAAAGAAACCTAACATAGATTACACTATACAGTAATAAAACAATGGCAGGGTGACCGCAACAGCATAGCCAATTACTGCGGACCCAGTAATTCAATTATATTATAGGTGTTTGCCAGGGATTTAAAGTAGAAAAAGTAAAGTCTAAAAGGAAATTGAATTCGACACGACTTTTAAGATATAAATCAAGATAGACATCAAGATAGCTTGGAATATCAGTTTGCTATTACAACATTGTAAAAGCAAGATTGGAAAAGCAAGATTGGAAAAGCAATAAGCAAAATCGGAAAAGCAACATTGCAAAAGCAGCGTTGCAAAAGCAAAATTGGAAACAAAATGTCGACATGTGTATTCGACACACATGTTTTCTTGAAGAAGATTTTAATCAGACATGAACGAAGAAGAAGGAGGCTTTAAGAGGTTGGTGGCTAAAGCCTGGAAAGTTCATCTCTAATCAGGAATAATCACAAGTAACTTCTATGAAGAAATCTATAAGTATATGTTATTCGACACATAATTCATATTTTAATCAGACATATTCGAAGAAGAAGGCTTTATGGTGGTGGCTTAAGTCAAACTTCATATACTCAGGAATAATCAGACAGGTGTTTTTTATAAATTTTTATAACATAACTTTTAAGAAGAAAATTAAATAAATGTTCCGATAGCTAGTTTTACAAAGAACAGTGCATTGTAATTTTAAACATAAAATTGATTGTTATTTCTTGTATAACGTCTCTATAACGACTGACTATATTAACTATTATATATACTCACTATGTTAACCATCTCAGTCTCGGTAGCTCAATGGTTAGAGCGTCTCACCGGCAATCAGAAGATTACAGGTTCCATTCCTGTCCGGGACTCAGAATAATTTTTCTGAGGATACGAGCTTGTCGATCGTCCATGTATCGTCTGTCTACTCCAAGCTCTCCCACATTCACTATAGTAGTATATATATTAACACATCCAAGCATTACTGATATATAGTGACTGCCACATAGGTAGTACATATATCAATCGAACTAATGCATCATTGTAACCTTCACTCTCCATCTGAGTCTTGGTGGCTCAATGGTTAGAGCGTCTCACTGGCAATCAGAAAGTTACAGGTTCGAGGAATCCGGGACTCGAGGACTTTTTTTGAGGATACGAGCTTGACGATCGTCCCTCACTATATGAACTAATAATTATATACATATAACAAAATTGCTGCTCCAGTTTTATTGAACTGCCTATTTTATTATGTTTGGTCTTTTTATGTATTTATAATTTCTGGCACTTTCTGATAATAATTGCTTTAAAGTGCCTATAACGTCAAAATATTTCATTGTCTTATTTGGAAGAACTTTTAAAATGATAAAGTAACTTCTTTTGAAGATTTTTGCGTCTTCGCTTTGTTTTTGAAATATTTCTGTTTGTTTGATATGCAAATATCTGGAATTTCGTCACACATGCATAATGACTTACCGGAGAAGTTTGTATGTCACTTTCATTCTCAAACGAAATCCTTTAAAATCAAGAAGTTTGGTGTTGTGGGAGAAACCTGCGCACATGTTATTCACACTTCAGTGTTTTTAGTTCGTGAAGGCAAAGATATATAACATTCTGTGATAACGACAGGCAGTGACATAATATATCCAGTGTAAACTATAGCATATACAACATAGAAAAACTTAGTATATTTAATTCATTGTAGAAAGAACATAATGTTGGAATATGTTTGCATTGTAAAACATGTTTACTAAATGGAGCGTAGTATCTCTGCATCCAACGTTTCCAGGGTCATTTCTTCTACAACAGGGTCCTGGTTTATCATTTCTGTTAAACATAAAAGAAAAGAGCACTCTTTAGTGTAAAGTCGATCCTTTCGATATTTTAAAGAAAAAGAGTGACAAATGTGAATTTCTTCCAAGTATAAATAACTTTAAGCAGAATGTAACCAGAATTACTAGATAACTTCACCGCCCATTAGTGCTCTAATAGGGCCAGCAAATACATGGCACTCGTACCAACCCACTGGGTGTGGGATTGTTAACACGTTACGCTATGTTCGATTATCCGCTCTTTTTAAAAAAACTACGTTCGCTAGCCGGATAAGCTGTACGCATATTGTAAACAGATAATTTATCTTTGTTTTAATATATATTGTAGCTTTGGAAGTTGATTATTTCTCAAGAAAACGTTCGTCGAAGACAGCCGAAAGTTCGTGTTTTTGTTTACAAGATGGTATCCGTATTACGAAAATTATATTTTTGGGCGTGTTCGATTATCCGCGCTTTTAAAGAGAACTAAGTTAGCTACCGGGATAAAGCTGTACGTATGTTGTAAATAGATAATTTAACTTTCCTTTGATATATTCTATAGCTTTGGGGGTGGTTTATTTCTCAAGAAAACGTTTGCCAAAGGGTTAGGACCTTTGTTTTTTTGGGGGTTGGTTACAATCCAATTAACTAGGAGTCATCGTGTCAGCTATTTGCTCGTTAATTCACTCTATTTGCTCGTCAATGCCTTCTATTTGCGCCTCCTTATAAGGAATACGTACTAGATACCCTATCAAGATCCCGAGGTTAAAGCAACCTGCAGGTAAAATATCCAAAAAAGTGGCAAAAATTCGTTGGGATGCTTTTTTGCGAATAAAATTAGTTTTTGTTTCATTGAGAAATTATTATCAATTATTATACCGAGATCATATATACAGGTCCTTAATTTAATGTGCTGGCTTAATTTAATAAACAATAAACAAGTACCTGGCCATCTAAAGAACTATTGATGTAAACGTTAGTTGATGATAATATGTCTTCATTCAGAACATCAACATGATCTTCTGGCCATTCTTCATCTATGAAAAAAACAATTATGGTAGTGTATTCTCTTGTTCGACCAGGTTGGCAATTTCTGGTGAACCACTCGCAGTGTCGTTAACAATAAGCCAGTTCATAATGTCGACTGTGCATCAAAATGACGTGTTCTGCGTCGGAATAAAACTTATTTCAATTCATAATATCAGGCTAAAACCACAATAGACATTTCTTTGAAATAAGTTTTATTCCGACACAGAACGCGTCATTTTGATGCGCAGTCGACATTACGAACTGGCTTATAGTGAAGATTAACCAATGTACCTTAACATCTTGAACTTTTTTCATTATTTTAAAGATGTTAAAGGCATTGGCAACAAAAATCACAATTTCCATTTTTTGACTTTCTGATCACCAAACAGGCTTACGAAGGTAATCCAAGTAAACAAAACTACTCTTGTACAAAACAACAGCACTAATTTTGACCAAAGAAAATTAACCATTAATTCTTATTGATTAAAGTTTTATAAATTATGATTTTTGTTGCCATTAATGTCCATGATTTGTGTATTGTGTTCCACAAGTGTGCGTAAAAGATTTGAATTATGTTCTTACCGTCGTATTGATTATGTTCCTGTACTTCTTCTGCTTGATTTGGTTGCATTTCTTGGTTGCCTCTGGCCTCCATTCTTGCTCTATCTGTTAATGATGTCAAATTATCTTTACTGGGGAGTCAGAATGACAAAACAAATTCAATAACTTGTCCGATCTTGATCAGACTTTGGACTCTTTGTTTCCGTTATGTAGGGTAAATTAAAAATGAATTCAAAAGTTGATTTGTGATTACAATGATTTTCATGCAAAATGTGACCTAATTCAACCTGTTATAGGTTATCAGCTGTTTTCTCACGACAAATATCTTGCATTATTATACATTCAAACTTCATTCTCATTTCTTATTCGTCAACATACTCCAGTGAATTCTCAATGTCCGACAGGCGCGACGTCATTTCCGTCGAATACTGTGAATTATTGGACGGAGGTGTCCAAACAAAATTATTGGACGCTGATGACGTCACTAATTACAAAATTGCTTGTAGCTTTCAACAATGTATAATTCAGCTTCGGCAGATAACATTGACCTCGGTCTGGATAATTCTTGATATCATGCTCAGCCTCATCCAATAATTGTTTATTGACGTGATTTGAAGATATCTTCATTCGCATTAGTACAACTGTATTTGTTGATCACAAAGATTATTTTAAAGTTATCTCTACCAATATTTACTCGATTTCAATTCTGCAAACAGATTTGGACTTGTCCAAGTACATAACATACGTGCCTATCATGTTACGAGAACGTGCATACCATTCGTAAAAAACTGTTTATGTTATTGTAGTTCATCAGATCAAAAATCGCCACTGACTATCACCCTCGTTAGCTTCACGACCTCGCTCGGGAGCGGGAAAAACACTTGTCATTTTGGTTATACGAGTCTCGCGTATTTCGGCTGAATATGCATGAACTGGACGTTACAGCTGTTGTGGTCTAGTGGTTACCACACACGTCTATGAGCTGGGTGGCACAGGTTCAAATCCTGGGTTGGACCTCCACTCAGGGTCTTAAAAATAATTGATGAGAAAGTGCTCTCTTTGGCACTTTTCAATAATAACAGAAAATGATAAGACTTTCGGGTCTTCTCGGATAACGACCTTAAATCGTAGACCCTTGGAACCCCTATCAATTGGGCTTCTAGCCTGTTGGGTATTCCGTTCACCTTAGAGAGTGATAAATCTACTAAACTAATAAACTAAATTGATGTGACAAAGAGAAATGGATATTTATCAATTGAGTGAATGAAATGTACTCTTTCTACTTTTTGTGTAGCTAGGTTTAGTTCATTTTTATGTTCATCGAATGTAGAACCTAGAAATATGCTGTCTTCAATTTAAGTTATTTAACCCTCGGTGGCTAATTCGCCCTCAGGTAGAATGAAAAATAATAATAATATAAATATAATAATAATATAAATATAATAATAATATAAATAGTTATTCGACACCAATGAAATAACCTGTTTAGATAAAATTCGCTCAATTCCCAAACTTTCATTGTATTTCACTGCTGAATCAATGTGCAATGTTTTTGCGTGTCCCTGCTTTGACGTCATTTCCTGTGAGTAGTAAATCTCTTTAGCAGGGGAAAAGGTATGAAGATGAAATTTTCGCACGACAAGATATTTTACAATTCTTCTCAAGAGATTCCAAAGATCACCAATATGTAAAATCCCCAAACCCTGGTTAGGAACTTTGACAGTTTCACCCTTTTTACAAGTACCTTGGTCATCAGCATCTAAAGAACTATTGATATAAACGTTAGTTGATGATAATATGTCTTCATTCAGAGCATCAACATGATCTTCTGGCCATTCTTCATCTATGAGAAAACAATAATAGTGTATTTTCTTGTTCGTCTAAGGGGAAGGTTGGTAATTACTGATGAACCACTCGCAGTACCATAACATCTTGAACTTTTTTCAATATTTTAAGATGTTAAAGGCATTGACAACAAAATAATAATTTCAAATTTTGTGCATTCTGATCACCAAACAGGCTTACGAAGGTAACCCAAGTAAACAAAACTACTCTTGTACAAAACAACAGCACTAATTTTAACCAAAGACAATCCAGTCATCCGCCATCTTGTAATATTTTGCTTAATTAACTGGAAAGCTGGTGACGTCGCACCCGATGAAACTACTTTGTGGGTGGTCGAGTTTCTGCAAAATTCTTTGATGGCAGATGACAGGATTTTCTTCAGTCAAAATTAGTACTATTGTCTTGTACAAGAGTAGTTTTGTTTACTTGAATTACCATCGTAAGCCTGTTTGTTAATAAAAAATCATTATGATTTTTGTTAGAACGCAATACACAAACATGGACATATAATGGCACAAGTGTGCCTAAAAGATTTGAATTATTTTCTTACAGTCGTAATGTTCTGTTGCAGTGTTTACTTCTGTTTGACTTGGCTGCATTTCTTGGTTGAGAGCCCTCGAATTGTCGGGTTGTGTAGTCTCATTATTACCCATGGTGTGACCATTGTCTTCTTCATTGCTTGAATCGGGTGCTCCGGACTGCATTGTTGCTCTGTCTGTTGCAAATTTATCTTTACCTGGGTGGGCAGAATGACAAGAAATCATTGACTTGTCCGATCAAAAAATAGCATTAAATTAATAATTATTGAAAATTGATTTTCAGGAAAATTAATATGGCAACAAACTAATGGAGCAAATGACAACCATTACGTCTGAAACGAGCCTAGGACTATAGCGTTCTGTTACGGACAATATTGTATACGAAATTGTGACAGAAACTTCGATGTCGAAATGTACGGTATATCGATGTTGATACAACGATGATCAAACTCTATAAATATGTCGATGTCGAAACACGATGTACATCGATGTCGAAAAATACACGCAAATAAAACGAAAGCAAACGGAAGTACTCGTGTACAAAACCGGAAACATAACAAGACTTCCGAAAAATGATAGAATCATTAGAATGCGCTATTCCTGGGCGTTCTTTGTCAGCGCCCGCAAGCAATCGTCTTCTGGATTATCCTTTTATTAGTATTAGTATTAAGGTTAGTACTAGAAAACCCATTAGGCGTGGAGTATAGGGTCGTGTCCGATCGATTCAGCGATGTTGCACAAAATGTAATGCTCTTTCAATCGGTAGTTGGCGCTTGAGTGGTGCGGGCCTAACAAAGATTCACGCGAACGTTAAACATGACCGGCTCTTAGCCGTCTCGGGCAACCGCGCTAATTGGTAGAGTTTGGCTTAATTTGATGAGCATTCCCCTATATTTCCTAAATCTACTCTCTCACTCCAATTTTCAATGTTCCCTCAACGTTTTCTCATTCCAAAGCTTGTCCAGTTTAAATGCGTCTACGTAAAATCCAGACTTAATTAGCATCGATTTGGTCTTCCGTCGTGGCACCGTCTTCCATGTTGGGCTAGGTGATAGACAAACATCTTTGTGAATTATTATTTCCGATTGCTTTATCTTCTTAGGATTATATGGTACAAATCGTCATTTCGAGTTACGACTGTTGTTTCTTGAACCCCCCGTAATGTTGATGCCGACGTATGGATTATAGCCAGGCATAGTTTGAATGCTCGATCTCTCTGAGCCAAGTGCAGGGTTTGTATTCATTTCAGAACCCCTGGGAAGTTGAAATCGCGAGTTAATTTCATCTTCTGAATTTTGAAACAAGTGCCGCTGGATTCTCCCTACGAGTTGGGTGAGCAGATGGGTTATGCAAATCACCAAGACTTTGTACAACACATGTAGCAATGCAGCGAAGACGCTCTTCTTCCGACATATTAAACTACATGTTCTAAGGATTTATGGTGAAGGAAAATTTCGAGTGTTGGAATATATACATTTTAAGACCAAACCTGGAACCAGTTGCGAAAAATGCAACTTCAAGGCCTTCCGGCTGGAATTGAACCCGCGATCCGCTAGTGCAGTGCTCTGACCACTGAGCTACGGAGGCCGTTGTCGAGAGCCTAGTAACGAGTTCTGTATAGGCGTATAGCTGATTTGGCGGGAAAATGTATAGGATCGATCTCCATATGACGCATTCATTTCCGGTTTTGTACACGTGTACACCGTGTTTCGAACATCGACTTATTTATAGAGTTTAATGATCGTTGTATCAAAATTTTCAATTATTTCAATTAAAGTTTTCGACATTGGTGTATCGAATTTCGTCATCGAGCTATTTGAGTTTCGATATCGACGTATCAATAAATTTAAGATACGACATTGTATTATTATTTTCAACATTGTATTGTTAACAAACGAACATCGAAATTTGTTAGTTCGACATTCTAATATACTGTTTTGGTAATATACAATATTATCCGTAACGGAACGCGATAGAGGACTTGGATTTCGACACTGAGTTTGTTTTTAAAATTATAGTAATTGAGGTACCAGGCGCGCCCAGCGAATAACTATTATGCACGACATTTTAATCGAACAGTTTATTTAGTAACGTTTCGATACATGTGGCAACAACACTAGCGCAGATTAACGACAATAATATAGTCACTCAACATAATCCCCAAACTACGCGGCTGCTCTTTCGTGACAATATCTCATCATAAATTCTATTCGGGTACATCAGCTTTTAGTATAAAAGTGTATATTGCAGACAGTCCCAAAGAAACGCTTTACGGCAGTCTGCATGAATATAATGCATAAATTATTGTCCGATGAAGTGCCTTACCTTATTTAACGGTTCCCCAATCCTGTAGGACTTGTCCTAAATATTTCTCAATCGTATTCATATTACTTGTTCGAGATACATGTCGTTGCGGATCTTTTGTTCATCTTCATGGCCATGACATTTGAATGAAAATATATGAACCTTTTTATATCAACCGCGCGAACCGCCGGATTCAGACCGGTTTATCTGGTTTATAGGCCTGTTAAGGTTGGTGTACACGTGACGACAAATCGCGGGAACGTGTTACAGGGACAAATCCCGTCGTATGCACCATTCGAAATCTTGTCGCCGGGACAAAATTTTGTCTCCGCAACATGTCCCATCGTATAATCAGCAGCTAGTCCCTGCGACAAAATTAAAATAATCCAATCAAAGTTATTTTATTTTCCTTTTCCTTCTCTGACATGTCCCTTTGTGTAACCTCGACAGGAGAAATATCCCCGGAACATAAAATCACTTTCATAATTTAACCATTTCAACGAGGTTCCATATCATAGACATTTCAACGAATGCTAAATGTCCTTTTCTTCCACTAAAACATTTCTATGCAATCTTATAGTTGACGGGTTGAGGTTGAATGCAACCGAAAGCAGCTTTCTACGTTTTAGCCGATAACGTTTTCGTGAAAATGCTAACGATAACGTTATGGATAGAATGAGCACACGGCGTGGAGAATTCTCATTGTTTGGAGTGTAAAATTCGATTGTGCAAGGGGCAGTTCAGAAGAATCCTAGTATGGGGGCATACACGGCCCACAAAGAACGTCTGCGAAGGAGGCTAGAAGAATCCAAAAGAGAAGCAAGTTTCATTATTACTAAAATATTTCTAAAGATTAACTTCTATTTCACACTACAGTATGTTCACGCACAAAGAGATATTAATTTAGGGAATATGTATTTCCCCTAATCAATGACGTCATTATTTATATTGTGCTCTCGACAGCAATAACATCAAAATACTCTAAAAGGTTGGTGTACTGTTGAAATAGTGTGGAGGAGGTCTAACATTTCTTGTGAAAACATGAAATACTGTAAAATACAGCTTAACTGTTGCCCATTCTACAAGACAAATAGGATGCACAAAGTGTGAAATGAAGTGATCGCTCAGCACGGAATTCCATACAAACGTTACGCAGAAATCAAGACTGACTCTTGTTGTTATATATGGCCTTGTGATCAGACTCGGGATAATTGAACTAATTAAATATGTTTCACCGCATAACCAAATATCACCATTTAAGGCCATAACACGATATATATAACCATATATAGAGCCATGTCTGAGCTGAATTTAATTAAAATTAGCTATGCAGTCTCATGCTGCTCGCGCGCATAGCTAATTTCAATTCAGCTCAGATATGGTTATTATATATCGTGTTATGGCCTTAAATGGTGATATATGGTTATGTGGTGAAACATATTTAATTAGATCTGATCACAAGGCCATATATAATAACAAGTCTGTCTTGATTTCCGCGTAACAACGTTTCTTGTCGTCGGAACTAGTCCTGTAATTTCATATATAATATCATACATCAACTAAGAATCTTCAATCGAACCTGTAACCTTCTGATTGCCGGTGAGACGCTGTAACTATTGAGCTACCATGGAGAGCGAAGGTTACAATGCAATGGTTCGATTGATATATGTACTGCCTATGCAGCAGTCACTATATATATATATATATATATATAAGTAATGCACTTGGCCTTGGATGTGTTGTGATTGCATTCTGTAGTGAATGTAGTATGTTCTGTACTCTGTAGTCTTTGTGACATCACTTCGAAAATTATATGACACTTCACCCGACACTTGTAGATAACTGCAAGAATGAACTTAGTCTTAAATTCAATAATGCAATATATATACAACCAAGCAAGCGAGTCGTTACCATGGAATGATGATGTTTTCGCTGCATACGTATTACATATCGTTTAGCTTTATTATTTGTACATCGTTTCCCCAAACTTTAATCGCCGTATCCTAAATAAGTAAGTGTTAAACCTCGAAAAGAATGACGCGATGACTTTCATAGATAGATAACCGATCCAGACTGTCCAACACTGAAAACGTTCGACCACAAATTGTCTTTAAGATTATAGAAAAGTTTTCGTTCAGCCATTATATTCAAGTTCCTTCAGCTTACGTTTCCCCAACCTCGTACCCAGGGTCTTATCTTCGCTCCCCATCTTGTATAATGTTTACACATAGTTACTATGGTTTACAAGAGAGACAGTTTACATATTTTGAATGACGTCGTTAAATTCCGATTTTGAAATAAACTGGTTTTAAACTGGTTTTGTATTTTTGTTTATAAAATGAACTAGCTTCTGGGCAAAACAACACAATCTTCATCGACCTTCAAATAAGAATCTCACGAGATGCTACATCAGTAAAAATTTCTCAGAGAAACGAATAAAGGTTAGCTTCTTGAGCTGCCTAGCCATTGGAATACAGGACCTGTATATCAGTGTTATTTCAAATAGCATTGTCGAGACGTTGACTACGTTTGTATAGGAATAAACAATTATTCGTGTTTTCTAAGGAGCTTTTCGACACAAATTTAACATGAGCTAATAGTATATCAAAAATTGTCTTCTTAAGCAATCTATATATTGTGACAATGCTAAGGTAAATATCTAAATATAGCGCTGAAGATGGCCCTGCACTCTGTGGTTACACAGATCGATATAACACGGTGACAGAGAATATAATAGCCTATATAGCATGCATAACTAGCTAGCGATACAACTGTATCAGCAGTGATACCGCTAACACCTCAATAGCATTACATAACTATACTCATACAGCTAACACATCATGTACACTATAGCATAACAGAAGTAATATTGCTTAGACCTGTGTAGCTTAACTATAGTGATACAGCTAACACCTCTATGGCATTACATAACTATACTCATACAGCTAACACATCATGTACACTATAGCATAACAGAAGTAATATTGCTTAGATCTGTGTAGCTTAACTATAGTGATACAGCTAACACCTCTATGGCATTACATAACTATACTCATACAGCTAACACATCATGTACACTATAGCATAACAGAAGTAATATTGCTTAGATCTGTGTAGCTTAACTATAGTGATACAGCTAACACCTCGATAGCACAACTAGTGATACAGCCAACAGCCTGATTAATCTTGCGAATATATATAACTGCTTCATCTTTGTTGGACAGAAACTTGTATTCTATATACGGTAACTTATAATATACATCATGAACTGTAGTAATTCATCTCTCTGTTATCTAATAAACGCGGAACAATAAATGTTTGAGTCACAATAACCTTCCTCACTACAAAGAGAAAAGGGGATTTTAATTTCCCCTTTTTAAATGACGTCACAGAATTCCGGTATTAAATAATACGCAGCCGTCAGTTCGAGTTCGTTATTAAGCGAGCCATTAGAACGTCTGCGAAGGAGACTAGGCTATGGGCTGTTGTCAGAACTTTCCAGTATAAGAAGTATTTCTCTATGTGTTATTTTACTTCTAACATACATAAACAACTTGGCATTCATTGTAAATTCTTCGAGATCGCGGACCAACCCGTTTCGAAATCGCTCGTCATCTTTTAGTGTAGGTCTACCGCGATCGGCGTGTACAATTGTGAGCGTATATAAAACCACGATACTTGCCAGCGACATTACTGACCAATAACTATGTCTGTGAATGTGTTAACTCGTCCAAGAAAGAACACTTGACTTCGAACAGCTTGATCAAACGATCAGGGAAGAGATGAAAGAAAGCACGCGTGAAGATTAGCATATCAGTTATAAAGCTCAGTTTTGCAAAGCCTGACGGCATGATGCAATAATTGCCATTTCGCGATCAGACAAAACAAGCCCGAGTAAATGGTTGTATAAAGTTAATGAAAAATTCCATGGGCAACAACACAAAGTCCATCTACAGTTACTAAGTCTATCGTATAGTTACTAAGCTATATGACCATTCAAAATGCTATATAATGTTCTTTAGAATTCTTTAAGATATTTAAGATATTCTATAGAGTTCAAAATGCTATAGAATGTTCTTTGGAATTCTTTAAAGTATTCTATATAACTCAAAATGCTATAGAATGTTCTTTAGGATTCTTTAAAATATTCTATAGAATTCAAAATGCTATAGAATGTTCTTTAGAATTCTTTAAAATATTCTATAGAATTCAAAATGCTATAGAATGTTCTTTAGAATTCTTTAAAATATTCTATAGAATTCAAAATGCTGTAGAATGTTCTTTGGAATTTTTAAAAATATTCTATAGAATTCAAAATGCTATAGAATGTTCTTTGGAATTCTTTAAAATATTCTATAGAATTCAAAATGCTATAGAATGTTCTTCGGAATTTTTTTAAATATTCTATAGAATTCAAAATGCTATAGAATGTTCTTTGGAATATTTTAAAATATTCTATAGAATTCAAAATGCTATAGAATGTTCTTTGGAATTCTTTAAAATATTCTATAGAATTCAAAATGCTATAGAATGTTCTTTGGAATTCTTTAAGATATTCATATTCTATAGAATTCAAAATGCTATAGAATGTTCTTTGGAATTTTTTTTAATATTCTATAGAATTCAAAATGGTATAGAATGTTCTTTGGAATTTTTTAAAATATTCTATAGAATTCAAAATGTCATAGAATGTTCTTTGGAATTTTTTAAAATATTCTATAGAATTCAAAATGCTATAGAATGTTCTTTGGAATTCTTTAAAATATTCTATAGAATTCAAAATGCTATAGAATGTTCTTTAGAATTCTTTAAAATATTCTATAGAATTCAAAATGCTATAGAATGTTCTTTAGAATTCTTTAAAATATTCTATAGAATTCAAAATGCTATAGAATGTTCTTTGCAATTCTTTAAGATATTCATATTCTATAGAATTCAAAATGCTATAGAATGTTCTTTGGAATTTTTTAAAATATTCTATAGAATTCAAAATGCTATAGAATGTTCTTTGGAATATTTTAAAATATTCTATAGAATTCAAAATGCTGTAGAATGTTCTTTAGAATTCTTTAAAATATTCTATAGAATTCAAAATGCTGTAGAATGTTCTTTGGAATTCTTTAAGATATTCTATAGAATTCAAAATGCTATAGAATGTTCTTTGGAATTTTTAAAATATTCTATAGAATTCAAAATGCTATAGAATGTTCTTTGGAATATTTTAAAATATTCTATAGAATTCAAAATGCTATAGAATGTTCTTTGGAATTCTTTAAGATATTCTATAGAATTCAAAATGCTATAGAATGTTCTTTGGAATTTTTTAAAATATTCTATAGAATTCAAAATGCTATAGAATGTTCTTTGGAATTCTTTAAGATATTCTATAGAATTCAAAATGCTATAGATGAAATATATTTTACAATTCTTCTAAAGAGATTCCAATGGGGTAAATACGTACCTAAAATGAACAGGTTTTGTGATTGGCTATATGGAACAAAAGTGATAGGGTTTGGACATTGGTTTCTTTGTGGTTGATTCTATTGTTTTATTGTTTTAATCAACCAATCAAGGTGATGACCCTTCCAATGACCACAAATACGTAAAATCCCCCCAAATACTTAAGTAAGAGTACTAATCAATTTTAATTTTATCTGTATAAGTATTTTGAAAATGAGACAGAATGGCTTTCTCGGTTTCTCAATACATCATCTCGATCCAGAGATATTCAGGTTTTTGAAACAAGCAAATTAGATGCCTATGACATCAGTTTCTCACATAGACTAAATAAAATTCACAAAATTAAATCACAAAATTAAATTTTGTATTATCTTCGAAAATTATCTTGCCTTATCGCGTAAAACTTGCTATCGTCCGATCAACCATAGCGATGTCAATTATGATCAACGACATCAATTGCAGCAAGTGTTAAAGTTACTTTGCATGTGGATACAGACCACCAAATTGAAGAACATCGTTCAAGTTTTATGATCGCCAACAGATTAGTTTCAAAACCTCTAAGTTCCTTTATCAAAAACCTTCGTTTTCTACCATAGTAGAACATAGTAGGCTATGCACCAACTACATCAGTTTCTAATTGGTTAAGTTAGTGGAAATAATAATAATAATAATACAGATTTATATAGCGCCTTTTGCAAGCTTCAAAAGCTCTGTTTACATGAATGTATATACAATTAAATTAATAACTAATAAACTATTAGATAAAATAAGTTCAACTACATGTATAGAAGGCTTGATTAAAAAGAAATGTCTTAAGTTGTTTTTTAAAAATGATAGTCGTTTCACTGTTTTTAATCTTCAATGGAAGAGGATTCCAAAGCTCAGGTGCAGCTACCTGGAATGCACGAAATCCAAAAGACTTAAGCTTATACTTCGATTTTTCTAACAAATACTTATTGCAAGATCTAAGATTGCGTGAGGGATTATAACGTTCGATAAGTTCTTTAATATATGCTGGAGCACGATTGTGAAGTGCATTGTAAGTTATCAGAAGAATTTTAAATTGAATGCGCTGTTCAACTTCTCAACCAGTACCAACCCGAAAATATTTGGCACTGAAGAGAAAACAAGTAATTTTGCTTTAGAAATTAAGATGTTTGGAAACCAATCTGCATTACTGATGGTGAAGACTTTTCTAGTGATTTGGTTGGTTAATTTCGAATATATGTCGTCCGACTGTAAGACTAGCTTGCATAAAAAAGACTTTATTTGCATAACAAAAAGTCCAACTAACTCAAGAACGAAAATAGAAACAGTTAACGGCATTCTTCATAATTACTCAGGCTACTGTGGTAGCCGAGTCTAGGTTTCGCGTTTTTGTTAGTATTTTTGTGGTCGAGATATGGCCCCAACAGGTTTTGCGAAACTGAGGCATTTGACTATATATATCTTTGCATGTCATGTGTCTTCTTTCTTTTCTTGGTTCGAATCAATCGAAGGGACGTATTTCTTGCGAGTATCTTGTTTTTATTTGCAATTTATTCTTAAAGATAAACCCAAATATAGGATAGGATGGGAACTTTATTTAAAGAGGGTTACACTAAATAGTACAAAGTACTAACAATTTTTACAAAATGAAAATGTATATATGTGTATACCTATATATATATATGTACAAAAGTATAAAAATTAATGACTAAATTACATGAAAATGTTAATATAATGATACAAGGTGAAGTCCTAATTGCGTGACAGTTGAAATACACTGTGTAAAGTTAAAATCAGAAAAAGACGTGAATTGCTTAAATTCTTTTTGGTAATCACGAAAACACCTATACAAAGACTGCTTAAAGAAATTAAAGGAGCCAGATGAACGCAGACTAAGTGGCAGTTTGTTAAAATATACTAAACCTATCTATATCCCTACCTCCCAGAGTCCTACCCCCCCCCCCCCTAGAAGGCCTGATCCCTACGGCCTGAGGCCCAATCAGGCGTTTTTTTGGGCGAGAACTTAAGGGCGCGGGCGAGCGAAATTTGAGGTCGACAACAGTCGACGCCATTTTAATAGGTAAGAATTTTAAGACTTTTATTATAGTAAATAAAATGTAAGAGAGACCACCTAAAGACTTGCTTCACGTTCTGGTGTCGAAATGTTTATAATGATTTACAATAATTGGATATATACTTATTTATGCTGTGTAAGGAGAGGACACAGAAATATTACATCATTGAGATATTTAGTTTAAAAGTAGGGTTAGTATTCCTTTATTTCAAGGTTAGGACTAGAGTTTTTATTTGGGTTATGGGTAGGGTTAGGGTTTTTGTTCTTGTAAGGCTTCTGAATCTTAGAAAATAACCTTGATATGTCTGACGTGTGTCCAGTACAGTGAGTACACGAAGGAAATGCCCTGAAAAAGGTAGTTAGTTATACAAAGGTTTAGTCTACTCCCAACAAACTGTAGAAGGCTTTAAAATACTTGAACTTTGTGGGTCACAGGTCAAGTTTTTCTTTGTTATTTGACATGCACATATAAAATTAAATTAAACCAACTGGAATCAACATTACTTCGACAAGATTACTACAAACTATACAAACTATTACATAACCTCATGTTGTGTGTAAAATCAAAACTCAAAGAAGGTTGAGTACTGTGAAGGACTTTCAATCAGTGAATTGCTTTCATTCTCTGAAGAAGGCCATCATCAAAGTCTTTAGATATTGAAAGTGTTTCTTCAGAAAGTGAAACATATCAGTGAAACAAAAACTTGTATAGATCAAATAATAATATTTTACATACATAAGTTTCATGCATGTTTTTATTTCACTTTATATATTTCACTTTGATAAAAACATTAGATGTTCTTCGGCAGTACATTAACCTGTTTACTGTCTATATACAGACTTTTAAGCTCAATTTTTCGTTGATTTGATCCCTTTATTTCACGATGGTAACACAAAGGTACAACATACTAACAAACCTGTTGCCCTTGCTGGGAACCTTATGCAAATTAATGAACTTGAACAAATTATCTTGATTATTTACGTTTGGTTTGTACCACATGAAAAATTTCATGTTTGAAACAGCCTAACTCCTAAGTTATTGATTACTGACTTTAAAATTATATGTACTGTTGAAACTTGAAATAGTGTGACGTAATTAATTTGGTTTATTACCAGAAGCTTATTTGCATCTTGTTAATAGATAACGTCATCATAAATGGTTCTATGAGGGTATAAATAGGGATCCTAACTTAACAAAGATCACCCCTGATGACGACACTAGATTGGAGTATCAAAACGTTGGGTCATGGACAGTAACTTTTAAAGTTACATTCAATTCATTCATACTGATTACGTGGTTGCATTGGGAGATAATTATTTGTTGAAATAGTGTGTAGGAGGTCTAAAACATTTACAGGTTCGATTCCTGTCCGGGACTCAGAATAATTTTTCTGGGGATACAAGCTTGAGGACTCAGAATAATTTTTCTGGGGATACAAGCTTGACGATCGTCCATGTACCGCCAATTTTAGCAAAAGTACCTAAGGTATTATAATTTGTTCTTTGCAGGAAGTTTCCATGGCACAAACTTTATATCGCAGCATCACCATATAGTGAGCTATAGTAAAGTGTTCTTTTGTTTCATAAGGTATGTAGTATAGCATATGGCTGTATTTCAAAAAACCAAAACATAAATACTTTATCGACCAACTTTTCGGGGTCTTGCCCCTTTATCAAGGTCCGAAACGTCAGTTTTTAAAGTTAAGAGTTTATTTGATTTATATACTATGTATATATATTTTATACTATGTATATATGTACTATGTATGCATAGTATAGTATAGCATAGCATACTTTTGCCTTGTGGAAATTGAAAATGAGTAACCTAGTAATAATAATAATAATAATAATTTTTATTGATCCATCTTAAATTTAAAAATACAATGGATTTACAATTATATGTAAGGTTGAAAAATACGAATAAAATATATACAAGCTAATTTTAAAATGATTTATGTCTTATTGCTCGGGGAATAAAACTGATATCAAACAAACAATTATTAAAGTATCAAAAGTATCAGTAAAAGTATCAGTATTAAAGTATCAGTATCAAACAATTATTAAACACTCATTGTCCGTGTGCGCTGTTTTTACGGCAAAATTATCCTGCCCACTGTCTTTCAGTACCAAACAACGAAAGAGCAAGGTCTGTGCAAAGAGACCAAGGGCAGGATTATTTTACCATAAATTGACCAACCAAACAAGGTTAATAATGTTTTAAATGTCTTGTATTTCCTCAATGTTTTTGCAATTTTTTAAAACTTTTTAGTTGTTTTATAATGCCCAGTCTTTACGGGTTTGTAAAGAAGTGGTCAGCGACCAATCATATTGCTGAAAAGCTGCGTTAAGACTGCGCATTAGCCAAACCATATAATAAAAAAGGTTGATGTAATCTCTTAATTTAGGAGATCTGACATTTTGAGGTCCTTCGTCAGAGATAAAAATGGAGTATCAAATGTTTTTTGTGCAAAATAACGTGTTGATATCAATTTAGCAGAAACTGTCTTTTATAATAAAGATTTTATTTAACCACGGGATCCGATCACAGAATGTGGTCTTCCTCTGTCAAAGCTGTGGAGATCTTTAAAATAATTCATAATAGTCCTAATCACTGATTTATAAGGATTCTTGTGCTACTTGCTAACCATTAATATTTAATTATTGGATATTGAGTAGCTAATGGCCAATAACATTTTTTATCTTAACAATGTTGATTTATTATTATTGTTATTATAAAGCTCAAAATATCATTCTCAATTTCACATTTAATTTACGAATTCAAGATGGCAGAGCGCTTTTGTTTGTTTTTGTTTCGTGGAGCATTCATCAGCATATTTCTCACTTCGATAAGGGTTTGGACAAGGGATTTTCTCAGCAATGCATACAGAAGTGGTGAACTTATGGAAATTCCCAAATTTAATAATCGTACAGGCCCGAATAAGGTTCATATAGAGTGGAAAATGCCTAAAATTAATAATTGTACAGTTCTGAATAAGGCCGTATAGAGTTGGAAATTTCTTTGAAATAAATAATCATACATATACGATTATTCGGAAGGTCGGAGTGCAGTATGATCATCTTAAATACATTTCCTGAGTCCTAGACAGTAACCTTCTGATTGCTAGTGATAAGGTTACAGGTTCAATTTTCTGAGGATTTAAGTTTGATGATTGCCAAGCTTGCATCACTATAGCAATGTATATTTTCAGTATATATATATATATATATATATATATATATATATATATATATATATATATATAGGTAATATTTGGCATTTCGCTCGATCAAACTACATGTTGAAAGGATTTATGGTGAAGGAAAATTTCGTGTGTTGGAATACATACATTTTAAGACCAAACCGGGACCAGTTGCGAAAAATGCAACTTCAAGGCCTTCCGGCTGGAATTGAACCTGCGATGCTAGTGCAGTGCTCTGACCACTGAGCTACGGAAGCCATATATACACCACCATATATACAGAACTTGTGACTACGCTCTCGGCAACGGCTTCCGTAGCTCAGTGGTCAGAGCACTGCACTAGCATCGCAGGGTCGCGGGTTCAATTCCAGCCGGAAGGCCTTGAAGTTGCATTTTTCGCAACTGGTCCCGGTTTGGTCTTAAAATGTATGAACGCTTGACAGCCCGCCGTTCAAGTGCTTGTGCCGTTCAAAATATGCTTGAAAGCAGTTGTTCGAATGCTTGTAGCCTGCCATTCAAATGCTTGAAGGCAGCTGTTTGAATGCTTGTTGCCTGCCATTTGCCACAATTCAAAGTTGAGAAATTCTATCTTTTGACATACTAGTTTTGGCCTAACTTGTTGTTTTGTTCTTCCATGACTTTACTTGTGTTAACAACCTTGAAAATGAAAATGAAATTGTGTATAAATAATGAATTGACAGCACACCAGTTAATTATCAACAACATATGGACATACAGCTGTCAGATTCTCAGAAAATGTTGAATTGTTGCAGGAACTATTTACAAGCAGTATTTCAATATCTGTGATAAGGCAGATTTCTTAAGCAACAGCTCTCAATTCTCCATGAATTACCATCGTCCTGAAGACATTATTGTTACAAATGCAGTAAAGTACTACAGCCACAGCACAAACAATATCACAAGGTTTGATGTTGTAAATTGTTTATTGAAGAACTCGTACTCTCATATAGGTTCACACTCTTTTATATTTTGCATACCACTTCCTGAAACTTCTGCTCTGAATTCTCTGACTCTCATTATTCACCACAACTTCATGCACATACTGTAGTTTTAGTTTTATTATATTTATCACTCTTTGGTGAACGGAATACCCCAACAGGCTAGAAGCCCAATTGATAGGGGTTCCAAGGGCCTACCATTTAAGGTTGTTATCCGAGAAGACCCGAAAGTCTTACCATTTGCTAGTATTGCAAAGGCAGCACTTTCTCCTCAATTATTTTTAAGACCCTGAGTCCTCTTGGGACTAAACATGATTCATTCTCGTTGTTTCACATGAAGAATTATTTCATTTTGAGTTAGGTCATCGTTGGCGTCGTAGTTCTTGCCACTTTGTTTAGATTTTAGGACAACACCATCACTGTTTCTTTCAGCCTAGATATAACACATACACCAGAAGGGGGCTCAATGATCAGTGTTAACGTGGGCTAAATGGGAAACGTTTGCTTTACCTATAAAGGAACTGTCGTGATGACAAAAAATTGCGTGATATTTCCTGGGTTAAGCGTCAGCGGATCACACCTTAGCGAAGTCATCCGCATTCATATCCGCATTCATATCTTCTGGCCATGCCCTATCATTTCTGAGAAATATGATAAAATTGCTTACTTTGCTTTTACTTTACAGTTCCCATTTCAATTTTTTTTATCTCAGACAATTTTTACTTCGATTGAGATTTCTAGAAAGATGTGAGCTCTCGTGACTATAATATTTGCCAGAACTATTTACAAAAGAATCTACAATATAAATAGCATTCTGTCGAGATGACGTCAGTATCCATGTTTGTCCGCATTTACCCATAATTCTTGCGGCCATAACAAAAGGAAATAACTCATTTGCAATCATTTGTGAGTCAAATTTGGTTGGTTTGTCCGCATTTTGAGCTATTAACAGCAGCCAGACGCTACGATTAGGACGGCATTTCTTAATTTGTTCTCTATTATAATAAAGAGGATGTAATTAAAATAATTTTCCTGTATTAGTTATCGTTGTCCGGTAACAGGAACTTGTTCGGGGAAAACTAGAGGTCCGGAAGTCAGTAATCGTAACAATAATTCTAAAATAAACCCTAATCTAACCCAAATACTAACCCTAAACAAAAAAACTATGCAGAAAAGGCAAACTAATTTTTATCACACTCGACCGGAAATCGCGGGTTGCGAACGAACGCCTATATATTGTTGTTATATCCTGCCGGTCAATAGACAATTCGTAATAATTTTATATAGCGCGTCATCAAAATGTTATCCTTGTGCCACGTATATATAAGTGTAAACGTGTTAATGTTGGATATCAAAGTGATTGAACTGCCGAGAATTTTAGTAACGAAATACTGACGTTTCGAGCGGAGCCCTTCATCAGAGTAAGACTACCTGTACCTGCTTAGTGTTAGGTAGGCGCTTCGTTAGAGAATAAAACTTAACGTAAGTGAGCATTTCTTATATAGTCAATATTCGACAATACACACTGTCTTATTAATAATAGTATATATATTTCAACTTACCTGTATGTTAAACTGCCTATCCGTGGTTTGGGGATTTTACATATTCGTAATCTTTACGTTCTAGCAAGAAGAAATCTAATATATCTTGTCGTTCGAAAATTTCATCTTCATACCTTTTTCCTAAAGTGATTTACTATTCACAGGAAATGACGTCAAGCAGGGACATGCGAAGTCATTGCACACTAATTATAAATTTTATAAGTAAAATTAAGAATATATTGTTGTAAAAGCATTGAGATTTTAATGCTCCTAATACGTCTTTATTATTATTATTATTAGTTTTATAAGTAACTTAAGTAACATTAAGAATATATTGTTGTAAAAGCATTGAGACTATTGTATAATGCTCCTAATACGTCTTTTATTATTATTATTATTATTATTATTATTATTATTACTATTATTATAATTCAACAGTGAAATACAAAGAAAGTTTGGCTCTGAACTTTAAACACACCTGTTTCGACAAAATTCTCTCAATTCCCAAACTTTCTTAGTTTGTATTTTACTGCTGAATCCACTGTGCAATGTTTTTGCGTGTCCCTGCTTTGACGTCATTTCCTGTGCATAGTAAATCACTTCAGCAGGGGGAAAAGGCGCGAAGATGAAATTTTCGCACGACCAGATATTTTACAATTCTTAAGAGATTCCAAAGATCACAAATATCCCCAAACCCCGGATAGCCACTTTAAAGATTTCTTGTACTATTACTGAGGAAATAAGCCAACGTGTCGGTTTTAATCGAAGCATCACGCGAGATTACGATGAAAATTACGATGAAAATTACGATGAACATGAATATTTGTCTATGAGCAGTAGTTATCATGAATTAACAAACAAAACTATCAAGTCAAACTGTATCCCTTAAGTTCTGTTTCTTATAAGTTTCATACACCTATATATAAGTATACTGTAACAAAATTATTACACACTATGAATTCATGAATGTCCTCCAAGCGTTCCCACGTGCACTTGCGCGCCCGCTTGGTGTCTGGTCTTCGCTCTTAGGAAGAGACCTGCTGCGTTGCGTTGTGCTGTGTTGCGTTGCGTTGTGTTGTATCATATGTATGTATGGTATTATTAATAATAATAATAATATTTAAACAGGGAGCCCATGTCACCGAAGTGTTTTTCAATGGGGCCATATTAATTGCGTAATGCAATGCAACGCAACGCAATGTAGCGTAATGCGATGCGATGCGATGAAGTGCAGTGTAATGTAATGTAATGTAATTTTGTGAAGTATCACAGACCCCGAGTCAATATTATTATTATTAATTTTCATGCAAGAACTGTTGTCGGGATACCGGATACATGTTGATGACGTAATTGCTGACGAGAACCGAGCGATCAGGACTACTAGGACTACTAGGTAGAAAACGTACGTGTATAAGATTTCCGTTAAGTCACGTTCGTGATCACGAGATATGAGCCACTTTAAGATCTCTAAATAAATAAATATATATATAAATTGGAAACTCTAAAATTATTAGGAACGGTAATTTAGAGTTCTTTCATATCTTACGTTGTTCTTGAGATATTTAGACTTGTGTGATATGCAAATGAAATAACCTATGACGTGCTTCAGTACGTGACCTGTTCAAGCTCTTTGTTTACTTCATGTCTCTGACGTAATACCTTAAGTATATCTAAAATCTATATCTACAAATATTATTTGACGTTGTCACGTTTGTACATGTACTCGATATGCAAGCATTGTCAAAGAGATCAGTTGTGAAAATATGTCTGAGTCTCTAGACCAACGCTCAAGCGGACTGAGATACATAAACCGTTGGATATAATATGAAAAGGAGAAATAAGAGTCCATGAATATACGTAAGTACCCTTACTTAAAGGACATTGGCAACAAGAATTAAGTTTGTCTAATATGAAAGAACTGGTAAAATGATAGAGTAACACCTTTTACAACTTTTCCGTATTTTACTTCGTTTTTGAAATATCTCAGTTTGTTTGATATGTAAATGAGATGGTCTCATTTAATAACTCCTCATGATAATGAAAGTTGTAAACTTAGTAATCACTGAGATATAAGACATTTTTTAATGTGTGAAAATTCTCTACCCTGCACCTGACGTCAGAGACCATCTCATTTACATATCAAACAAACTGAAATATTTCAAAAACGAAGTAAAATACAGAAAAGTTGTAAAAGGTGTTACTCTATCATTTTACCAGTTCTTTCATATTAGACAAACTTAATTTTTGTTGTCAATGTCCTTTAAGTATTTTTCAACACATTGAAGTTTTCTTATTTCTCCTTTTCATATTATATCCAGTTATTTTAAGAACTTAGCTTGGACATGAATTTGGTATATACAATGTGATGGTCACACCACTCGTAAATTTTTCCTTTAACATATATAATGCTTCATTTTGCTTTGTAAGGACTGGTCATTATTTATGGCCGGGGTGGGGGCCGAAGAGAAAATGGTTGGGTAACTGAAAATTCTAAGACCTAAATGGTTGGGTAAAAAAGATCACTTTTCTGAAGGGTTGGGCAGCAAAATGTTCTTGACTACATACATAAAAAAATTAAGAGTTCATTATTTAAAATTGGAATCTCATCATAAGTTCTCCTTAGTCATCATTGCACATTAGCTTTTGTTATTGTATTCCTCTGCTTGTTTTCCTTGGATTGCTGCTCTGTGTAGGGAGATAATAATCTGAAAGTTACAGTAGGATCTGTATGTATATATATTTGGGTTTGTTATTAAAACTTGTATAAATTAGGCTTTATCTAACTTTTTCTTGGATTTGGTAAACAATTTTCTTTACCCATAAATGGTTGGGACGGTTAAATTTCTGATCTTAATTTGGTTGGGTAAATCTATTTCTCTTCGCCCCCACCTTGACCATAAATAATGTCTGATCAGTGATATATCTTTTAGTTGTGTGATTGAAGCAGAAATGTCTCGTCGTCCAGATACATTAACAAGACTATCTATCGCGGTCATCGTTGACAACCGTGAGAGAATTGTGATACGAATTATAAAAAGCAAAGGGGAAGAGAGATTAAGGCTGTGGCATAGTCTACAAAAATATATATGGATATTACGAATTTGGATGCTACCAAATTTCATCAACAGTTCCCTCGTCATTACAGGTATTATTTTGTCAATATTATAACGGGTATTGTAGTGAAAAAAAGTGTCCCTGCGACGAAATATTACATTTACTGGCATTTTTTGTTACATAACATCATTTTATTTATTTGTTTTGTTTTCGTGTTTATGTAAGAGACAACAGGAATGTTCAGCCCTAGTCATGGTGTCTAACCCTTAGAATTAACAAACATACTATATCACAGTCTGTGCTACGATATCGCTTATTATATCACTTATTACAACAGATACATTATACTAACACACCCACGCAAGCACAGTTAATATTAACAACAAATTCTGAAGTTCTGCGATTCAAGATCTCTAACAGAACTACAATTTGAACATATTGAGCGCAAGGTAGATATAATATCAGTATTGAATGTGTGTTCTGGAGAGCGACAAAGTATCTTGATTTTAAATAATTTTTAAAATATGTGTTAATTTCTTTTGTTTGATTGGAGAGAGTGTTCCAAAGTCTAGATGAAAAACTTTTTTGAAAATGTTCAGTCCGAGGTTTTTGTATTTTGAAATTATTGGTTAATAAATGTTCGCATTTGCCAAAAAATGAACAACAAACATTCTACCACAAGAAATTTAACTTCCAAAATCGCCCAAAAAACAGTCTGAAAAGGCGATTTCCCATGCTCGCAATTGCTTGAAATTTGACAAGTTAAGTAAGAACATGCTATTTACAGATATGTAAAAATTCGGGATACCAAAAATTTGATCACAGGGGCACTTCAAAAAATATATAAAAATCCATTTTTCGCAACTGGTCCCGGTTTGGTCTCAAAATGTATATATTTTCCTTCACCATAAATCCTTAGAACATGTAGTTTAATCGAGTGAAATGCCAAATATTACTTGTAATATACCCAAAATCTTCTCCCAGTTTTACCACCACTATATATTATAAACTCGTGACTAGGCTCTCGGCAACGGCCTCAGTGGTCAGAGCACTGCACTATCATCGCAGGGTCGCGGTTTCAATTCCAGCCGGAAGGCCTTGAAGTTGCATTTTTCGCAACTGGTCCAGGTTTGGTCTTAAAATGTATATATTCCAACACTCAAAATTTTCCTTCACCATAAATCCTTAGAACATGCAGTTTAATCAAGTGAAATGCCAAATAATTACTTGTAATATTTTATAAAACGTTTGAAAATGTGTGTTCTGATTGAGTAAGAGTCGTGTTCTATAACTTTCTCTTTTAGATTGGAACGCTCGTCCCAATCAACTCGCCCTCGATAATTCAAATACTGAAGGACAATTGTCCACCAAGCCTTGGGCAGTGTGCGAGATACTAGTACAAGAAATTGGTCACCATGTATCCTCTGATGACAAATATTCCATCGTTTCAACCGTTATCTCTTTCAAGAACTTGCATGAATTCGACAGATTTAACGCGTTTCTTCGTCACCTTAGTTTCAACTTATTTGAAAAGATCAAAGTAGAAAAACTATATGGAAACAACACTGGATTCCTCGTAACTCATCCAGCACCAGCTATACTCTATCTCTACCCTAATTCTTCAAGCAACTTTACAGGACTATCGAATTTGTCGTCAAAACATGAAACAACTAACACCATAAAGATTATGAAGGTGCTAAAAGAAGTCATGAATGATTTTTATTTGACATCGTCATCAGAAAATAATGTTCACGCGAAGTGGTTGATGAGAAAGCCAAACGTTGAAAGACCTTTTACTAATCCGTTAACAAGACCCGTGTTGATGGAAGTCTTTGTATTTCGCGAAGAGATTCTTTTACCATTTCAAAAACTACAAGAGTATTCCTTCGCTTTGCCGTGTTTGGAAGACCAAAGCTCTCAGACGATAACGGATGGAAAGACCGAAGGAAGGGAGACCAAAGGAACGGAGGAAGAAGAAACGGAGGAAGAAAGAAGTGTGAACGAAGGAAGGGAGACCAAAGGAACGGAGGAAGAAGAAACGGGGGAAGAAAGAAGTGTGAACGAAGGAATGGAGACCAAAGGAACGGAGGAAGAAGAAACGGAGGAAGAAAGAAGTGTAAACGAAGGAATGGAGACCGAAGGAAGGGTGACCAATGGAATGGTGACCGAAGGAACAGAGCGGACCGATCCTTCTTATGAAGACTTGAAAGTTGAAAATGACCAACTAAAGGAAACAATACGACAATTGATGTATGAGAAAGCTCGACAAGAAGCTGACCACAGAAAGGCCACTACAAAACTAGAATCAAAGAACAACGAGTTAACCATGCAAGTAGGCAGCCTAAAAAACGAGCTTGAGGAAAACCAAGAAGAACTTGGTGAGACCATGCTTGAACTAGGGAGGGTCAGTGTACAGGCTACAAGATTAACAAATGAAAAAAAGAAACGTAGCACGCTTCACAATTCAAGAAATTATACTACAATTTCCACTCAGACTCTTCAACCCTCAATTTCATTGCAACCTTCAACTGTATTGCAACCCGCAACTTTATTGCAACCCTCAACCTCACTGCAACCCTCAACTTCACTGCAACCCCCTGTGCTCCCCTCGTGGACAGGAGCAAGTGAAGGTCCGACAATGACGCCTAACAGCCTACCCCACGACCGAGACATGCAGGGAAATTCTGAGAATTATCCAGCCGATGTTTCCATTCAAGAATCCCTAGCGGTGTCGAGTAGTACGGATCAAGCAGCAAGCTTAACCAACATGCCGACCAATCCTATTGAACGAAGTCTATTCAATAACTATAAACTACTGTTGCTTAGCATTGCAGATCAGCTCCTTTCAATGGATGTAAACAAGTTTAAAACCTGGGCGAACACAAAGTTTGCCACTGATCAATCTTTAGACGTCAATCAAGTGTTTCGCGAGCTGGATCAAAAGAAAGTGATTGGTCCTTCAGATTTGAGAGAGCTGAGGGCGTTCTTTGAGAGTATTGAAAGAATAGACTTGGTCTACCTCGTCGATCGTTTTCTCTTGGGTGATTATGGTCCGTTACGCAACATGAATTCCAGCAGAAATATGGGAAATAGCAATCAAAGAGGTTTAAGAGTTTCCAGTGCTCAAGGAGCGTTGAGTGTCCCACGTACACAATCTCCGACAATCCCCAACAACGAGCGTCAGCCTCCAGGACAAACTCATTCCGTACACCCTCAGGAAGACACAACGGAAAACTCTGAACATATAGTGCCGTCCCTAATGGCTGGTAGTGAGAGACAACACCCAAAACAAAATTCAAGTCCGGCTGTACATACAAACTCTACTGCTCGGCCAGACACTAGTTCTACGGCCCGTCCAGACACTGCCCGTCCAGACACTGCCCGTCCAGACACTGCCCGGCCAGACACTGCCCGGCCAGACACTGCCCGGCCAGACACTGCCCGGCCAGACACTGCCCGGCCAGACACTGCCCGGCCAGACACTGGTTCTACGGCCCGTCCAGACACTGCCCGGCCAGACACTAGTACCATGACACCTGGTGACGATAATGATGACAATGATGATGATCAACCATGGTTATGTAAACATTACAAGCGCCGCTGTAACGTGAAGTTCACGTGTTGTGATAGGTACTGGCCTTGTCACCGTTGTCATAACAACGAGAGTGAGTGCGGCCAGAAAAAGCTGAAGTCCAGAGATACGAAATTTGTGAAGTGTGTGAGATGTGGGACAGAGCAGCAGGTAAGGAGAAATCAACGAGAGTTCTTTCCATGGTGTGGTCACATGAATTGGAGACTTTTAGTTACAATGACTTTTAGCATCTCAACTGTGATGGTGGTGATGATGATGGTGGTGGTTATGATGATGGTGGTGGTTATGATGGTGATGATTGTGATTATGATGACGATTGTGGTGTTGGTGGTGATGATGGTGGTGATGATGGTGGTGGTGGTGATGATGGTGGTGATTATGATGATTGTGGTGTTGGTGGTGATGAGGATGGTGATGATGGTGGTGATGTTGATGTTGATGATGATGATGATGGTGGTGGTGGTGGTGATGATGATGATGATGGTGGTGATGGTGATTATGATGATGGTGATTATGATGATGGTGGCGATGGTGATGATGATGGTGGTGGTTGTAGGTGTTGGTGGTGCGGAAATTAAATAAATCTCTAATGCAATTTTATTCCTTTTCCAGTTCTCAGCCACATCTCAATTTTGCAGCAAATGCCACCAGAAGTTTGCCAACTATTTTTGTGCCATTTGCAAACATCTTACAGGCACAGATGACACCCCTTACCACTGTGAGAAATGCGGAATATGCAGGTAAGATTATGATTTCTCAAATATCTAAAAATATCGTGTAAGTAGTCTAACTTTCGAGCGAAGGCCCTTCGTCAGAGAGAGAGAGAGAGAGAGTGATATATAAGATTAATAGATTATCATTCTACCTGTTTAAGTGGTGATTTAGTTATTTTAGATATTGTTTTTGGAAGCACTGCTCAAATTATATATCGCTAAGATTTTGTTTGTGATAATATAATTCTACGTTTAGGATTCACAAACATCGTTCTTTCCACTGTGATACTTGTGGTGTGTGTCTTGATGTTCAACTTCAAGATAATCATAATTGTCGCGAAGGTTCTGCCCATGATGAATGTTGTATTTGTCTGGAGGTGAGATGAGATACTTTATTATTATTGAGATTATTATAACCATTAAATCATATATCATAACTTGTCATTAACGTCATCATCATCATTGATAATCATCATTTATTAATCATCATTTATAATCATCATTTATAATCATCATCATCATTTATAATCATCATTTATAATCATCATCATCATTTATAATCATCATCATCATTTATAATCATCATCATCATTTATAATCATCATTTATAATCATCATCGTCATTTATAATCATTAACGTCATCATAATCATCATCATTGATGATCATCATCATTTATAATCATCATTTATAATCATCATTTATAATCATCATCATTGATAATCATCATCATGAAATCATTTATCACTATCGTCACAATCTTCAATATTATTATCTTGATCATCATTGATAATTATCATCATTGACATATCATTATCATCATTTATAATCATTATCAATGAGGTTATGAAATAACCAAGGTTAAAAGCAAAGGAGAGCGCGACGGTGCGGTAATCGGAAACGTAAGTGCAGGCACGAAACTGCAGATGTATGTGTGTGTTCATTACAACCTCCATGCGCCGGCAATTGGCAAAGACGAGGGCTGATCATGTAATTGAAATATGAGATATAACATACAGACAAACACCGCACGAACAAAGCGAAGTTTTTTTGGCGACCCACCACCAGTGCCCACCACCCATCCCCTCTATATGCCTCTATATAGTCCATCAGTATCCCCAACTGATGTGAATGGTGCAGGTGTGTGGATGATCATGGTGGTCGGATCAGGAACAACGCTAGCCACTCCCCTGATCCAACTCCAATCACGAAATGCTAAACCGAAACCTGATAATCACACTGCTACCCAACCAACCAACCAACCAAACTGGTAAGTATGAAAGTGCGTAGTGAGAGGAGCTGTTATCCAGTATCGTCACGATGTCGGGTAAGTACAATATCGACACATGTTTTTAACCATCATAATCGTCATTATCATGAAATCATCATTATTTATCACTATCATCACAACTCTCATTATTATTGTCATTATCATCATGTATAATATTATCATAATCACTATTATTATCATGAAATCGTTATGTTATATATCGTTATTAATCTATGATATTTTATACACCTTTAGGATGCTTTTACTGGTTGTCAAATATTACCATGTTCTCATAAAGTGCATAAGGAATGTGCCACTCAAATGATTCGGAGTGGAATGTGAGTTTAAAAATCCTCATCTCATGTTTGGTTCTTTTATATATTTTTATAATCTTTGACACTCTCTCAGAAAAATTATCTTAATATTATCATCAGCTAATGTTTCATCTTGATGTCTTTTTCCTCTGACACCCAAAGACATTGCATGCACAGTGATTTAACAGTTTATTAAAGTGATACTTCAGTCAAAATACAAATGTAGTTCATATGAAAGATCTTACTGACTTTAGTTTATTTCCAAAGTTTCAGCATTCCTATCAATTTAGTTTAAGACGATATGGCGAGTTAAAGTTGGAGAGTTTGTCCAATTTCGACGCCATATTTGTTTCTCAAATATGACATCACTGAGTGATTCTATCTCGTATTATGGCTAAGAAGCTCTCCTACTTTCTTACACGAGGAACTAAATAGTATATTAGTCTTTATTTCGACTAATTTTCGTCCAAAGACCATTCGCAACAGCTATCACTATGTCATCGCCATCAAAACAACTCCACTACCGATAAAGAATCACTCAATGATGTCATATTTTCAAAACAAATATGGCGTCAAAATCCTCAAATTTTCAACTTCAACTAGCCATATCTTCTTAACTAAATTAATAGGAATGCTGAAACTTTGGAAATAAACTAAAGTCAGTAAGATCTTTCACATGAACTACATTTGTATTTTGGCTGGAGTATCCCTTTAAGGCATTTTTATCAGAAAGTACAAACGATTATAAATAATATATAAAGAGTTTAAAATTCTTCGTCTTTTGTCTTAGACGTAAGCCTTTTGATTTCTTTTCAATTTGTTTATTCCATATTGTCTTTAGAACGCGATGTCCTATTTGTCGTCAAAGTTTTGCGCACAAACTTGAGAAAAAGTCTCCACCAAGTCCAAAGAAACATCTTGGAAAATAACGGTTGCATAACGTTTCTAACGACATGGAGTGAGCCCTAGTTGAGTTTAATTGTTGAAAATTATATTTAAAAACTTATTTACTACTTACTTAAAGTGTCTATGAAATGAAAAACTCGCTAGCGTTAAAGAAATACCTGATGGTTTTCCGTGTTTGGATACTCTGATCCAAACACGCGGGGTGTTGCGAGACTTGAGAAAAGCGTAAAAAAACACGAGCCGCTAGGCGAGTGTTTTTAGCTTTTCGAAAGTCGAGCAACATCCCAAGTGTTTGGATCAGAGTATCCAAACACAGAAAACCATCAGGTATTTCTTTTATAAAATAACCACAGAGAAATATCACTAAAAGATATTAATATAATTAGATCAACATTGCAACTCTCCCAAAAACCGTCAACTACCAATCAGGGGAGGTCTTTCATGTTCTTCTAAGCCAATCATGGATGGTTTTCTATCATGATTTATGATGCTGACGACAGCAGCCAGCCAAAAATAAGTTTGAAGTGGTAAAAACATCAGGAAAACATGCTTAGAAAGATGAAAAATATATTTCCAGATGGATTTAATCGCGAAAATATGCCGTTTAACTTTATGTTGGATTGCTGCAGATGTGAAGTGATGTTGTGAGTTTGCCTAGCCTTCATATTCTACAACACAGAATTTTTTTGTGGACTATATCTGTAAAAGTGTTCTGTTTTGGGGTTTTATTGAAACTTTAAATAAGGTGAAAGTTGCCCTTACAAATTATACGGGAATTATCGTTCGCTTTAGCGTTGCTTTGTCCACAAAAATTAACAGGGAAGATTGCTATATTTTATTTATAGTTATTCTGCATATGTATATAATGTTAATAAATGTTTAAAAACGATGATTTGCTTTTTGTGTGTACAAGATCGACCTCAAAATTCCCCTGTTTGGATACTCTTATCCAAACACGGGTTTTGACCAATCAGAGCGCTTGTTGTGTACATGTTATTTTATATTTGTTTTTCTTTAACGGACAAAGTAGCACGGCAGGAGCTTACACTGAAAATTTCAAGTGAAAGTCTGCATAGTCTTCGAGTTATCTGCATAGTCTTCGAGTTATCAACTCTCAAAGTTTGGCATGGCTAAATGTTTTTGGTGAAATCTGAAACGCGCGGTTCATTGTCTTGTGACGTAACCAATTTTGGCCTGCTTCATTTTGACCAATGCAGGTGTAACGTCATATAATGGGTCTTTCCCTATTTTGTAACGTTGAACTATGCCAATGGACAAACTTTGAGAGTTGATAGCTCGAAGACTCTGCAGCAGATTCACCTGAAATTTTCAGTGAACGATCCTGCCGTGCTACTGTGTTCGTTAGAGCAAAAAAATGCTAGCGATTTTTTCACTTCATAGACACTTTAAAATGTTTATATTGGCTATATAGAAATGTTTATTTTGTAAATATCTAATATATTGGTGCACAAAGGTAGAGAAATTAAGGGCGTAAACATATTATTGTTTCGTTATATGCCAACTTTGTGTGTTTGCCGTTAATTTTCCAAGGACAATAATCTATCCAAGAAATATGTTACTTCAATGTGCCAACTTTGTGTGTTTCAAATAAGTATGAAAGCTGAAGTTCTCAAAAGAACTGGATATAATGTCGAAAAATACTTAAGTGGCACTACGATGATAATTCAGCCCCGTCTTTTAGATTTTCTTTAGCATAGAATAGTATTTCAGACTAAAAAATGGTATTTTGAAGTAAGTATTTTGAGCTGTGAGATCACTATTATTTAGGCCACCATTACTAAAAACGTGTTCCAAGTGAGCCCGCAATTTCAATAGGTAATATTGTTTGTGACGTCAGATTCTCAATGCTACGCCTGAATTTCAGTCGAGGTTACTTGTTTTCTTCGAGAAGTAGATGAAATGTTCAGCCTATCAGACGAAGAATTTGAAAAAACGACCTTAGTGTACTTGAAGAATTAGCCATGTGGAGTCTTCGCGTTGAGAATCTGACGTCATTTCGTTACGCTGGTCAGGAACATGAACGATTAATGGCGGACATAATCCCAGATTCGGAGTCAGAAAAATAATACTTGCAATCGTCGAATCGCAAAACGGTTTCGACCGAGTAATATTTAGCAGCTCTGCTTTCTAAATACGTAAAAATATCGATAGATAGAAATTTGATCGTAGTGGCACTTTAAGTAAGAGTAGTATATTCATGGTCAGATGACGAGAAGGACGCATTGTCCGAAATAAGAAATAAGAAGGACACATTGTCCGAAACGTTGTCCCCATGAATATACGAAAGTACTCTTACTTAACTTTCTGTTTCCAAACTTTGTGTGCTTGCCAACTTTGTGTGTTTGCCATCAATTTTCCAGGGACTGCTAGACCCGTTTTGTGAAATTAGTAAAATCTTTGTTCAACTCGCATGAAAAGTTGTATACCCAAAACTCAGACAAACAAACTGAAATTGGCTCTTAAGAATTCCCAAATTTCCTATTGTTCAGGGCTTACGTCATCTGCGCGCCTTGCTATTTTTGTGCAAGGGAATTCCACGGAGAAGGCGCAGTGCATGTTGGGAAGGCCCTATAACCATAGTACGCAAGTTGTTCGCGAGAATAACTAATTGTTGGATGACAGTTATGCAGCATCAAGCGCAATCTCGTAACCCAGAATCCCTGGGTACTAGATTGTCTCAATCTCGTCCCGGCGAAATATTCCGCCGAGGAATGATGACTCCGAGGGATATATCATCCCGAGGGGTAATATAATATTTAAAACAATCTTGAATACTGTCTTTAAACGCGTCATTGTTGGCAGCCTCGTTTTGGTGGCTACGCGCGTGCTATTTTGTTTTGACCGCGTGCGTGACTTGGGAAATGGTGAGGAGTATACGTGTTCTTTTGAAGTCTGTAGAGAAGCTAGAGTCATTGTGTTAGGTTCTGTAACTTCTTTTGAACGAAATGTCTAAGAGTAAGAAGCTTACTAAAGAAGAAGAGTTGTTACTACAAGATTTTGGACGCAACGTTTCAACTAAATCATCAGTTCTCTTTTATTGCAATGCCTTTATCGTATCCGCTGTACCATTATGTAAGTTGACTTTCGTGTTTCCATAATAAAATGATAAATAATATATTTAATTCTTGACGCAAATTTCATTAAACTGGTCTTTTTCCTTTTATTATCTCACTAGTATTGTGAAATACTATGACATTAATTTATATAATTGCTATAGTATTGACTGTCAATAGTGTTTGAATATTGAAATGAATCTGTAGTAGATATAAGATTGTAAATTGCCAGCCCACATGGTAGATTTATAAATTATAATAACACAGAAATACACATTTACATTATATATACACATTGATAATAACAAATATATATATTATATATATATAATATATACACATTGATAATAACAAATACACATTTTTATATATATATTATATATATATAATATATATATTATATATACACATTGATAATAACAAACACACATTTAAATATCACAAATACAGATTTGTATACCATTATATTTTCTCATTTATAATAATGTATGAGTCAATTCCATGAGTGACTATCCCCCATGGGAATTAGCATTTTTTGTAAAGATAATGCTAATTCCCAGCTATGGGGCACTTACTGGTGGGCAATCCACCCCTGGAGCACAAACCAGTTAAAGATACAGTTTAATTATGACCTAAAGGAAAACATTCCTCATAGTCCTTGTAGATTTTCAGGCAGGTACTTCATGTATGCCTAAAGCTGGTTATTTCATGTAAGCCTGTCTCCAACAACTATAATCCTAACCAAAATCTTGTGTCGGGACACAAAAATAGCCATACATGAAGTAGTCTCCGAATTTCAACATTGTCGAGTCCATGATGGTCTTTGAACCCTAGTACAATGTCCAGTGCATTGCTTGGCAAGCAGGTGTCCCAGGGGGCTGGTCACTGTTGAATTGAATTGTGCATACAAACAGCACTGCAAATAGTGGCCGTTCAATGGTCAATGACCGTCAATATTTGACCATCAAATTTTTGTTTTCAATGATCATTGTGACCGGTCAAATATTTTTTACAGTCAGTTTTTTGTTTAACTTGTGAAATTCTATAGTACGGACCACTCACCAAGTATAATGAAATCAGCGGCTAGCACCACGGTCTTATAATGTTATAGAGATTCAAAAGGAAAGATGAATGAAGAATTGACCAGCAGCATTTGCCGTTTGACCGTCAGAATTAGATTTCTTCATCATAGCCAGCAGATTACAAATAAATTATTTGCAGTGCTGATACTTGTAACTACTGGTAGTTTTCTAGCCTAATCGTATAGCCATTGTAGTAGGAATATATGCCTGAATCGTTCATTTCTATTATGATAACAAAACCATATCTAAGGGCATGATATCTTATTTATGTACCGTACAGACAATGGAGACATAATCAAGATTAGTATTAATATTAATCAAAAAAAGGAGTTGCCAAGATGATGGGAAATGTTGTGTTGTTTTTCTAGGGTTATTCTGGCGTGTCCATGAAATGGATCCTCAAGCATCGATTATTTTGTTTTCTGTTATGACTTTGATTTGCACATGGTTAATCTCCTTTGCTTATAAAAATATCAAATTTCAGTTGAAGCACAAGTAAGTAGGGCCTTCAAATTGTTAGACCCCACACACACTCGGGATGAGCAGATCAAGAAAAATCAAATTTATCCATCCAATAAATTCTTATATGATTTACAACCTGATCAGCTGATTTATATGATTGACGAAAGTTAGAAACAAAAAATGCTTCACCAAACAAGAAATATTATGTGTTAAAGGGACACTCTGGCCCAAATACAAATGCAGTTCATATGAAAGATCTTACTGACTTTAGTTTATTTGCAAAGTTTCAGCATTCCTATTAATTTAGTTGAGAAGATATTGCTAGTTGAAGTTGAAAATTTGTGGATTTTGACGCCATATTGGTTTTGAAAATATGACATCATTGAGTGATTCTTTATCGTCAGTGGAGTTGTTTTGATGGCGATCACATAGTGATAGTTATTGTGAATGGTCTTTGGACGAAAATTAGTCGAAATAAACTATTTAGTTCATCATGCAGGAAAGTAGAGGAGCTTCTTAGGCATAATACGAGATCACGTCACTCAGTGACGTCATATTTGAGAAACAAAATGGCGTCGAAATTGGACAAACTCTCCAACTTCAACTAGCCACATCTTAACTAAATTGATAGGAATGCTGAAACTTTGCAAATAAACTAAAGTCAGTAAGATCTTTCATATGAACTGCATTTGTATTTGGGCCGGAGTGTCCCTTTAAATATGATGCACCTTATTAAACAATGATGCACCTAACATCAATCTATAATACGAAAACGTGCTTTGGTGTATTTTTTTAAATTTCTTTGATATTCAGAATTGCATTGAAAATTGAACATGCAGTGACGAGACAGGTGAATTATCAGCTTGACTCCAAACCAGAGACAAAGAAGTTGACTAGACAAGAAAAAGATGAAAGGTTTGTTTTTGTATTACAAACAACATTTCAAAAGACTACCAGGTTACCAATCAGTGGTGGGTAGAGTTAGGTCGAGAACTATTAGGGCACTTGACCCAGTGGGGCCCCTGCCAAAAATGGAGTGGAAGGAAGATTATAATGAAAAATTACGGCTTTATTACAGCATCATTACGGACATTCATCATCATATTTAGTCAGAACTAATTTACGGGTCCCCGATAATCGAATCTCCCGGACCACCGCCAGCCTTGGGCGAATCTGCGATTTATGGTCCTTCAGTTGATAACGAGCTGATTTGCCAACGTTAACTCGAGGAGGAAGGAATACTAGTTATAGTCGAGCCTTCATGCCGGGGCCCATCTACCTATGTTTGACAAAGCTATATTGAAAAATTTGATAGATAACTTACTAAAAGAAAACTTAAATAATACAAATAAAAAATTGTGTGCCAGAAGTCTAATGTTTCGAGTGAAGGTGCTTTGTTAGAGAGTGGAATGTAACGTGGCATTTCACTCTCAATGAACTGCCTTTGCTCTTAAATAACCTTTGCAACTATTATTATTTTAGGATACTGTGGAAGAAGAATAATGTAGCTGATATGGAGGCAACAACATACTCCATCTTTTATAACAACACACTGTTTCTTTTCTTGATGTTGATCATGTCTTTCTATGCCTTGCGTACATTCAACCCTAGTGTGTATCCTTTTTACTGAGTTGAGACTCTTTGTTTACAACTGATTGTTAGATGCATTTTATTCAACAACGGTATTCATCATTTTGATGCTACTCTGGCTTTTTGGCTACTCTGTCCATGACCCAACGTTTCAACACTCCAATCTAGTGTCTTCATCAGGGGTGATCGTTGTACAGTTAGGATCCCTATTTATACCCTCATAGAACCGATGATGACATTAAACAAACCACTGTCATCGTGATTCAATGGGGTGTGGGTGCTATTGATATGCCAAGCCTCCAGACAACGTCTTTGATGGTACTGCGGATTAGTGGTAATAATTTTGGAATTCATGGTAGGTTACCTTGTTAATAGATAACGTCATCATCGGGATGCTAAGTCCTAACTTTACAACGATCACCCCTGATGACTACACTAGATTGGAGTGTCGAAATATTGGATCATGGATAGTAACTTTTAAAGTTACATTCAAAAAACTTTTTAAAACCAGAGTAGCATCAAACTATGTCTGGTTATAGAATGTTAGTAAGATCATGTTACATTATTATAGAATTTAGAATATATTATAGATATATTAGGATTTAGTGACATCATGTGAAAATTACCTATTGTTACTGCAAGTACCAGTAATTGATTGTCTCTACATAATTTGTCTAACTTGTTTTCTATAGAGTAGTTTCATTATTAGCAATTTCATTGATTTCCTTGACATTCTGATTAGCAACTATGTGGTGTCGACTGCTGCAGCTTCTGGATTTGTGGCTCTCTTATCAACATCTTCACCAACACCGTAGTCCATTATTCCATTGTGTGTGAACCTTAAGGAAAATTGCATTTTTAAGAATAAAAATCAAACAACTTCTTTACTTTGCTTGTTTTTTTGCCAATGAAATTTCAGAGTATTCAATTTGTATTTCTACCCTACCTATTCAGCACAACACTTTTGATGTATTCTTTCTGGTGTACACAAAGAAGATGCTGATAGGCCTATGCTTTTGATACATACTAATAGATTCAGTTAGATGTGCGAAGTTGATCGTCCAGGTTGTTGTAGTCTTGAGAAAGACTATTGTTGATGATTGACGTTTCCACGGCTCTTACTTCGTGTACCGGACACAGAATATTACATCATTGAAATATTTAGTTTAAAAGTAGGGTTAGTATTCCTTTATTTCAGGGTTAGGACTATAGTTTTTATTTGGGTTATGGGTAGGGTTTTTGTTTTTGTAAAGCTTCTGAATTTTGAGAAAATAACCTTGATATGTCTATGACGTAGTCTGTGTCCATTGTGTGTGCGGTACACGAAGGAGATGCCGTTTCGACGGCCTCAGCAGCGGACATCTTCAGAGTCAAGTTCAACTTGACTCTGAAGATGACTGCTGCTGACTCTGAAGATGACCGCCGCTAAGGCTGTTGAAATGTCAGTCACCAATAATAGTCTTTCTCAAGACTAGAACAACCTGGACAATCAACTTCACACATTTAATGATGTTCAAACCATTTAGCATCATGCAAAGCAATGTAATTCTAAATTTTTGAATTTATCATCATTTACTATTTAAATACAGTATGTGTTCTAACTGTACTTCAGGTCAAGAAAGGCATGATGGTTACCGATAGCATAGTAAGGTTATAATTTAATTTCTGATAATTCCTTGATTTGAATTCTTGATTGTGTTTTCCATGATTCTCTACTTACACATCGACAAAGACGTAAAATTTTGAAGATATTTTTTAAATAATAATTTTGGTAAACGTGATGGTACACAACTGTGTTTGCCACACCCGAGGTACTATTTCTATAAGATGAGTCACCAACACCATATTATGAGGGGTTACACTAGGGTTCTTTGAAGTTCAAGTGGGGGCTGACAAGAGCTTAACCACTGAACAATCTCCCCCCGTCTTGTGGCCGTGAGAGGCCTGGGAATGTGCTTCAGTACATGCGCAGCAAAGAAAGACTTGCTTTTGTTCAAAGGAGAAAAATGATTTTTCGAACCAATTGCGAGTAAAATTTCAAGCCATTTTTATATCGAAGATGAAACGAAGTGCCTCTAAAAGAAAGGAACAGTTGCCTGTTGAACCTACGCCGCTAAGTAAGTCACTTTAAGATGTTTTATCTCAATTTAATATTTCGGGTTTCTGTTGTGTGTTTAATGGCCCCGCTTCTCCGATAATTTTAGGACAAGCTTTCGTTATTTTCTCGCCTTTTGAGTCTTCAAGATAACTTATTTTATACATTGTGTTGTTTATTTAAATAACTAGTGTAAATTCTTTGTGGTAATCATGGCCGTGTGTAGTCACGAATAAAAGAATATTCCCGCGTAATGAGCCCGCCAAAAAATACAGATATCCAACTTAGTATGTATATAAACAGTCTGTTCTTATCTCTTCTGTAATGAAATAAATTCACACATGTTTTACAGAACAATACGTGTTTCAATTTTCAATTCCATTGTTGAACCCCCTGCTTTTTAGGTAGCACAGGGGCACCAAGCATGTTGTATCATATATAGGCCATTGAATAGACGTTTTCTAAATTGGGGTGAAAGGAATGAAGATGAGACTTTAGCTGATGATAATAATATGAGTTATTAATATTGGAAAGTGCCAAAGATTATACGGTGCACCTTACCATACAGCAAGATAAAAAGTGGTCAAATACCTTTTGAGTTTCCATGAAACTTGAAAATTATACTATATTCATTAACATTAATATTATTATAAAAACTCTGCAAACGGAAACTATGGATAATTACATGTATCGTACCCACCTAACTATAATAATATAATACAAACAACAATGTTCTAATTCTTAATACTGAGCAATCTTGTTTTCTGAGCCTGCGATCCTTTGAAGAACAGGCTGCCAAGCGCTACCCAAAAGGATTCATGCAGACTCTGGTAACAATGCGAGATAATTAACCGATTATTGTTAGAATATTCAACAGAAAGACTGACAGAGCAGGTTAATTTAAATACTGCAGATATTTCAGCAGAGTTTTAGGTTTATTACAAAGCTTAATTACTGTGGTTGAGGGCAGGCCACTACTGGCCGTGGATTTCATATTTTGAGGGCATAGCGGCCAATAAGCAGGGCATCGACGGCCAGTGGCCGCCGCTAAATTCGAGGCCTGTTTAATATATATATATATATACATTATATATATATACCTGTAAGCATAAACGGATTTTCATATTTATTACTAGGGGGGTGCCAGAAATTTTAGGGGGGTGAGGTAACACAAGGCATCACCAAACGTTGTGCTTCAGGCCTCAGCCCCCAGTGAGCATCGGGTGTGGAGCGTCGTGGGGGCTAGAAAGCAAAGCACCCCCGGAAAATTTTGAAGTTGTCAAATCAATGAATTTGGCCGGTCTTTTGAGAGAGTTAAATGACCCTGTAAACCCGAAATAGGGTTCTATCAAATTACTGTGCTAAGATTTTTTAGAGGGGTGAACGTTTGGTTTTGGGGGGATGAAAACAAATATTTGGAGGGGTAGCACCCTCCCCCCCCCCAGAAAATCCGTCTATGCCTGTAAGTGTCAGGTCAGGAATATTCTTGCTACTGGTAACCATGTAATCCGGTACTACCTGTTCATGGTCGGGCTGTCGGTGACTAAACCGGCTCCCCACTGACTAGCCAATGTGGAGGATGGTTGGACATCTAGCAAGACTTGTAAAAAGGTGGATGAGGTTATAGTGTTGCCACTTTTGATGTGTCGCAAGCCTGTGGTACCCTGTCAGTTGTTTTTTATAAACCTGCTAAACCTTAGTTGTGCCTAATTTTTGCTTTGTTTAGCCAATTCCTCATCAAAGAAAAAAAAGAAATTGCAAACAAAGTCAGTTGGTGCAGGATCCTCAAGTGTTCAAGAAAGCAGCCATAAACAAGATGAAAAAGCTAACAAGGTTCAGATATATAGACTGCCATTATCATCATGGAAACCAATTTAGATATTCCTTTATGTGCATCTTAATTAGTCTTTAGGGCCTTGTTTGTGTATGGGTAATTCAAAAAGATTATTTATTTCAGAATGAGGTTGTAAAGGTTAATTTAGATAAGTATAAATGAATATTTAAAATGGCAGGCATTATAAAAGAGGATTTTGTGCTATGTTTATCATTCATATCAATGTCATAATATTTCATTATAGTATTAATATTTGGCATAATAATTATTGTATAATTGATTCTAATAGTTCAGTGTTACAAATATGGGTTTCTATATCATGTTTGGGGTTTTTACATATTCGTAATGTTTGGATCTTCCTGACGAAAATCATAATATATATTGTCAGCCGAATATTTCATCTTCACGAAGTTTTTCCAAATGTGATGTCACAAGAGGCATTCCAAACCAGTTTTCTTTTGTTACTTAATTGCCACAAAAATGCCTCTTGTGACATCATATCCAGTGACTTTAACAGCAAGAAAACTCCATGAAGATGAACACTTTAATTCAATTATATATTGTCTTAAAATTTCTCTCAATAGCACTACATACAGTCAATACCAGTACTTTGTTAAAAGAACCTATTAAGGACATTACTAAATCATTACAGTGGTGTCATGGGTGTTTGCACGTAGTACTTTAGTATCTTAGTGGTAACTACAGTGTATACAAAGTACAAACAAATTCATACAAGGAATATGTACAATTTTTCGATACGTACAAAATAGTGGAAAAGATTTCCTAGTTTTTATAATTTTCTAGGTGTGTGATCAAAATCACACCTTGCGTTCTTCAGACGTGTGTGGAGGTGTTCGCGTGCGATTGCACACCTCTCAGCGATAGGCCTTACATCAGAATAAACATCAAATAATTACATTGTTAAAGTTGGCATGAATCGAAAATTAAGTTTGTCTTATATGAAAGAACTTTTAAAACAATGAGGAATAACAATTTACAGCTCTTCCATATTTAACTTACTTCTTGAGATATTTAGACTTAGGTGATATTCAAATGAGATAATCTATGATGTCGCAAGTTGTACACAACGTTGGAAAATCCTGTATATCTTATTGAACGAAATCACTTGAAGCTTGTCTTTAATGTTTTGTTTCATGAGCTGTAGCAATTACAAAGTTTGGAGTGATTTCTTTTAATTAATATTGGAAAGATATGCATGATTTTCTAATGTTGTGTACAACTTGCTAAGTCATAGATCAGCTCATTTCAATATCACATAAGTCCAAATATCTCATTAAGAACTGACTGAAATATGGAAGAGCTGTAAGTTGTTATTCCTCGTTGTTTTAAGAGAGTTTTTTCAAATAAGATAAACTTAATTTTCGATTCATTTGCACTTTAATATATATACAGGTAGTGCCTGTTTGTTTATTGATTGCTTCATTTTTGATAGCCTTCCCAATTATTGGCAAAACATCTGGGAATAAAGTTGGAGTTTACCATCGCCCCTGAAGATGAAGCTGGTCTTAATTATAAGAAGTTTGTCCGGCTTGTTCACAAACAGATAACATCCCGTAATCCAGGTTTTCCCAATTCAAAAATCAACACTGTGCTTGGTGCAGCATGGAAAGATTTTAAGGCTGAACTACAAGAAAGAAACAATAAAGATAAAGCTGAATCCATTACCAAGAAAGATGAACCTAAGATTAAAGTTACCTCAGAGGTTATTTCAGAAATTCCTCTTGATTCTAGTCCAATGGAGGCAGAAGTACAACTGATTGATATTGTTACCAATGATGAGAAACTCGTTGCTGTTGAAAAAAAGAAGCAAATTGGTTGCCATAAGAAGAAACGTGTCCTTGCTCCAATTCGAATAAAAATTTCAAAACCAACAACCAGCCGGAGATCTATAGTAATTTATTTTACTTTTCTTTTTAATGTAGTAGTAATATTTTTAACAAGTGTATCAATCAAGTCTTTGCCATTTCCTGATGTTATTGCAAAGCTTTCAAAGTGCCAATGAATCGAAAATTAAATTTGTTTTATTTGAAAGAACTCTTAAAATAATGCCCAGAATTACATCAATTTACTGCTCTTCCATATTTCACTTGGTTCTCAAGATATTTAGACTTATGTGATAATCTATGATGCACAACATTTTAACATATTGGAAATTGGTGAATATCTTTGAAGGAAAGATTATTGAAGGAAATCACTTGAAAGTTATATTCAATGTTTAGTTTCATGGATTGTAGCACTATGCAAAGTTTCAAGTGATTTTGTTAAATAATCTCAAAGATATACAAATTTCCAAGATGTTAAAATGTTGTGCAAAGCCTGTGACGTCATAGATTATCTCACATAAGTCTAAATATCTCCAGAACCAAGTGGAATATGGAAAAGCTGTAAATTGATGTTTTCCATTATTTTAAGAGTTCTTACAACATCAGACAAACTTAATTTTTTATTCATTGGTAAGTCATTTTAAGACCCTGAGTTTGGGGCTGACCCAGTATCAAGGCTGGATTTCCCTTCTTATGGATATAAGTGTTGTGACTGCTCTACTATAGATAGCTTAAAGTATTATATTATGGCAAAACTTCATATAATTGTAAAAAGCTCATTATTTATAAGTTGCTTAATTGTCTCTGATTAGGAAATTTCTGATGAGTCGAATGATGAAATAGCCTCTGAGAATGGAGAAGGAACTTCAAAAAAGTTTAAAAGTAGGCATAGCTTATTTATTACACTAAATATATTTATACAATAAATACAGTTAACAGCGAACATTCCGTATGGGTGTGGGCAATGTTGTGTCATAGAGGTATGGGGCTCCACTCCTGCAGTTGAGCACATGATCACTGGACTATTTAAGTGACTGGATAGCACGAAGCCCAGCATTGTTCACAGGTAATCAAACAGATGCCAAGAGTCACACATAACAGTATGGTAACGCCCCACCCACCAGCACCAATCTGTAGGGCCCTATATGGTGGACTATGTCTGCGATTATGTCACTTGGTTATGATATATTGTGAAGGAATACTACTCATTTACTGGTATTCCTTCATCCATATTTAGATAAAATAATTCGAGATCTTGCTGAAGACACAGACATATCAAGTGACACAGGCAGCACAAGCAGCAAATCTATAAAAAGAAAGAGGAATGTGAAAAAGAAGTTCAGTTTTAAAATTCGTTCAGGTGATGAGAAAGTGGATAGTGAGAAACCACGAAAGAGAAAAAAGACGAAACTTAGTACAAAAGTAAAGAAGAAGAAAAGAAAAGGTGCCTGGACAATTGTACATGTATTTACAACTACTACCATTAATTATCACTTCATAATATTTGAAAGGCTAATAGAACAAATGGTACATTTTTCTTTTATTATATAGTAGTTGTAAAGAAAGCCACTGACTCAGAAGACCAGGTATATTTCTGCTTGTATATTTATAAATGTCTTGAATAAAGACCTCTTTTAAAAGATCTTGTAAGATTTCACACATAGCGCTGCAAATAGCGGCCGGTCAGTGACCGCCAATATTTTACCTTTGACTGGCCAATTTTTTTTCAATGATCATCATGACCGGTCAAATATTTTTTACACTCGGCCATCGCGGAGGGGGTTGAGACGAGTGGTGTGAGACTTAATTTTGCCGGCAAATGCGCATGGTCATTGGGTGTGGTCATTCAAAAATAATAAACCCAGAATGTTCTTGGACATATCATTAGGTGACATGAAAATTGCCTTATTTTAAAACGACCAAACTACCAAAAACTCTGACTCACAGGAACGATGGAACTATCGGTATATTTTGGTGGGGTGTGTCACATCCCCCATGCCCCCCTTTGCAACAGCCCTGGCCAAATGTTGTGCATTTCTGAAGTATTTTTTAATCGTATTTTTCAAGGGAGATGATGACGATGAAGAGGTTGATGAACATCAAGATTACTGTGAAGTTTGTGAAGAAAGTGGTGAACTTCTTCTTTGTGATACATGTACATTGTCTTTTCATTTGCAATGTCTGGATCCACCTTTAGATGAAGCTCCTGAAGGAGAATGGAGTTGCCCAAAATGTGTAAGTTCAACAGAGAAGAATTGAAATGGAACACATAGACAGACAGACGGACGGATAGATGGATAGACGGATAGACGGATAGACGGATAGATGGATAGATGGATAGATGGATAGATGGATAGATGGATAGATGGATAGATGGATAGATAGATAGATAGATAGATAGATAGATAGATAGATAGATAGATAGATAGATAGATAGATAGATAGATAAATAAATTTTATTTAAACACGGTGGTTCTATCAGAAATAACATTTGTAAATTAAATTATTAAATCTGGTCTATATATTTACATTATTTTTGTGTTTTTTTGGTATAATAGATTTTAAAATATTTACATAATATATTTACAGCAAGATGTAAAATTTATAGGTTGTCAATGCAGAAGTTATATTTTTTAATTTTGGTTTTAAATTTTGATAAACTTTTCTCCTCTTTAAGTTCAATTGGTAAGGAGTTCCAAAGTAAAGATCCAGATACTGCAAAACTTCTTTTATAACATTCAGATACACAGACAGACACAGATAGACAGACAGACAGACAGACAGACAGACAGACAGACAGACAGACAGACAGACAGACAGACAGACAGACAGACAGACAGATAGATAGATAGATAGATAGTTAGATAGATACATGTAGATAGATTTTTGGCAACATGAATAGTCTTTGCTTATGTAAATTAACCGTGAGATGGCTATTGTTAAAGGGAGAAAGCTATGTAAGTTCTCGATATTGTGTTAAGGTATGAGAAAGGGCTTCACTATAATGTAAATTGTATCCATAGATAATGCGTAAAATAGCCCTCTTTTGAACTCTCTCTAAGAAGAGGCTAAGATAATCTGGTAAGCTATTGGATACATGCGGTGAAAAGAGATGAAACTTTGGCTCACATTAGTGTTCTTACATATCAGTGTTCTTATAAACCGGCACACATCCAATTTGTGTTGAACTGTGAAATATTTTTAATGCAAATTAGCTATGACTAAAAACCGTAAAACAAACTTAGAAAAAGCAATGTTGGATCTTATCTCTAGGAGGAGGAGGAGGAAGAAGTTGATGCAGATGATGTTCATTTTGATTTCTGTCGTGTTTGTAAAGATGGTGGAGATTTACTGTGTTGTGACTCTTGTCCATCATCTTATCATATTCATTGTCTAAAGCCACCACTTAAACAAATTCCCACTGGTGATTGGAGGTGCCCACGTTGCAAGGTAATTATTATAAAATATTCGGGCTGCTACTTCGTTTACTGGACACAGAATATTACATCATTGAAATAATTAGTTTAAAAGTAGGGTTAGTATTCCTTTATGTCAGGGTTAGGACTAGAGTTCATGTAAAGCTTCTGAATCTTGAGAAAATAACCTTGATGTGTCTATGATGTAGTCTGTGTCCATTGTGTGCGGACAATTAAAGAAGATGCCACTTCAGCATAGGATGCAGTGTTTTGAATATAGTAAAGCAAAGTAATATGAAGTAATCATAAAATCTGTTGTATGGAGTGTGACCTTATATGGATGTGAAACTTGGACAATGAGAAAGAAAGAAGCTGAAAGAGGCATTTGAGATGTGGATATGAAGAAAGATGGAGAAAATAAGTTGGAGAGACAAGATGTCAAATGAGAAGGTTTTAGGTTTGGTGAAAGAGAAAAGGACGATAATGAATGTAATAATGGAAAGGAAAAAAAGGTGGATTGGTCACATTTTGAGAGGAGACGGATTGCTGAGAGAGGTGATAGAAGGACGTATCATTGGAAAGAGACCAAGAGGAAGGAAACGTGTGATGATGTTAAACGACTTATGTGGAGGAATCAACTATGCTGAACTTAAGAGTATGGCACAGAACAGAGAAGTTTGGAGAAACCACATGCCTAAAACCTGCCAACTGGCAGATAACCAATGATGATGATGATGAAGGGCTCTGTAAGGTTCCCCCAATTTTTATGTTCCACATTGGTATACAAAACAGTGTCTTTGTTTTATTTATCTTTCTTTAGATTACCCCTCTGGAAGGCAGAGTGTCAAAGATCCTTTTCTGGAGATTCATTAAGTTACCCAATGAATCCTCAGGTAAGTAATGGTTCATATCACTCACACTGACAATACAATAGGTTAAATTCTTCTTGGGAAATCCCAAATAGCAAATATACTGTATATGGTGTGTCGAAAAATACTTAAGTAAGAGTACTCACGTATTTTCATGAACGATGTTTTATGTCCTTCTATGACCTTAAGAAGGACACATTGTCCGAAACGTCATCCATGAGGATACGTAAGTATTCTTACTCAAGTATTTTTCAACACATTGAAGTTTTCTTATTGTTTCTGTGTGTCCAATTACAATGAATTTTTATTATTTTAGAAAACGTCGCGTTAAAAGGGGCAGAGACAGAGAATGAAGTGACTGTTGTAAAAGAAATTAAACCAGTGGTAAGACCAACCTTTCGTACTTTCATTGCTGATTCCTTTTGTGAACGAGCAATTGATATTTTAATTCTGTAATTTGTTTAAATTTCTAGAAACATGTTGTTCGTCAGTTCTTTGTCAAGTGGCATGAGAAATCATTTTGGAATTGTTGTTGGGTGGATGAAATTCAGGTCAGTTTATATATTGACTGAAACCAAGGGGTACGTAGATCAGGTAGAGAGGTAGAAACTTAAGAAACTTAGCGTAATGTCTACAAACTTAGCGCAATGTCTACAAACTTAGTGCAATGTCTACAAACTTAGCGTAATATCTCCAAACTTAGCGTGATGTCTCCAGACTTAGCGTAATGTCTCCAAACTTAGCGTAACGTCTCAAAACGTAGCGCAATGTCTCCAAACAATAGCGCAATGTCTCCAAACGCAACGTATATAATGTCTCCAAACTTAGCGCAATGTCTCCAAACTTAGCGTAATGTCTCCAAACTTAGTGCAATATATCCAAACTTTGCGTAACGTCTCCAAACTTAGCGCAATGTCTCTCATCTGAGGTTGTCTGGTTGTACAATACGAAATCTAAACGCAGTCCATTCAACACAAAAATGTTTCACAAAAAGTTGAGTATAATCTTCGGACAATAATATCCAGGCTTGTAGTGGTAGTGATGGAATTAGAGGTAGGTTGAACTGGGAAAAGACCACCATTGACCTCTCATAAGTCTTGATTTTTTTGTAGTTGGAGGTGTACCATGCCAATCTCCTTGGTGCATATGTCCGCAAGAATGACATGTCAGCCAATCCACAACTAGACGAGGATGAGGGTGAAGATGTGATCCACCTTCATGAAACAGACAAGGTGGATGAGAAAGATCTTGAAGCACGGTTTTACAGATATGGTGTGAGACCAGAATATCTTCAAATTCAAAGGATATTAAACAACAGGTAAGAGAGTCATGTTTACCTTGTTAGTCACGAAAACACTTTTTAGTAACTTTGTAATCACTTTTGTCACTGAATTCAAGAGCGAGCCCTGAGAGAGTATATAATATAACTGACTTCACTATTACGTATCAGCAGATACTCAATCATGCTAATCTGCCAAGTTTAAGTAATAGGAGGCTTCAAGATACAGCAATATTAATGTACAAAGTTAAGAACAATTTAAGTCCAGTTCACTTAAATGAAATTTTCACAAGAAATATTAATCATTACAAACTACGAAATGCAGATTTTAACATACCACGATACAGTAAAATACGATAAACATTCTCTTAGATATTATGGCCCCTGTATATATGGTCTAAAGTAACCAAAGAAGATAAAGATAAACCTAGTTTAGAATCTTTTAAAAGGAATATTAGAAGACAGGACTTAGAAAGTATACTTGATAATAACTATAGAAATTGTATTTTATGTTCAACTTCATTTTTTATTGTTATTCTATTTATGATCTATTTAAGAATTTGATATTTAAATTATTGTAAAAATAGCGAGATTTTGATCCTGTATAGTACATTTATCTTAAATTCTATTTTAGTTTAAAAACATATATAAATAGTGTCCCCAATTATCTGTGAGCTAAATACATTGACACTTAATTAAAGATAATCCTTCATTCTTTCGTTCATACCTGTATTTATTCACCAATACTACTATACTTTACAGAAGTGATAGAGGAAAGAAAAGTTACTTAGTCAAATGGCAGGAACTTGCTTATAACTTCAGTACATGGGAATACCCTGAAGATCCAGTTAACAGCCAAATTAGGTGCGTCTATTTTGGTTGACTTGATTCACTTTTTTGGTGCCATATTAATTTTGTATTTCTTCTTTCTATTAATGAAGCACCTTTCAAGACCATGTTAAGAAATATGAAATGTTCAAGTGAGATACAGTATACAATACTTCTACGCAGGTTTTGTTTGATTTGGTTCGAGTTATTCCAAGTTATTCAATTTGTCTCTGTTGTCTTTTAGAGAGCGATATGAAAAAAATAAGAAAGCAAAGAAATCAAAGAAAAGCAAAACCATTGATGTAAGTTTCAGAAAATCTCTTCCTTGCTACAGTATCATGTGAGTGAAGATCCTTCACTTGTGAGGGTCCTTCACTTGTGAGTGAAGGTCCTTCACTCTTGAAACATTACACCTTCAAATAATTCCCTAACGCAACCAGGTGATAAATCAGACATAGTTTGACGCTACTCTGGCTTTAAAAAGTTTTTTGAACGTAACTTTAAAAGTTACTGTCCATGACCCAACGTTTCAACACTCCAGTTTAGTGTCTTCATCAGGGGTCCTCATAGAACCGATGATGACGTTATCTATTAACAAGATGCAAAATAAGCTTCTGGTAATAAACCACCGTCATCGTGATTCAATGGGGCGTGGGCGCTATTGATATTCCAAGCCTCCAGACAATGTCTCTGATGGTACCGCGGATTAGTGGTAATAATTTTGTAATTTTCCCACGCAATCTCATGGCTGGTTACGCACGCGAGCTCCGACAAAGCAGAATTTTCCTATTTTGAAGAGAAAACAGCCTTTTCATGTTCTTTTAAACGCATACGAAACTGATGTTTAGTCTGACCGATGTACTCCTGATCACAGTTATTTCACCTTCTACTCGCTATTTCAGCAGCACATCAACCTATTTACAATATGAGTATGATTTATTTACAGTCACAGGATAAGGTTGCCCAATTTATCCGAGTCAGAGGCTCATGTTTTAAGCGCTCGACTATTCAGTTTATCACTCTTAGGTGAACGGAAAACCCAACTGATAAGGATTCCGAGGGCTCGTGATCTAAGGTCGTTTTTCGAGAAGACCCGAAAGTCTTACCATTTGCTGGTGTTGTTGCAAAGGCAGCACTTTCTCCTCAATTATTTTAAGACCCTGAGTGGTGGTCCATTCATTATTTAAGATGTTGTGTTATCATGAATTAAACATGTAAGCTGCTAAGTTCTCAAAATTAGAAATGGATATACTGTTATATGAAAAAGGGAAATAAGAGAATTTTAATTTAAAAATAGGAGCTCAAAATTCGTAAGTGCAACACCTGCATAATACGAGACATAACACTATAATTTAGACTCCTGTTACACTAGTGGTAATTGTATTTCAGAATTCAGACTTATTTTAAACCAGCTGTTGTGGTCTAGTGGTTACCACACATGTCTATGAGCTGGGAGACACAGGTTCAAATCCTGGGTCCTACCACCACTCAGGGTCTTAAAAATAATTGAGGAGAAAGTGCTGCCTTTGCAATAATATCAGCAAATGGTAAGACTTTCGGGTCTTCTCGGATAACGACCTTAAATCGTAGGCCCTCGGAACCCCTATCAATTAGGCTTCTAGCCTGTTGGGGTATTCCGTTCACCTAAGAGTGATAAATCTACTAAACTAAACTTGTTTTTGTTAGTGCAAGATTAAATACAATAAACAACCTGAGTTTATCACAGCAAGTGGTGGAACACTTCATAAATATCAATTGGAAGGACTCAACTGGTTACGTTTCTCTTGGGCTCAGGGAACTAACACAATTCTTGCTGATGAAATGGGTCTTGGTAAAACAATACAGACAATTGCTTTTCTTTCCTCGTTGGTTAAAGAGGTATGACATTCTCTCGTTTTAAAGTTTTGATTTTTGATACCGAGGAACACCAAATATTGAGGCTTATCTGTCTTTATCTTGTAGGGTCATAGTTCTGGTCCGTTCTTGATTAGTGCTCCACTCTCCACGTTAATAAACTGGGAACGCGAATTTGAATTTTGGGCGCCAGACCTGTACTGTGTGACTTACACTGGTGATAAAGACTCTAGAGCTGCTATCAGGTAATAATAATAGACCATGTTCTATACACATGCACACCCACATAGACACCTACACACATGCATGCACACCCACACACATGCATGCACACCTCACACATGCATGCACATGCACACCTACACACGTGCATGTACACCCACATACACGCACACCTACACGCATGCACACCCACACACATGTACACCTACATGCATGCACACCCACATACATGCACACCTACATACATGCACACCCACACACATGTACACCTACATGCATGCACACCCACATACATGCACACCTACATACATGCACACACATGCACATACATACACCACATAATGTATGTGGTTGACTAACAATGAATTAAGGAGCATAATATGACATACCCTAAATGATCAGTCACACAATGTGAAGACCTTAAAGCCTGACAATCTTCTCAATTTCTGTATTTAGAGAACACGAGTTTTCTTTTGAAGAAAATGCTGTCCGATTGGGACATAGAGTGTCGAAAATGAAGGTAGTGTTGATCATGTTAAATATTTATTGATCTCTCTTACATACTCCTCTACAACACTTCTCATTTTCTCTGAATTTTAGAAAGATGCTCCGGTGAAGTTTCATGTTCTTCTTACTTCATATGAACTGGTGGCCATTGATAGAGCCATCTTACAGTCACTCCACTGGGCAGTGTTGGTAGTTGATGAAGCACATCGCTTAAAGAATAATCAGTCAAGAGTAAGTGACATGATTTAAAGGACATTGGCAACAAAAATTAAGTTTATCTAATATGAAAGAACTCGTAAAACGATAGAGTAACACCTTTTACAACTTTTCCGTATTTTACTTCGTTTTTGAAATATTTCAGTTTGTTTGATATGTATAAATTAATAAATGAGATGGTCTCTGACATCAGGTGTTGGGTAGAGAATTTTCACTCATTAAAAAATGTCTAATATTTCAGTGATTGCCAAGTTTACAACGTTCATTACCACGAGGAGTTATTATACACACATTTTCAAGTTATAAATTTGTGGAACAAACCTGAAGATGGAACTAATATTTTAATGAGTGAAAATTTTCTACCCTGCACCTGGCGTCTGAGACCATCTCATTTACATATCAAACAAACTGAAATATTTCAAAAACAAATTAAAATATGGAAAAGTTGTAAAAGGTTACTCTGTCATTTTACGTGGTTTCTGACATCAGGTGCTGGCTAGTTGAAATGTGTAATAAAAGTAAAACACTGATTTATCCATCTAATTTTAGATCATTTAACGAAACAAACTCCTGATAACTCGAACTTTTTTTCCATTTTCCTTATTATGTTTGGGTTGTTGGGTGTCAACTGTACTTACTGTAGATCACAGATTTGCTAAAAAATTGAAACGGTATCCTGGTATACCACGACATTTTTCGAATACCAGTATTGAAATTTCCATACCGCCCAACTCTACTGTGACAACGACCACATGAACTACATATTGTATATGTTTCACTCTCTGACGAAGGACCTTCACTCGAAATGTAGTTTATAAATTATTTATGAAAACGTTATCTCAAAGTTCATACAGCCAAGTAATACTAGAACATTTAGTCCTGCATTATTAGTACAAAAAATAGCTCTTGACCTTCTTAATATTGTAAAATATATTTGTCTTCGTAGTTCTTCCGTTTTCTCAATGATTACAGTATTGACTATACTCTGTTGCTTACTGGAACACCATTACAAAACAACTTGGAAGAACTGTTTCATTTATTGAACTTTCTTGACCCTCATTTGTTCACGTAAGTTCATCAATATACTTTACAACATACTTTATGAAAAAGTAGACTAGCATAATTATAGCACTCTCTCTCTCTCAATCTCTCTCACTCACTCTCTCTCACACACTCTCTCACACACACACTCTATCTCACACACACTCTCTCACACTCACTCTCTCTCACACACTCTCTCTCACACAATCTCTCGCACTCTCTCTCACACACTCTCTCACACACACACTCTCTCTCGCACTCTCTCTCACACACACACTCTCTCACACACACTCTCTCTCACACACACACACTCTCTCATACACACACTCTCACACACTCTCACACACTCTCACACACACACTCTCTCACACTCTCTCACACACACTCTCAATCTCTCACACACACACACACACACACGCACTCATACACTCTCCCTCACACACACACTCCCTCGCACACACACTCTCACACACACTCTCTCTCTCACACTCTCTCTCACTCTCTCAAAAACCCGAGTACTGTCGTTCATTCTTGAAACTTTATTTCGTTGTTTAGTGAAAAAAATAAATTTCTTGCCGACTTTGAAGATGTTGCCAAAGAAGATCAGGTAGAGACCAAAATAAAATGCTAATACAATTTATTAAAAGATAAAAGGCTCATAAAAGATAAAAGGCTCTAACTGATAATAAACATTCAACTAGAAGATAAAAGCTAGTTTAAAAGTTTTGATCTAATCGAGTCCATTGGGTATTCAAGGATAGTTTCAAGTCGCTAATCGGTGAAGCATTTCATAAACAAGGCAGTCAAATTTTCCTTTGCATTTTCGAAGGATACTTAACAATTAATGGATGAGGTGAAGCATAAACAAGGCAGTCAAATTTTCCTTTGCATTTTCGAAGGATACTTCAAGGCCAAGGTTTGTGTTATCTGCCGAAGGCTGAGGTGGATAACACAAACCGAGGCCTTGATAATTCTCGATATCATGCGAAAACCGAATCCAATAATTGTTTTATTATGCATAAGAAGTGCTAAAGCAATGCGTTGGCGAATCTTTGCGAAGAGTCCACCATTTTTCCATTCCAGGTGTTGTAATGAGTTGTTGCTTTCTTTTGGAACAGATTAAAAAGTTACACGAAATTCTTGGACCTCATATGTTGCGTCGACTTAAGGCAGATGTTCTGAAGGATATGCCATCGAAGAGTGAATTCATTGTTAGGGTGGAGCTAAGTCCATTACAAAAGTAATGAATATTACTCAACATATATTATTCAACATATTTGAATAAAAGATCTGTTCTAGAGAAACCAAGGCTGTGTCTATATCTTGAGAGTTGCTACCTCTTTCTTTTTTCGTTCATCTAGAAAGTATTACAAATATATTTTAACCAGGAATTTCGAAGCGTTGAATGCGAAAGGAGCTCAAACAGTTTCTTTGCTAAATGTTATGATGGAGTTAAAGAAATGTTGTAATCATCCTTATCTTTTTTCTACTGCAGCGCTTGTAAGTATATCACTTTAATAATTATGTTTTGCCTCGTTCTCTGATAGCACAGCCAAGGTAGCACAGCCAAGGTAGTACAGCCAAGATAGTATTTAGTTTTTAATTTAGTTTATTAGATTATATTAGATTATCGAAAGTCTTACCATTTCCTGATATTATTGCCAAGGCAGCACTTTCTCCTCAATTATTGTAAGACCCTGAGTGGTGGTCCGACCCAGGATGTGAACCTCTCAACTTTTTAATTCTAGATTCTTTATGAAAATTTCTTTGTAATTTTTCAATTTCTGATGTTTAATATTTCTAATTTTATAGTTAGTTTTTGTAATATCTGTATATTTTCCTAATTTACATATCTTGTAACACATAGTAATTCATTATTAGGAATGCGATAATATGTGCAAATAAACTATGTATCATCTATCTATCTTATGGAAAGGGTTGTCGAAGTTTGGGAGAATTGGAAATCGCTTTTGAGTTTGTCTCCCCACTTTGATTTCTCGTTCTCCCAAACTTCCACTCGTGTTTCTTTAACTCTATGGAAACACGGAAGATGTTTTGTATTTTTTAACTAGAAATGTTGATGTATAGTTCGTTGCTTTTCAGCAAGCTAAAAAGAATGATAATGGTCATTTTGAGATCAACGAGTTAACTGCGGGTTGTGGGAAGTTCGTGTTGTTGGCCAAAATGTTACAGAAATTGAAGGAAGATGGTCATAGAGTTTTAATATTTTCACAGGTTAGAAGAACCTTACCATTATCTCGTTACTCATTTACATTGATACACACCACAAACAATAATTCGGAAGAGACATGAACGATCGTCAAGCTCGTGTTTCTGAGTACCGGATGGGGATCGTCCTCCGTAGTTCAGTGGTCATGAGAGCACTGCACTAGCATCGCATGCAGGGTCGCGGGTTCAATTCCAGCTGGATGGCCTTGATGTTGCATTTTTCGCAACTGGTCCCAGTTTGGTCTTAAAATGTATATATTCCTACACTCGAAATTTTCCTTCACCATAAATCCTTAGAACCTGTAACCTTCTGATTGCCGGTGAGACACTCTAACCATTGAGCTACAGAGACTCAGATGGAGAGCGAAGGTTACAATGATGTACTGGTTCGATTGATAATTGATATAGCTACAGAAATAAGATTATTAGAAAACATTTAACCAGGTTTTGACGATCGTCTATGTATTGACTTTCTTCAGGTCGTATTAAGATTGCGTTTTCTTTCAGATGACGCGAGTGTTGGATCTATTGGAAGACTTCATGGAAGGTTGTGCGTACCCTTATGAACGGATTGATGGCAATATCACTGGACAAATGAGACAGGATAGCATAGACCGTTTTAATGGTAAATAGTATTTGTATGTAAGATGAGATGAGGTGAGGTGAGGTGGTTTGAACCTAGGAGTATCATTAGATGTGTGAAGTTGATCGTCCAGGATGTTGTAGTCTTGAGAAAGACTGTTGTTGGTGACTGACGTTTCGACGGCCTCAGCGGCGGTCATCTTCAGAGTCAACAACAGTCTTTCTCAAGACTACAACAACCTGGACGATCAACTTCACACATCTAATGATACTCCTAGGTTCAAACCACTTACTTTATTAAGATGAGATGAGATGAGATATTATACCACAAACTGATATTCTATTATTTTTTCAGCTCCTGAAGCGGAATCCTTTTGCTTTCTATTATCAACGAAAGCTGGTGGTTTAGGAATCAACTTAGCGTCTGCAGATACTGTCTTTATCTATGACTCAGATTGGAACCCACATAACGACATTCAGGTACGCATAACAAACGTCATTATCTGCTTTAAAGGCAGCAAAAAATTTTGGCAACAAAAATTAAGTTTGTCTAATATGAAAGAACTCGTAAATTTTCACAAATTTACTTGTAATTTCCACAAATTTACCTGAAAATGTGCGTGTAATAAATCCTGATAATGAACGTCACAAACTTAGCAATCACTGAGATATATGACTTTTTTAATGAGTGAAAATTCTCGACCCAGCACCTGACGTCAGAGACCATCTCATTTACATATCAAACAAACTGAAATATTTCAAAAACGAAGTAAAATACGGAAAAGTTGTAAAAGGTGCTACTCTATCATTTTACGAGTTCTTTCATATTAGACAAACTTAATTTTTGTTGCCAATGTCCTTTAAAGATGACAGTCAGGGGGTATTACGAACCTACGAATTTGCTTTCTTATAAAATTGCTTTCTTTTTAGGCATTTAGTAGAGCTCATAGAATTGGACAAAACAACAAGGTTTGTATTTAGTAACCATCACTCGATTTTGATGACCCCTCTTGAAAAACACCTATGGTGAACGAGGCTATCTGAATATATTGTTTTCTTGTTCTCCTTTAACGTCCTAGTTTTGAAATATTGCGTGTTGTAGGTGATGATTTATCGTTTCGTGACCCGTGCTAGCGTCGAGGAACGTGTTACGCAAGTGGCCAAAAAGAAAATGATGCTGACACATTTAGTGGTGCGTCCAGGACTGGGGTCGAATAAGGGAGCGAGTATGTCTAAGAGAGAACTAGATGACATTTTAAAATTTGGAACTGAGGAATTGTTTAAGGATGACAATGCCAAGGATGGAGGTAGGATGTTGAATAATTTATTGTAGTACTGTAGAATATTGCATAGTCTATGGTACTGTAGGTCTATAGTAATGTAGGTCTATGGTACTGTAGGTTTATGGTAGTGTAGGTTTATGGTACTGTAGGTCTGTGGTACTGTAGGTTTATGGTACTGTAGGTCTATGGTACTGTAGGTCTATGGTACTGTAGGTCTATGGTACTATAGGTCTATGGTACTGTAGGTCTATGGTAATGTAGGTCTATAGTAGTGTAGGTCTATGGTACTGTAGGTCTATGGTACTGTAGGTCTATGGTACTGTAGGTCTATGGTAGTGTAGGTTTATGGTACTGTAGGTCTATGGTACTGTAGGTCTATGGTACTGTAGGTCTATGGTACTGTAGGTCTATGGTACTGTAGGTCTATGGTACTGTAGGTCTATGGTACTGTAGGTCTATGGTACTGTAGGTCTATGGTACTGTAGGTCTATAGTACTGTAGGTCTATGGTACTGTAGGTCTATGGTACTGTAGGTCTATGGTACTGTAGGTCTATGGTACTGTAGGTCTATGGTACTGTAGGTTTATGGTACTGTAGGTCTATGGTACTGTAGGTCTATGGTACTGTAGGTCTATGGTACTGTAGGTCTATGGTACTGTAGGTCTATGGTACTGTAGGTCTATGGTACTGTAGTCTATGGTACTGTAGGTCTATGGTACTCTAATTAATGGTACTGTAGGTCTATGGTACTGTAGGTCTATGGTACTGTAGGTCTATGGTACTGTATGTCTATGGTACTGTAGGTCTGTGGTACTGTAGGTCTATGGTACTGTATGTCTATGGTACTGTAGGTCTGTGGTACTGTAGGTCTATGGTACTGTATGTCTATGGTAGTGTAGGTTTATGGTACTGTAGGTCTATGGTACTGTAGGTCTATGGTACTGTAGGTCTATGGTACTGTAGGTTTATGGTACTGTAGGTTTATGGTACTGTAGGTATATGGTACTGTAGGTTTATGGTACTGTAGGTCTATGGTACTGTAGGTCTATGGTACTGTAGGTCTATGACTCTATGGTACTGTAAGATATTGCATTTTCAATATTTTGTTATTAATATTTTAGAATCTGGTGAATCAGGTTCCATTCATTACGATGACAAAGCCATTGTTAATCTCCTGGATAGAAATCGTGAAGGGTTAGAAGAAAAGGCATTGTTAGCTAACGAGTACCTGGCTTCGTTTAAGGTTTGAAAGATTGTAACTTTTAAGAGAGCATGCATGATTTTCTTTAGCTTAATAAAGAGACCTTAAGATCTACGACGGCAGTTTGTAAAACAATAAAAAAATTTGGTGTTTAAGATTTTGGTGAACGCGCTCATTATTTTATTTTTGGTAGGTTGCTAGTTACATTGTGAAACAAAACGAAGTGGAACAAGAGCAAGATAAAGTAGAAGTAATTAAGGTTCGTTTATCCTACTCAGTGCCGTATTCAAAACATTTTACAGGGGGGTGTAAGCTCACTTCAACCGACTGACGCACGAGCTTGTCAAAATATTGTCTTTCCGTTGGGTGCCTACTAAAATGACCCTGGTCAGCTGGTGAATGGTTAATTAGTCCTACGTTAATAACGCACTCTCAATACGAAATGAAAACATGATGACATTTTAATAAATTTATGTCTTTGGTGTTCTCTCGTTGATTACATTTACAAATAAACAAAACATTTAACATCAACATTAGATTTAGTTTGAAATTAATTTAAACTGATAAGTGCTAAAAGTTAATTATTCTACTTGTCCGTGTTGAATCGAACACGTCTAAATTATAACTTCTGCCGACTAAAACTCGTAAAAAGATTTTTGGGGGGTGTCCCACTTCTCAAATTCTACTTCAAATAAGTTTAAATCAGACATAGTTTGACGCTACTCTGGTTTTAAAATGTTTTTGAACGTAACTTTAAAAGTCACTGTCCATTACCCATTACTGTTCAACACACTCCAATCTAGTGGCTTCATCATTTAATAAACATTGTGATGATCTCTAGGAGACTCACAAACCTGTTCCTGAGTACTGGGAGAAATTATTACGTCATCATTACGAGCAACAACAAGAAGATTTATCATCGAAACTTGGCAAGGGAAAGAGAATTCGTAAACAGGTATTATACTATTGCACGCATTATTAGATTTATCACTTTTTTTGGTGAACGGAATACCCCAACAAGGCCAACAGGCTAGAAGCTTAATTGATAGAAGTTCCCTATCAAGGTTATTTATTTACAATATTTATTGATGTATTATATTTATTTATATAGTATATATTTTTATATACTATGTTTATTTATGATATTAATATAAATATAATTATTTAGGTTAATTATCTTGATTCTCATGTTGATGACGGCAGAGATAAAGGTTGGTTTAGAAACAGAGTCATTAATAAAGTTTAACAAGAATAAATAATAAGTATTATTATATGTCTTGCGAGTCCGAACTGGCGTATTTGAACGCTGATTGGCTAACGTGCGGGTCCGTACTTTACCGTACGGACTCGGTGTACGGACCCGCACAAAAACAACAAACTACAGCAAAATTAAACGAAATAACAAAAAATGCACGGCCAACTCTATTATCCGGAGGAACTAACCGACGAAGATGATATCTTAAATGCTACGGAGACAGAGTACACTAGAGAAAAAAAGCAAGCCATTTTAAATAATGTTTTCTCTAAATTATTTCTCGTTGTAGTCGAGACATATAATAAATTCCTTATTAACCTCACAAGCTCGGTCCGTACGGGAAAATATTTTGCTTTCGATCTTCGCGCTCGGTTAATAAGTACTTAATAATAATAATAATGACTAATAATAACTACAGTCCTGCTATTAAATGTTTTACTTTTTTCCAACAGCCTGGACAGAGGCCTTCTCTGATTTGGAAGATGGTGATGGAGATGAAGACGAGTACAACAAAAAATCTGAAGGTACAATCAACGTAATCTGGTTTTAATCTAATTAGACCTTACTGTTTATCTTGTACAAAATAATTATACACATGGCAGAAATACTCATTTTAATTATCAACCGAGGAAGAGAGTCAATGAGGTTCGGTAGACAAGAGTTTGTGTGAGAGTTATCTTGACTCTTCTTGCTCCTGGTCAAACAAAGATGAAAGTTGATGAGAGTTGGTAGACCAGAGTTTGTATGAGAGTTATCTTGACTCTTCTTTCTCCTGGTCAAACAAAGACGAAAGTTGATGAGGTTCGGTAGACAAGAGTTTGTATGAGAGTTATCTCGACTCTTCTTCCTCCTGATAGATAAGAGTTTGTATGAGAGTTATCTTGACTCTTCTTCCTCCTGATAGATAAGAGTTTGTATGAGAGTTATCTCGACTCTTCTTGCTCCTGGTCAAACGAAGACGAAAGTTGATGAGAGTTGCTAGACAAGAGTTTGTATGAGAGTTATCTTGACTCTTCTTGCTCCTAATAGATAAGAGTTTGTATCAGAGTTATCTCGACTCTTCTTGCTCTTGATCAAACGAAGTTTAGAGTTAATGAGAGTTGGTAGACAAGAGTTTGTATGAGAGTTATCTTGACTCTCGTTGCTCTTGGTCAAAGATTGTTTAATAAGGGTTTGTTTAATAAGGGTTTTTCTGTTTGATAGGTCGTTCAAGAAAGTTGAAACCTGACAGTGATTATATTCCACCATTATTAGCTAAAATTAATGGCAACCTTGAGGTAAGCACTCAGTTGATGTTAAAAAACCTTTGTTCTTGCTTACTAAGCTTTCAGTTGATATTATATAACCTTTGTCCTTGCTTACTTATGTCTGGTTTTGTTTGCTAGGTTTTCGGTTTTAACATCAGACAACGTCGTGCATTCCTGAACGCCATCATGAGATATGGTTTGCCGCCGAAACAATCTTTTAGATCTCAATGGTAAGTCACTCCTGTACTACAAAGATTCAAACAATATATTACTTCTAGTTAATAAGTAACACCATCTCTTAAAATAATACAGGAAGTATATCTTAATTTAAAAAACATTTTATTCTGCAGGTTTGTTCGAGATCTTCGGGGGAAATCAGATAAGGAAGTTCAGTAAGGCTTTGTTTTTATTTTCTAAATTTTCACCTTGTAGTGCATGTGTTTGAATTGGAAAGCCGTGTTAATTTAAGAAATAATTCGTGGTTTGGCGTGCTCCAAGTTATGGATACACGTGGGAAGTTGAGAGAGAACTAAAACACTTTCTTTGTGTTCCCCCAACTTCCCAAGTTTTCCACCAACTTCCCAAGTGTTCCCCCAACTTCCCAAGTGTCCCCAACTTTCCAAGTGCTCTCTCAACTTCCCAAGTGTTCCCCAACTTCCCAAATTCTCTCTCAACTTTCCAAGTGTCCCCAAACTTCCCAAGTGTTCCCCAAACTTCCCAAATTTTCCCCAACTTCCCAAGTGTTCCCCCAACTTCCCAAGTGTTCCCCCAACTTCCCAAGTGTTCCCCCAACTTCCCAAGTGTTCCCCCAATTTCCCAAGTGTTCCCCCAATTTCCCAAGTGTTCTCCCAACTCCCCAAGTGTTGTTCTCACAACTTCCCAAGTGTTCTCACAACTTCCCAAGTGTTCTCCCAACTTCCCAAGTGTTCCCCCAACTTCCCAAGTGTTCCCCCAACTTCCCAAGTGTTCCCCCAATTTCCCAAGTGTTCCCCCAACTTCCATTACTCGATGGAGCTCGCCAAGCCATGAACCATTTCTTTGGTAACATAGAATAAGACAATATGTGATTGGTCGTTTGTAATTGAGCACCCACGACAGCCAATCACAAGCGGCAATCTTTCAATCTATGTCATCACATTTTTTAGAACATATGTTTCAATGTTTATGTGTCATCTTTGTGAACCAACACCCGACACTGTGCCGACCTACTCCGATGGTGTTCCGAAAGAAGGCGTTCAGCGTCATGTTGTTCTGAATAGGATTGGTATTATGAGTTTGATTCGGAAAAAAGTAAGTCAAGATTAACTTATGGTCTATGGATATTTGGGGGAGGACTGGTGAACAGAGGGCGCGTATAGGAGGGACTGGTGAACAGGCAGCGGATATATAGAATAACCTCGTACCCAGGGTCTGATAGGACAGATATTAATTGTGTTTTATTTAATGTTTTTAGGTAGATGAGTTTTCTCCTTACAACACTTTGCCAAAACCTGCGAAGTTGTTGGCAATTGCTCCTAAGGTATCATTACTTTCGTACTAACACAATCACGCGACCTCATATTTGAGAATATAATTCCGCTGGACAGCAACCTGGTGCCCAGAAACAACTCCATGAACCTGTTTAAATATAAATTATTTTTGTAACAGAAGAAACCCTGTTCTAAGCAACACTGTTTGTCTTTCAGGATGAGAAACCAAAGCAGACTGAAGGAAAAGACGTCAAGAAAGCTGATGAAGCGCCGCCTAGCGGTAGGACTTGTATACAATTTATAAAACTTGGTGTTAAAAATTTATGTAGGGAAGAGTTGCGTCGTATAAAGACGTCGTGAGTCTGGTGAAATCAAAGCCATGATATTATGTGATTGATGGCGATGAAATACTGTGAAGCGTGATTGCCATTAGGTCGCCACAATTGTAACGGTGTCATAGTGGTCGATGTAATAGAATGTCGATCTATGGAAAGCAGTCTTTACTGATTGCAGAGATAGATGGACACTCTACGGGTGGCGCGTGCTGTTAGCGCGCTTCTTCTCACCGCTGAGTTCTGAAGTTAAGCCCGATCGGGGTTAGTACTTGGATAGGTAACTACCTCGTTCGATTCCTGAGCTTCATGAGATTTATGTGAGCAGAGTTGTTGATTCTTTCCTGTGTTTCGAGGGTTTTTCTTCGGGTACTCCGGTTTCCCTCCACCCCTAATATCAAGCCTAACACCAACTTTAGCTGTGCTCCGAGGTCATCATAGGTCATATGGTGGCCTATGGCGCCTTTACTAAAACCTTCGACTCGGCCGCGTTGAGCTGCGTCCGCCGTGTAGTTCGTAGGATGATTAGCATGACTCCTTTACCTTTTCTATTACATCGACCACTGTGACAACATTGCTGTCGTGGGGACCAAATGGAAACCTGGCTTAACCTGCATTGTATAAAGTTAATTAAATAGCTAATACCAAATCAACACATCGTGACCTTGATCTAACATCTCATCCCATAGCTCAATGGTTAGAGCATCTCAAGATGCGAGTCCTAATCAAGGACTCCGTGTAAAATAGGCTGATGTCAAAATAACCTTCTGTCTGACTTTCAAGTCAAACTGCCATTATATAGAATAATTTTTATTTTACAGAAACAACACAGAAACCTGCCGAGAAGAAAGCAAATGATGAACCAAATAAGACTCAAGAGAAGGTTGCAGAGCAAAAGGTTGTAGAGCAAACAAAAGATGGTGAGGAAAAAATGGAGATTGAAGGAGAAGAAAAAGCAGCTGAGGTTGTTGTTTTGGACGGCGCGAGTGAAGAGAAACCCGATTCAGTACCTTCAGATATATCTGTCGATGAGAAACCTGCCGAGAAAAAGGAAGAGAGTGACAAACCTGGAGAAAAATCTCTACCGGCGAAAGATGTCCCGGAAAAAGACGACCTTCCGGGCAAAGATACCCAGGCCAAAGATGCCCCGGCCAAAGATGTCCCGGCCAAAGATGTCCCGGCCAAAGATGTCTCGGCCAAAGATGCCCTGGAGAAAGATGTCCCGGCCAAAGATGTCCCGGCCAAAGATGCCCCGGCCAAAGATGCCCCGGCCAAAGATGTCGCGGCCAAAGATGTCTCGGTGAAAGATGTCCCGGTGAAAGATGTCCTGGTGAAAGATGTCTCGGTGAAAGATGTCCCGGTGAAAGATGTCCCAATGAAAGATGTCCTGGTGAAAAATACCCCGGTGAAAGATGCCCTGGCGAAAAATCACCCGGCGAAAGATTTCCCGGCGAAAATTGACCTGGCGAAAGATGACACTGTGAAAGTTGTCGAGAAGGATCCTCGTTATGCGTTACTAAGCGACGGTGATGTAGCACGGTTGCGGTTGAAAGAATTTGTGTTTAACATCGCGGACGGCGGCTTTACAGAGCTGCATACTATTTGGGAAGTGGAGGAGAAACAAAAAAGAGATGACATCTGGTGGAGAAAACATGATTATTGGCTGCTTGCAGGGCTTGTTGTGTATCCTTTTATAGCTAACTTCAACTTTAAATGACATTCAAAAATTAAGTTTGTCTAATGTGAAAGAACTCGTAAAATGATAACACCTTTTACAACTTTTCATATTTTACTTCGTTTTTGAAATATTTCAGTTTGTTTGATAGTTAATGACATGGTCTCTGACGTCAGGTGCAGGTAATTTTCACTCATTAAAAAATGTCTTATATCTCAGTGATTGCTAAGTTTACAACATTCATTATCATGAGGAGTTATTATACGCACATTTTCAAGTAAATTTGTGGAACAAACTTGAAGATGTAACTAATATTTTAATGAGTGAAAATTCTCTACCCAGCACCTGACGTCAGAGACCATCAAACATTTACATATCAAACAAACTGAAATATTTCAAAAACGAAGTAAAACACGGGAAAGTTGTAAAAGGTGTTACTCTATCATTTTACGAGTTCTTTCATATTAGACAAACTTAATTTTTGTAGTGGAGCGATGATGTTGACAAACCTGTAGCCCAATATTTTAATATTGCCAATCATCGTATTGTATAGACACAAAAAATATCACTTTATGTTTCACTCTGTGAAAAGGGCCTTTGCTCGAAACATTAATTAGACCTCCAACCTTTTAAAGTATTGAATTTGTATTTCTACACTGCCTAGTGCCTACACAGCACTTTTAAAAAACATACATGTAGGTCCGTTTATTAGGAAATAAGCAAGTTGGCATTCTGTTTTGATTTCTTAACTGTTTCTCTCAAGTCATGGCTATGGAAGATGGCAGGATATTGCCAACGATCCAAAATTTACTGTTATCAATGAACCCTTCCGCAGAGGTATTTATTCTGTTACTTTTCGAAATATTTCTTGAAATTAATTTTGTTGCTGTTCTCTGGAGGTCAGGTGGTGGTGTTGGGAGTTGTGGTGGTGGTGGGTGGTGGTGTTGGGAGTTGTGATGGTGGTCTTTTGGAGGTATTGAGAGTTGTGTGGTGGTGGGTGTTGGGAGTTGTGGTGTTGGTGTTGGGATTTGTGGTGGTTGTGTTTTTGGAGGTGGTAGGTGTTGGAAATGGAGGTGGTGGGAGTTGTGGTTGGTGGTGTTTTGGAGGTGGTAGTGTTGGGAGTGCAGGTGGCGTTGGGAGTGGTGTTACAGGTGTTGGGAGTGGTGAATATAGTACAGGTGTATTGGTGCTGCATAGTGAAAGAAATTAATGTGATGCTCTTACTCTTTTACAGTTTCGCTTGAATATAAGAACAAATTTATTTCTCGACGATTTAAGGTAAAGCTGATTTAACATGGATAGTAGGGTTTGTTGTGTTTTTACTGACACTCGTTTTAGTTTAATGTTTTCGTCTGTACTCGTATATAAATTCTTTCGTCTTCTACTTTTATTTTCAGTTATTGGAACAAGCATTAATTGTTGAAGAACAAATTAACCGAGCTAAACAACTCAACTTACAACAAGATCCTAAGCAACCTGTGATGGCGTTAAACAATAAGTAAGATCTTTTTTTATTTGACAGATATAAAATATATAATAACACATTATAGGCACTTTTTTCAAGCAATATTAAAGGTTAAAAGACATTGACAATTGTAAGAGTGATATTTCGTCACATACCCAAACACCTTGAAGTGTGTAAAAAAATGGCTTCGTTTTTTCAACACACTTCTTGGTGGAGATGTTCCTTGTCTTTGTCATATAACAGCACTGCATGTCTTTACATGTCCCTTAACTTTGGCAGAGGAAAAAGACATCAAGACGAAACCTTAGCTGATGATAATATTAAAGAGACACTCCACCCCCAAAACAAGTGTTTCTTAAATGAAAGTTCTTGAGAATGGGTATTAGTTTTCTTCTAATAGTTTTCGTCTAATTGCGAACGAATGCTGTCACTCCACTAATTTTTGATGTCATTGAATGATAGAAACACTACACAAAGAAACCCTTCACAATAGCATAACAATAACGTGGTCTTAGTCTATTGTGAAGGATTTCTTTTCAAAGTGTTCACTCAATGACGTCAAAAATTAATGGGAGCGACCGCATTCGCCCGCATTCAGAACAAAAATGGTGGTCTTCAATTTACAAAAATACGATAACCAAACCTAAATTTCTCTCAAACTAAAAAGATTAGAAGAAAATTAATAATAGTATGAGATAGACACTTTATATAGCAGTATTGTCATGCTAATTGTTTTATGTAGGTTTTCCGAAGTACAGTGTCTGGCAGAAAGTCATCAACATCTTTCAAAAGAGTCATTAAATGGAAACAAACCTGCCAATGCAGTCTTACATAAAGGTAATAGAACTATCTACAGCAAGGTTTCTTAGTTTTACGAAACTCTACTGTTGAGTTTACTAACATTAGATTCATTGTGCGTGTTTCGTCTTTAAGTTCTCAACCAGCTCGAAGAATTGTTATCAGACATGAAAGGCGAAGTAACAAGACTTCCTTCCAGTTTAGTTCATCTTTCACCGGTATCTGCTCGACTCAATATGTCCGAAAGAGCTATCCTTAGCCGACTAGCTCAAAAGAAGCCCAATGCAATCCCGGTTACTACACCCGCGATAAAACCTACGACCGCAGATGTGGCTCCAACGATACTCCTTGCTAAAAGCCAACCACCACCAACAACAACCAACACAGTGCCAAATCAATCACCGCTCAATGCTGCGTCGAATACCGCTGTGCAACCGGCAAGTTTGCCAGTCGCTTCTCCTTCGTTAACTATTCAGAAAACCGCTGGACCACAAGTATCGAATCTCCTGCGAAATAAAGCTTTGGAAATGGGCTTATTGAAATCAAAGATACCATCCAGTTCCCCTCTTCCAGACGTTGTGACGGTCAAGGTAGCTGAAAAACCGAAAGATGATGTCATTCTCATCGATTGAATTCTATGAAACTATTGTCACGATGTTGATCTCCGCATATTTCTGAGAATTTAGTTTTCACCGCGGGTAGTATTACCGTGGGTATTATTACCGTGGGGTATTATTACCGTGGGGTATTATTACCATGGGGTATTACCTGAAGATGTTTTTGCTGCAGCTGTATTTGTTAATTTTTTACTGGGAATTCGCGAATAACCTGACAGAGTTTGCCTGCTACAGTTTGTTTTAAATGAATGCTTGTCTTCAGTAACTGAACGCACTACAATAGTTCAAAATCGGCTAACTGACTCTGTTACTACCCAGTTCAGATCATGTGATACTAACAGACATTTCCCTGGAGAATTGTTCCTTTGAAAATCTGAGTGCAGATAGCTGTGTTTACGTTATAATTAGAATGACAAAGGAGCAATTCTCTAGAGTGACGTCTGTTTACGTGTATAATAAAAGCTTATTGACAATCTCTTAACGGGCATTTCAATTTTTATTCTAATTTACTCGCATGTAGGATAATATTTTACCATGGTCTCTGAGTTTTCATTAATAGGCGCTCGGCTGTTTCTCCTCTTACTGCCGACTATTTTTTGTGTACTGTAATTTTTGGGCGACATTTTCTGGACACAGACGTCTATCTGCTTCTTCCGCATGCGTCAAAAGCGCAAATGATCGCGTGCGGCCGACATTGGCCGCCTTCCTTTGCGCGCTTTCCTGCGAAATTTTTAATGTCCACATTTGAGTAAAATTTTGACGTAGAATCGCCAGGGTCAAGTACTAGAGGCGTTCTATATGATTAAAGAATAAAGATGCTATTTTCCACTTATTTTGTAAGTTTTAAAATGATCGAAAAATCGTGTAAAAGTAAAAATGTGCTGTGAAAAAGAAAGCCAAATACTTGTTGTAGAATAAAGTTATCTCCAGCTCAATTAAATAAAATTCCACATGAAAATAGATATCAGTATAACAAGATTTTAGCATTTTGGATTTCGTAGTTAAATATAGCCAATCAAATCACAGGAATGCCCAGTAAGGAATCAAATTATGATAATAAATTAATAATTAGTGTAAATAACAATCTTCGTTTCCCCTTGGGATTTAAAAGACAATTAGGCGGCAAATTTTATTTTCAAGCAATTTGGCAAGTTGTCGGGTTTCATGCTTGTGTGCGACAGTCGGAACGGATTATTTCTTGTAAATATCTACCTTGGAGCTCTACTTCGATTAAAAATGAGTCTTATATGGTAAGTAGAACAGTAATTCTTATTATTTGAGCTTAAGTTAATCTTAGGAACGGTTTTCGTTGCAAAGCTTTGCGATATTTAGGCATCGTCTTGAACCAGGTAAACATCAAAATGGACACGACGAGTCCGTATTGTAATCAGGATTCAGAAGCTTTACAGAAACAAAAACTGTTTGTATCATCTTGCCGGAAACATTCTTAAAAAGTCTAAAACAACTCCTTAAACATAACACTAGATTTTTAAGAAGGGAACGCCGAAAAGTACAGTGTTGTAATCTTATATGCACCACCATTTTAAATACAAGGCGAAGCATCAAGCGCGTTAATGCTATAATTTTATAGAACCAAAACTCAGACAAACAAACCAAAATTGAATCTCAAGGGTTCCTAAATAACCATTTTCTATTGTTGGGAATGCAAGAATAAACAATAACATACTGACATCTTTTACCACGCTTCGCTATTGGACGCTTCGCTAAAGCCAGAATATAGTCGCTTGTCTTTCTATTGTACAGAATGAAATAATTAAATTGATTTTCTACAAGTGATATGAATATGATACTGCTGCAGCGAACGGCAGAGTAGTTTTTAATTCGGTAGAGTTTTTCCCGCCACGGCATCGTCTTGCCGGTCCCAAGTGAGTAGTCCTTGTTCTTCTTATATCTTGTTTTAAATAACAATGTTACCTTTTAATACCCTAAATTTCCTCAAAACAGGGAAACTTTGAACCCTAAATAGATTCATTAGCATGAATAAGCGAACATTGATAGTTGGCAATGAATTTTGTTTCGGTGTATATTATTACCTCCAGACTGGATTAGTGCGAACTGTGAATTTTTCAATTATTGTAAGCGTTTTTCAATTTTTGTTTCAAGAATTAGTGGCGAAGCTGCGCTGCCCCCCCCCCCCCCCCCCCCACATTGGCTGCGGTCCTCCATTGTCGTACCCAGGTTCTTATCTCCGTAAAATGGAGTCTTCAAAACTTGTTTTAACCGAACCATGTCGAAACAATCAAGAGGCGGACTTGAAGCAAGTCTATAACTTGTCTTATTCTAGATGCTATATCAAGGCCCTCACAGCGAGTTTTAAAGTGTGGAGGGGGGGGGGGGGGGTATATAGAGAAACCTCTAGGAAGGTCCGAGCGCATTGCATACCCGGAAATGATTTGAATTCTAAGGCTCCGAAACCGCGCTATTTCCTGTATTTTGAAGGACGTTTTAACAGAAAAATTAAGATGATAAACAATGACAAACCATATTTGTTAGTCCATCTCATCATTGAATTTAATATTAAACGAACCTTTGAATTTAATGTTTCAACCTCGTAGGCTGCCCATTTTTGGCCGAGGCAGAGAAATGCGGCCATGGGAGGGGAATGGGGCGTGGCGAAGGAAGGAAACGAGAGTTGCCTGCCAAAAATCGATGTGAGGTGTCCCCTCTTCGTCGACCAATCACAATATAAGTTTGATTATCAATTTATTATAGGTATTCAGACAATTATTTAGTATAATCTTGAAAATTTCAAAATGAAATGCAAATTTTGGTTTCAACTTATGCTTAAGCACGCGCAAACTAGATTGGGTACCAAGTGCAAAAAGATTCCGTCAAGCGTCTTTACAAGCGTTTAAACCAATCAATAATAATTAGGCAGGTACGAATCGTTTAATAGTTTCTTTGCATTGTTTTGTCCTTTTTATTTTAAAAGCTAATATATCAGCAAATTACTTATCACGAAACTATAATTTCGTTAACAATGGGCTTGTTTATCTTTTAAAAAGTCTAAATATTACCAGATCTTACAGATAATTTACTTCAGAATGTTCCTCGCAGAAATCACCGGAAATGCACTCCTGGTGCTTTCAAAATTCATTATTTTCTGGGACCCCTAAAGAGGTAAACTCGCGAACTCAAACTTCACGTACAGGAATTATCTTAGTACTGCCCCCCCTGGCAATATAATGCTGCGTACAGCTATGGACGAGTGTAGGCGAAATATGCTGCTAAAAATAACAACTCTACCGTTGGAGCTACGCTTGAACTCGCTGATGTCTGGGAACCGGAAGATGTAATGTAATACCTTCTTCGACCACGCACCCACTGCATATGGTTGGGGTACTATAAGTGACGTGATATAATACGTTTCTAAATATAGATAAATTCAATGATAACTCAAATTAAACCACAGTTTGCGATAACTTCTATTGACAAAACCATAGACAAACCAAAGGTATATCTTGTTACAAAGATTTTTAACGAGGATTTCTGATGTAAATTATATGTTGCATGCACAAAAGATTGACCACACGTCAACACTTAATTATGAACATTATTGGTATTACATTTTGTCGTCCTTAAACATCGTTTCAAGGGAACATCTTAAGGATGTCGTACGGAAGCAATTTGATAGAAGTTACTGACAACATAATCTCGTTCACGACAGATACTTAAAATGCCATGGATTTTAATTTATGAGTTAGTGTTCCTGTTACATGCTTGGAACATTTTTTAGTAGATTATAGCACTCCTAGTTAACCATCATTGACGTAGTGGCTCTGTATACTAAATATTGCAGAGACTCAACTTAATGAAGGGGTGGCCGATGTTTGTATTAGAATAGTCACAGGATGCTAATTTGGGGGCGTGAGGTATCAGTACTATCGCTGCATGCGCCATCACATGTGTATACACTGCGAACTTTAACTTCGCTTTTAGGGGATGGGACGAAATTATATTTATTTTTGGACACGCAAATTTTCAATTCATTGTGGTTACCACACATGTCTATGAGCTGGGAGACACAGGTTCAAATCCTGGGTCGGACCTCCGCTCAGGGCCTTAAAAATAATTGAGGAGAAAGTGCTGCCTTTGCAATTAATATCAGCAAATGGTAAAACTTTCGGGTCCGTTCTCGGATAACGACCTTAAATCGTAGGCCCTTGGAACCCCTATCAATTGGGCTTCTAGCCTGTTGGGGTATTCCGTTCACCAAAGAGTGATAACTATAATAAACTAATATATCCACAAATCTATGAATGAATTTTTATTTTGCCACCATCTACACACACACGTAATATTTAATGTATTTAAATCAATGTTTCAAACATGCATGCGATAGTTTAAAGAACATACTAAGATTCGTAACGATAGCAAATATAGAAATTATTATCACGAAAAGATGCTTCGTCGTGTATAGAGAACACAAAATATATTGAGTTTAGGATAGCTATAATTTTTATTTGGGTTTCGGTAAAAACAGCCTGGGATTAACAAATTCTTCAGCCTGCGGTTCTTAATAATGGTAGGTTCTTGTTGGTGGGTTTTTACTGTTTATTTGATCTTGTGAAACTTCTGAAGCCTGATAAAATATCGGCTCACGACGTGTTTTCTGTCCAGAAGGAATAAACGACGACTTACAGACCCTGAGCTGCACTGTTCGTCTGTCCTTACATGATTTTTACGGATTGATGTTTTGATCTGATATCGTAATTACTGATTGTGCGATAAAGACAGTGTGTTTAATAGTTATGCAGGCTATCGTCAGTCATCATTTTACTCTTCAGCCTGTAGATTACACATATTGTGGAAGTATTCATTATCTACCTCGTGCGTACAGCGATTAAATCCCCGGAACTCGAAGCTATAGTAATTTAATATTTACTATTACCATGTTGTACTCCCACAGCTTGTATTGATGTAATCAAATAAAGAGTGTAGTCGTGATATATTTGAGTAATGTTGATGGCGTCATATAAAGAAAACAACATGGGATGTTTTTAGATAGAAGGCTGGCAAATATGATTCAATAGTTCTTGTATATAATGTCGTACTTTGAATGATTTCATATCTCTGGAGATTGTCGTTTCTGCTGGCGGTGTCTTTTCTTGCAGTAGTGATGTCATCATCCGCCACCTACGAGATTGTTTCTTCCCGTCTTGTCTTATAGCGTCTGGAAGAAGTCATAAATCTAAAATAACTTCTTCCATGTATAGAGTATAATTCTCTAAAGTAATGTGACTGCATCAGGAGCCGCGTTTTAACATTTTTGGTGAAAAATATTCCGGTTTTCAAAATGCATTTAAATGCACCACACTCGCGATGTTTTGGTCAAACACAGAGAGACTTAACTTCAAGAAGAAAACTTCGCTCCAAACACTTGACGACGTATTACAATGGTAAGTCTATTATATACACTATATACTGTTTTATGTTAACTTGTAATTTTGTCTATTGGCATTAACGGTGTCCATACATAATATAATACAATATAAGCGAGACTTTTTTCTCAATATTTTATATAAAACTATAACAATTTTGGAACTGTTCTACGGCCCCAATTCAACATTAAATAACATTTTCTTGAACGTTGTGTATTTTAAACTAAACAGAAAATATTAATATTAAAATGATGGCATCAGTCGATTTTACTCAAGGGTCTGTCGGATTTTCAATTTCAAATGATTTTTGAGTTCAGCTTCTTGTCTGATCAGAAAATATAATGAGACCTGTACAGCGGTGGTTACTGGAGTTATACTAGTCACCCCCTTTCCCAATGCCAACCGATACATTATAATTGATGGGCTTCGATTCGGAAGCTATATAATTGAATTTCAATATCACGAGCAGAGGTTAAGTTATATTTCTACATTCTTCCATTTTCTGATTTATTGTTTTGAATCAGTGTCTTGCGGTCGTGAGCCATGTTAATAGTGCATTATGATTTAACTTAGTGCCGTTGGCTTATTAAAGGGCTATGTCACGCAAACATCGCTGAAAATATGATTCTAGATCTTGAAAATACCAAAATTGTTTGGACCTAGATCGTTGCGGTTCGCCACGAACGTACACCAGTATGCCAGTATGTCTTGCGGTCGTGAGCCATGTTAACACCAACCTGAGTTTTTTATTTCTTTTTTAACAATATATTTGTTGATTTGCCGTGAAATAATTAATAAATTAAGTAACTTTACTGCCATATTACTTTGGGGTAACTTGATGCATACATAAACTAATCGAATGATCATTTTTCATTGTTTTCCGTCACTTCTAATCCGGTATTGGTCGATAGATTATCATTGTAAATATAAATCGTTTCTTGCATCATCAAGATTGTTGTATGAGTATGTATTATTTAGAGTCAATCACGTAGGATAAGGTTACCCTATTTATCCTAACCTGAGGCTCATGTTTTAAGGTCTCGCGACTATTCAGTTTATCACTCTTAGGTGAACGGAAAACCCAACTGATAGGGATTCCGAGGGCCTACGATTTAAGGTCGTTATCCGAGAAGACCCGAAAGTCTTACCATTTGCTGGTGTTGTTGCAAAGGCAGCACTTTCTCCTTAATTATTTTTAATACTACATACAATAGTACATATATCAATAAGTAGTACATATATAAGTAATATTATGTAGTACATATATCAATCGAACAAGTACATCGTTGTAACCATAGGGTCCACAGTAATTGGCGAAAGCTGTTGTGGTATCCCAGCCTATTTATATACTTATTGTTTTTTGTGTATGTACTTGTTAAATGTTCTGGCAAAGCTTAATAAATAAACATTCGCTCTCCATCTGAGTCTTGGTAGCTCAATGGTTAGAGCATCTCACTGGCAATCAGAAGGTTACAGGTTCGATTCCTGTCCGAGGATTTGAACTTGACGATCATCCATGTATCGTCTGTCTACTCCAAGCTCTCCCACATTCACTACAGCAGTGTATATATTAACGCATCCAAGCATTACTGATATATAGTGACTGCCGCATAGGCAGTATATATATCAATCGAATCAGCACATCATTGTAACCTTCGCTCTCCATCTGAGTCTTGGTGGCTCAATGGTTAGAGCATCTCACTGGCAATCAGAAGGTTACAGGTTTGATTCCTGTCCGGAACTCGCATGTATCGTAATTTAGGTGTGTTATATTTTCTTTATATGGAGCCATTTTGAGATGAATTTGTCTTTTTTTTCAGGGATCTGTGGTCAATTTGATTTTACTTGTGGTTGTCATAGCAACGACAACACCAACGAAGTCCGCTGGGATTGGATCTCAGAGCCCTGACGATTGCGTGAACTCGATAGGTTTCGACAACAATCGAGATAGAATTCCATCTCATCTAAAAATCATTAACTCATGCAAACCTGGTTGTCACGAAATTCGAGCTGCTATAGCTGTAGGATATAAAAGCAACAAGACAATCCACGTTCTCGATATGGTCATTGCCTGTCAAAAAAGAATCACTTGTGGTGACGCAAAGATTAATATCAAATTAAACGTTAACGCAAGACGGAGACCAACACATTTGTCGAATGTTATATGCCCTTCTACAACAGATGAATTGTTTATGAAGATTCCAGTGATGGTTTATCCGAGCAGCGCTTCAGGAAGAATGGATCTAGTTTATGAGAAGATTGTTTATGGTTGTCGATGTAACTGTACCAAGAACGGAAACAGCGGTCGTTAGGAGACAGCGGTCGTTAATCAGATATAAGTAAGTGCTTCATTTTGCAAGGATATTGTGGATCCACAGCATTACGGCACATGCATTTTATAGCCTTCCTCAGCCTACCTTAGCCTTCCTTATCTTTCCTCAGCCTTCCTTAGCCTTCCTCTGCAGCCTTCGTTTTCCTTATAGCTTTCCTTAGCCTTCCTTAGCCTTCCTTAGCCTTCCTCTGCAGCCTTCGTTAGCCTTCCTTATATTTCCTCAGCCTTCCTTAGCCTTCCTCTGCAGCCTTCGTTTTCCTTATAGCTTTCCTTAGCCTTCCTCAGCCTTCCTCTGCAGCCTTCGTTTTCCTTATAGCTTTCCTTAGCCTTCCTTAGCCTTCCTTAGCCTTCCTCTGCAGCCTTCCTTATATTTCCTCAGCCTTCCTTAGCCTTCCTCTGCAGCCTTCGTTTTCCTTATAGCTTTCCTTAGCCTTCCTTAGCCTTCCTTAGCCTTCCTCTGCAGCCTTCCTTAGCCTTCCTTATATTTCCTCAGCCTTCCTTAGCCTTCCTCTGCAGCCTTCCTTAGCCTTCTTCGGCCTTCCTTAGCCTTCCTCAGCCTTCCTTAGCCTTCCTCATCCTTCCTCAGCCTACCTTAGCCTTCCTTAGCCTTCTTCCTCAGCCTTCCTCAGCCTTCCTTAGCCTTCCCTAGTTTTCCTTATTATTCCTCAGCCTTCCCCTAACCTTACCTAACCCTAACCCTTAAGGAAGATTGAGGAAGGTCAAGGAAGGCAGGAAAGCTAAGGAAGGCTATAAAATGTATTATGTGGTGCTACAGATCCACTATATCCTTGCAAGATGAAGTACTTACGCAGATATAGGAAATTAACTATTATTACATGGACATTATTTTATTGTAAATGAAGTACTTTAATATATTATACTTAAATATGACTATATGAATGTAGCTTAATATGTTATTACAACAAAATGTTCTTAAGAAGTAATTAAAATTTTAATTAATCAAAGTATTGTTTTTCTCTGCACAAAAAATGTTGCGAATGTTGGAAATGTTGCGGGCTCATTGCCAGCGGAAGGCCTAATTAAAGTTGCTGCTCTCGAACGTATAATGATTCGAGTATGTGATTGTGACGTCAGAGACTCAACACGTGACAAAGCTTTATAGAAATTATACGACAAGTTACAATAGAACGTTTTCCCCAAGCTGCTTTATATTCATACACAACTAGCCACGTGTTGAGTCTTAGACGTCACTTCCTCTAATCGCAACCTAAGCGTCCGGAACATGTTCGAGTCATGGCGGCCGTATAATCTAGCATAAAACAGTCTGAAAAGGCAACTTCCCATGCTCGCAATTGCTTGAAATTTGGCAAGTATTTATTGGCACTTTCTGCTCCCGAAAAAAATCTGTTCCCAAAAACAATTAATTAATAATTATTAATAATAATAATAAATATTAATTATTATTATTATATTTATAATTATTAATTATTCAATTAGCTTAACATCCTATCCGGGAAAAAGTTCTGAGGATTTGAGCTTGATGATCGTCCCTGTAACGTCTGTCTACTCCAAGCTCTCCCACATTCACTAAGCACATTAGTTTTAAAGGATTTCTCTCCAGATATTTTGAAAATAACAGTCAGATCTTGAAATAAGCAAATTTTACTTCAAAGCATTCGTAAAACATTTCTAAAATCCACAAAAACGATTGTTCACATATAACAAGCTCATTGTTCGAGTTGTTGGCGATAAATTTACGTGAAAACATCAATCTTAAAAAATTCTAAAATCTACAAAATGATATATAAACTGGATATAAAAAGTGTTCCAGCGAACATGATCAAATAACAAATATAATCAACCAATCACTGAACGGGTATGCATATCTTCTTAAGTGATTTTAGGAACACTTGACCGTGACAACAGTTGTGAGTCTTGGTATTGTAACCAAAACGACCACAGCATGCGTTGGCTTGTATTATGATATACAGGTTGCCTAAACAACATCGGTGGATACGGGTGTTATATGGCTTGTTTCTACAGCAAGCATTGTTCTTTCCTCTGACGTGGAGTGTTCCTTGACAACAGAGGTGGGTACGTATGTTGTATGGTTTGTTAACACAACAAGCATTGTTCTTTCCTCTTGGTTGGACTTCTCCTCCACAACACAAATGAGTACGGGTATTGTAAGGAGTTCTTCCACAACAGCGATTGTTCTTTCCTCTGACGTGGAGTGTTCCTAAGCAACACAGTTGGATAAGGGTGTTGTATGGTTTGTTTCCACAACAAGCATTGTTCTTTCCTCTTGGTTGGACTTCTCCTCCACAACACAAATGAGTACGAGTATTATAAGGAGTTCTTCCACAGCAAGCATTGTTGGTTCCTCTGACGTGGACTGTTCCTTGACAACAGAGGTGGGTACGTGTGTTGTATGGTTTGTTTCCACAACAAGCATTGTTCTTTCCTCTTGGTTGGACTTCACCACCACAACAGAAATGAGTGCGGATATTGTAAGGAGTTCTTCCGCAACAGGCATTGTTGTTTCCTCTGATGTGGACTGTTCCTTGACAACAGATGTGGATACGTGTGTTGTATGGTTTGTTACCACAACAAGCATTGTTCTTTCCTCTTGGTTGGACTCCACCAGCACAACAGAAATGAGTGCGGATATTGTAAGGAGTTCTTCCACAACAGGCATTGTTGGTTCCTCTGATGTGGACTGTTCCTTGGCAACAGAAGTGGATACGTGTGTTGTATGGTTTGTTACCACAACAAGCATTGTTCTTTCCTCTTGGTTGGACTCCACCAGCACAACAGAAATGAGTGCGGATATTGTAAGGAGTTCTTCCACAACAGGCATTGTTGGTTCCTCTGATGTGGACTGTTCCTTGGCAACAGATGTGGATACGTGTATTGTATGGTTTGTTTCTACAACAAGCATTGTTCTTTCCTCTTGGTTGGACTTCACCAGCACAACAGAAATGAGTACGGGTATTATAAGGAGTTCTTCCGCAACAGGAATTGTTGTTTCCTCTGACGTGGACTGTTCCTTGGCAACAGATGTGGATACGTGTGTTGTATGGTTTGTTACCACAACAAGCATTGTTCTTTCCTCTTGGTTGGACTCCACCAGCACAACAGAAATGAGTGCGGATATTGTAAGGAGTTCTTCCACAACAGGCATTGTTGGTTCCTCTGATGTGGACTGTTCCTTGGCAACAGATGTGGATACGTGTATTGTATGGTTTGTTTCTACAACAAGCATTGTTCTCTCCTCTTGGTTGGACTCCACCACCACAGCAGAAATGAGTACGGGTATTATAAGGAGTTCTTCCGCAACAGGAATTGTTGTTTCCTCTGACGTGGACTGTTCCTTGGCAACAGATGTGGATACGTGTGTTGTATGGTTTGTTACCACAACAAGCATTGTTCTTTCCTCTTGGTTGGACTCCACCAGCACAACAGAAATGAGTGCGGATATTGTAAGGAGTTCTTCCACAACAGGCATTGTTGGTTCCTCTGATGTGGACTGTTCCTTGGCAACAGAAGTGGATACGTGTGTTGTATGGTTTGTTACCACAACAAGCATTGTTCTTTCCTCTTGGTTGGACTCCACCAGCACAACAGAAATGAGTGCGGATATTGTAAGGAGTTCTTCCACAACAGGCATTGTTGGTTCCTCTGATGTGGACTGTTCCTTGGCAACAGATGTGGATACGTGTATTGTATGGTTTGTTTCTACAACAAGCATTGTTCTTTCCTCTTGGTTGGACTTCACCAGCACAACAGAAATGAGTACGGGTATTATAAGGAGTTCTTCCGCAACAGGAATTGTTGTTTCCTCTGACGTGGACTGTTCCTTGGCAACAGATGTGGATACGTGTGTTGTATGGTTTGTTACCACAACAAGCATTGTTCTTTCCTCTTGGTTGGACTCCACCAGCACAACAGAAATGAGTGCGGATATTGTAAGGAGTTCTTCCACAACAGGCATTGTTGGTTCCTCTGATGTGGACTGTTCCTTGGCAACAGATGTGGATACGTGTATTGTATGGTTTGTTTCTACAACAAGCATTGTTCTCTCCTCTTGGTTGGACTCCACCACCACAGCAGAAATGAGTACGGGTATTATAAGGAGTTCTTCCGCAACAGGAATTGTTGTTTCCTCTGACGTGGACTGTTCCTTGGCAACAGATGTGGATACGTGTGTTGTATGGTTTGTTTCCACAACAAGCATTGTTCTCTCCTCTTGGTTGGACTTCGCCACCACAACAGAAATGAGTGCGGATATTATAAGGTGTTCTTCCACAACAGCGATTGTTGTTTCCTCTGACGTGGAGTGTTCCTTGGCAACAGATGTGGATACGTGTGTTGTATGGTTTGTTTCCACAACAAGCATTGTTCTCTCCTCTTGGTTGGACTCCACCACCACAGCAGAAATGAGTACGGGTATTATAAGGAGTTCTTCCGCAACAGGAATTGTTGTTTCCTCTGACGTGGACTGTTCCTTGGCAACAGATGTGGATACGTGTGTTGTATGGTTTGTTTCCACAACAAGCATTGTTCTTTCCTCTTGGTTGGACTCCACCACCACAACAGAAATGAGTGCGGATATTATAAGGAGTTCTTCCACAACAGCGATTGTTGTTTCCTCTGACGTGGACTGTTCCTTGGCAACAGATGTGGATACGTGTGTTGTATGGTTTGTTTCCACAACAAGCATTGTTCTCTCCTCTTGGTTGGACTTCGCCACCACAACATAAATGAGTGCGGATATTATAAGGAGTTCTTCCACAACAGCGATTGTTGTTTCCTCTGACGTGGACTGTTCCTTGACAACAGATGTGGATACGTGTGTTGTATGGTTTGTTACCACAACAAGCATTGTTCTCTCCTCTTGGTTGGACTTCACCACCACAACAGAAATGAGTGCGGATATTATAAGGAGTTCTTCCACAACAGCGATTGTTGTTTCCTCTGACGTGGACTGTTCCTTGACAACAGATGTGGATACGTGTGTTGTATGGTTTGTTTCCACAACAAGCATTGTTCTCTCCTCTTGGTTGGACTTCGCCACCACAACATAAATGAGTGCGGATATTATAAGGAGTTCTTCCACAACAGCGATTGTTGTTTCCTCTGACGTGGACTGTTCCTTGACAACAGATGTGGATACGTGTGTTGTATGGTTTGTTACCACAACAAGCATTGTTCTCTCCTCTTGGTTGGACTTCACCACCACAACAGAAATGAGTGCGGATATTATAAGGAGTTCTTCCACAACAGCGATTGTTGTTTCCTCTGACGTGGACTGTTCCTTGACAACAGATGTGGATACGTGTGTTGTATGGTTTGTTTCCACAACAAGCATTGTTCTCTCCTCTTGGTTGGACTTCACCACCACAACAGAAATGAGTGCGGATATTATAAGGAGTTCTTCCACAACAGCGATTGTTGTTTCCTCTGATGTGGACTGTTCCTTGGCAACAGAAGTGGATACGTGTGTTGTATGGTTTGTTACCACAACAAGCATTGTTCTCTCCTCTTGGTTGGACTTCGCCACCACAACATAAATGAGTACGGGTATTGTAAGGAGTTCTTCCACAGCAAGCATTGTTGTTTCCTCTGACGTGGACTGTTCCTTGGCAACAGATGTGGATACGTGTGTTGTATGGTTTGTTTCCACAACAAGCATTGTTCTTTCCTCTTGGTTGGACTTCGCCACCACAGCAGAAATGAGTACGGGTATTATAAGGAGTTCTTCCGCAACAGGAATTGTTGTTTCCTCTGACGTGGACTGTTCCTTGGCAACAGATGTGGATACGTGTGTTGTATGGTTTGTTTCCACAACAAGCATTGTTCTTTCCTCTTGGTTGGACTCCACCACCACAACAGAAATGAGTGCGGATATTATAAGGAGTTCTTCCACAACAGCGATTGTTGTTTCCTCTGACGTGGACTGTTCCTTGACAACAGATGTGGATACGTGTGTTGTATGGTTTGTTTCCACAACAAGCATTGTTCTTTCCTCTTGGTTGGACTTCACCACCACAACACAAATGAGTGCGGATATTATAAGGAGTTCTTCCACAACAGCGATTGTTGTTTCCTCTGACGTGGACTGTTCCTTGACAACAGATGTGGATACGTGTGTTGTATGGTTTGTTACCACAACAAGCATTGTTCTCTCCTCTTGGTTGGACTTCACCACCACAACAGAAATGAGTGCGGATATTATAAGGAGTTCTTCCACAACAGCGATTGTTGTTTCCTCTGATGTGGACTGTTCCTTGGCAACAGATGTGGATACGTGTGTTGTATGGTTTGTTACCACAACAAGCATTGTTCTCTCCTCTTGGTTGGACTTCGCCACCACAACATAAATGAGTACGGGTATTGTAAGGAGTTCTTCCACAGCAAGCATTGTTGTTTCCTCTGACGTGGACTGTTCCTTGGCAACAGATGTGGATACGTGTGTTGTATGGTTTGTTTCCACAACAAGCATTGTTCTTTCCTCTTGGTTGGACTTCGCCACCACAGCAGAAATGAGTGCGGATATTATAAGGAGTTCTTCCGCAACAGGAATTGTTGTTTCCTCTGACGTGGACTGTTCCTTGGCAACAGATGTGGATACGTGTGTTGTATGGTTTGTTTCCACAACAAGCATTGTTCTCTCCTCTTGGTTGGACTTCACCACCACAACAGAAATGAGTGCGGATATTATAAGGAGTTCTTCCACAACAGCGATTGTTGTTTCCTCTGACGTGGACTGTTCCTTGACAACAGATGTGGATACGTGTGTTGTATGGTTTGTTACCACAACAAGCATTGTTCTTTCCTCTTGGTTGGACTTCACCACCACAACACAAATGAGTGCGGATATTATAAGGAGTTCTTCCACAACAGCGATTGTTGTTTCCTCTGACGTGGACTGTTCCTTGGCAACAGATGTGGATACGTGTGTTGTATGGTTTGTTTCCACAACAAGCATTGTTCTCTCCTCTTGGTTGGACTTCACCACCACAGCAGAAATGAGTACGGGTATTATAAGGAGTTCTTCCGCAACAGCGATTGTTGTTTCCTCTGATGTGGACTGTTCCTTGGCAACAGATGTGGATACGTGTGTTGTATGGTTTGTTACCACAACAAGCATTGTTCTCTCCTCTTGGTTGGACTTCGCCACCACAACATAAATGAGTACGGGTATTGTAAGGAGTTCTTCCACAGCAAGCATTGTTGTTTCCTCTGACGTGGACTGTTCCTTGGCAACAGATGTGGATACGTGTGTTGTATGGTTTGTTTCCACAACAAGCATTGTTCTTTCCTCTTGGTTGGACTTCGCCACCACAGCAGAAATGAGTACGGGTATTATAAGGAGTTCTTCCGCAACAGGAATTGTTGTTTCCTCTGACGTGGACTGTTCCTTGGCAACAGATGTGGATACGTGTGTTGTATGGTTTGTTTCCACAACAAGCATTGTTCTTTCCTCTTGGTTGGACTCCACCACCACAACAGAAATGAGTGCGGATATTATAAGGAGTTCTTCCACAACAGCGATTGTTGTTTCCTCTGACGTGGACTGTTCCTTGACAACAGATGTGGATACGTGTGTTGTATGGTTTGTTACCACAACAAGCATTGTTCTTTCCTCTTGGTTGGACTTCACCACCACAACACAAATGAGTGCGGATATTATAAGGAGTTCTTCCACAACAGCGATTGTTGTTTCCTCTGACGTGGACTGTTCCTTGGCAACAGATGTGGATACGTGTGTTGTATGGTTTGTTTCCACAACAAGCATTGTTCTCTCCTCTTGGTTGGACTTCACCACCACAGCAGAAATGAGTACGGGTATTATAAGGAGTTCTTCCGCAACAGGAATTGTTGTTTCCTCTGACGTGGACTGTTCCTTGGCAACAGATGTGGATACGTGTGTTGTATGGTTTGTTTCCACAACAAGCATTGTTCTTTCCTCTTGGTTGGACTCCACCACCACAACAGAAATGAGTGCGGATATTATAAGGAGTTCTTCCACAACAGCGATTGTTGTTTCCTCTGACGTGGACTGTTCCTTGACAACAGATGTGGATACGTGTGTTGTATGGTTTGTTACCACAACAAGCATTGTTCTTTCCTCTTGGTTGGACTTCACCACCACAACACAAATGAGTGCGGATATTATAAGGAGTTCTTCCACAACAGCGATTGTTGTTTCCTCTGACGTGGACTGTTCCTTGGCAACAGATGTGGATACGTGTGTTGTATGGTTTGTTTCCACAACAAGCATTGTTCTTTCCTCTTGGTTGGACTTCACCACCACAACAGAAATGAGTGCGGATATTATAAGGAGTTCTTCCACAACAGCGATTGTTGTTTCCTCTGACGTGGACTGTTCCTTGACAACAGAGGTGGGTACGTGTGTTGTATGGTTTGTTACCACAACAAGCATTGTTCTTTCCTCTTGGTTGGACTTCACCACCACAACACAAATGAGTGCGGATATTATAAGGAGTTCTTCCACAACAGCGATTGTTGTTTCCTCTGACGTGGACTGTTCCTTGGCAACAGATGTGGATACGTGTGTTGTATGGTTTGTTTCCACAACAAGCATTGTTCTCTCCTCTTGGTTGGACTTCACCACCACAGCAGAAATGAGTACGGGTATTATAAGGAGTTCTTCCACAGCAAGCATTGTTGTTTCCTCTGACGTGGACTGTTCCTTGGCAACACAGGTGGATACGTGTGTTATATGGTTTGTTTCCACAGCAACCCGGATAGGGGTATTGCTTCTTGGAGTATATTTGACCAGCACAGCAGAAGTGATTGCGAATATCGTATAATCTGTCTTTGCAACATCTTAAATAAGGGTATTGTATTCTTGAGTAAACTCTGTTGCCACAGCAGAAATGAGTTCTTGAATAACTTGCTATAATTTTCGTCGTTGTATTATTAACTGGAAGACTATCTGTAAAAACAATCATCATTTAATTTATTAGTTAACATGCTTAGAAATTTGGATAATGTTAATCGAAGGAATTAAAGTACCTATATAACCCGAAATTATTTATTATATATAAATATTCTATTAATGTGATATATACCAGATTTAATAAAGTGCTAGAATAAAGAGAATTGACAACAGTCTTGTTGGGTTATGGAAGTGTGGGACAACTGCTCCATTCTGATATATAGACAATAATATATGCAATCATGGAGCTGGGCCCTGAGTAGGTATTCTCAGGGCAAACACTTGTATTGAGCTGGGCCCTGACATAGGGTCGATCAGGACAAACACTCCTATGCAGTCATTGGAGCTGGGCCCTGCAATAAAATTGGATAATAAACATTTTTAAAAGCTCATCATTGGTTCTATGATGGTATAAATAGGGATCCTAACTTTACAATGATCACCCCTGATGAAGACACTAGATTGGAGTGTCGAAACGTTGGGTCATGGACAGTAACTTTTAAAGTTACGTTTAAAAAACTATGTCAAAGCTAATGACGTGACGTCAACCCATGCAGAAATTTGGCTTCCTTTCATGTCTTCCGTGTGATTTGTCATGTCAAAGCTAATAAATTATAAATCAATTTCTCTAAGCAACAGAATATTGTTTTAGAAATGAACGATAGTCAACTAGGCTACGCCTCATTAACTATAGAAAACGAAGGCTAATTGTTAATTAGATAGCTCTAATTGTTAATTAGATGGCTCTAATTGTTAATTAGATAACTCTAATTGTTAATTAGATAGCTCTAATTGTTAATTAGATAGCTCTAGATGTGTGAAGTTGATCGTCCAGGTTGTTGTAATCTTGAGAAAGACTGTTGTTGGTGACTGACTTTTACAGGACCACCGCTGAGGCCGTCGAAACGTCAGTCGCCAACAATAGTCTCTCTCAAGACTACAACAACCTGGACGATCAATTAACTTCACACATCTAATGATACTCCTAGGTTCAAACCATTTACTTTAGATAGCTCTAGTTGTTATTTAGATAGCGAGTACTGTAACGAATCAGATAAGTCGTTGCTCAAGCCAACTGTAACCAATCAGATAGGACGTTGCTCAAGCCAATTATATTACAGACTTTGATAGTGTCTGGATTTCGAGATCTTTCTACTGTCGTGCGGAATTCGAAGAAATAAAATATAGAATAATTACCATATTTGGACTCGCTTTTTTCAATTATAGTTCCATTTTGGATTTCTGCTTCTATATTTTCTGTGTTCAAATCTATCGTACGCGCTTCGCGGTCTATCGTAGGCTCCTCGTCATTCGTCGACTCATCGTCGCTATTATACTCCTCGTGTGGGGTCTCTTCGTCACTCGTCGACTCCTCGTCGCTTGTGAACTCCTCGTTCGGGGTCTCCTCGTCACCCGTCGACTCCTCGTCGCTATTATACTCCTCGTGTGGGGTCTCTTCGTCACTGGTCGACTCCTTGTCGCTTGTGAACTCCTCGTTCGGGGTCTCCTCGTCACTGGTCGACTCCTCGTCGCTATTATACTCCTCGTGTGGGGTCTCTTCGTCACTCGTCGACTCCTTGTCGCTTGTGAACTCCTCGTTCGGGGTCTCCTCGTCATTCGTCGACTCCTCGTCGCTATTATACTCCTCGTGTGGGGTCTCTTCGTCACTCGTCGACTCCTCGTCGCTTGTGAACTCCTCGTTCGGGGTCTCCTCGTCACCCGTCGACTCCTCGTCGCTATTATACTCCTCGTGTGGGGTCTCTTCGTCACTCGTCGACTCCTCGTCGCTTGTGAACTCCTCGTTCGGGGTCTCCTCGTCATTCGTCGACTCCTCGTCGCTATTATACTCCTCGTGTGGGGTCTCTTCGTCACTCGTCGACTCCTCGTCGCTTGTGAACTCCTCGCTCGGGGTCTCCTCGTCATTCGTCGACTCCTTGTCGCTATTATACTCCTCGTGTGGGGTCTCCTCGTCATTCGTCGACTCCTCGTCGCTATTATACTCCTCGTGTGGGGTCTCTTCGTCACTCGTCGACTCCTCGTCGCTTGTGAACTCCTCGCTCGGGGTCTCCTCGTCATTCGTCGACTCCTCGTCGCTATTATACTCCTCGTGTGGGGTCTCTTCGTCACTCGTCGACTCCTCGTCGCTTGTGAACTCCTCGCTCGGGGTCTCCTCGTCATTCGTCGACTCCTCGTCGCTATTATACTCCTCGTGTGGGGTCTCCTCGTCATTCGTCGACTCCTCGTCGCTATTATACTCCTCGTGTGGGGTCTCTTCGTCACTCGTCGACTCCTCGTCGCTTGTGAACTCCTCGCTCGGGATCTCCTCGTCATTCGTCGACTCCTCGTCGCTATTATACTCCTCGTGTGGGGTCTCCTTGTCACTCGTCGACTCCTCGTCGCTTGTGAACTCCTCGCTCGGGGTCTCTTCGTCACTCGTCGACTCCTCGTCGCTATTATACTCCTCGTGTGGGGTCTCCTCGTCACTCGTCGACTCCTCGTCGCTTGTGAACTCCTCGTTCGGGGTCTCCTCGTCACCCGTCGACTCCTCGTCGTCACTATTTCCTGTAATGTTATAAAAAGTAATTTCATTGTAAGATAAAAGCTAACAGATCGATTCAAAATTTCGGCCAGTTTAGATATATTTATTAGATATATTAGATATATATTAGATATATTTATTAGATATATTAGATATATATTAGATATATTTATTAGATATATTAGATATATATTAGATATATTTATTAGATATATTAGATATATATTAGATATATTTATTAGATATATTAGATATATTTATTAGATATATTTATTAGATATATTAGATATAGTCTTCTAGCATATTGAGCAAGTCAGGTTGACTTAAATATTATTCAGTATTTCCTTCGGAGGTGTTTCAAGAGCCGCTATATCTCAAAATTGATCAATGTAGCGGAATTGTTAGAAAGCAGTGATCATGAAAGGCTTTCCAAAAGACCAAAACTAATATTACTATTAGTCACCCACTATATGAACTTTCACCTAAAGTCAAGGAAGCGTCGCATAGATTAAGATTCCAGAGTAGTCAGTTACCAAGAGTTAGTACAAATCGTTTTTAAGATAGTTTTTTAATAGATTAGCTTTTAGTTATAAATTAGATATTCCATGTAACGTTTGATGTTTATTTTAGATATTACCTGTAGTAGGAAATTGTCAGCGTTTGATATGTATTTTATGAGATATTAGCTTTTAGTTATAGATTAGATATTCCATGTAACGTTTGATGTTTATTTTAGATATTACCTGTTGTAGGAAATTGTCAGCGTTTGATATATATTTTATCAGATGAATAAAGACATTGGTGAATAAAGACTGGTGGGGTTATGTTTCGGTGCGCTGGGATGCAATTCGTCATAACGTGTCACTGTGTATAAGGATTTGAGAGGACTAAAGATTGAGAAAGTTAATATAAAGCTATTGCTTAGATGGTGTACTATTTCGAACGTAATTATGGCAACTATATATGGAGACATAGGGTTAAAAGATTGTTTCCTAGCTGACCATTTGTTACTATTTATAGTAAGCTGACACAATATATTTAAACTAATTAGCAGTAGGCTTTGACCATATGCTAAGGCTCATAGTTACAGAATATAATATTATATATTATATATATAAAGTCTATTATGTGTTATATAATTAATTTATCAGGCAAAATAAGATAAGATCTTATGCAAAATAATATTAATGATCTTATTACCACAGGAAATTAGAAGCATTGAAATGTTAAGTAGTTTCAAGTCCGCACTTAAGACTTTTCTTTTTTTTATTAATAGTTTTTTTGTTCATAGTGGTAATATATGTAGTAGGCTTTATCTTATAATGAAACTGTAATTAGTTTTATAAGTAACATTAAGAATATATTGTTGTAATAGCATTGAGACTATTGTATAATGCTCCTAATACGTCTTTTATTATTTTTTATTAAAATACATCCACATGAAAACAGGTTTCTTACTCGTATATTAGTTGGTTTTTGACAAGATGTTCTCAGTAATATGTAAGCTAATGATCTAATATGTTTAATCTGGTGTTTTATATTTCTTTAACAGCTATCTGGGAATATCATAAAAGATAAACTACAGAAGTCAAAAAAGGAAAAGACAAAAAAGGTAAAGAAAGTATAACTGGATAAAATTTGACAGCATAGAGTAGGACATGCAAAGATAGTTTGGGATAGTAAGACAGAGTAAGAAGATATAGGATGCGAAGATATTGGATGCGATAACAACATACTAGAAAATCTACCTACGTATACCTTTGTGAATATTCTAAACTGAGGGATCTTACATAGCTGATATAAACATGCTGAAAGTACGACTCCCACCCTCAAAAGAAAAATGGTTAAAAAGTGTCGCGGTTTACTTCACCCAGTTCAGACCAATTAAGGAGAGACCGGGGAAGAGGTTAAATTTATCCTATATTAACTATTTTATGGCCCAACGCCGAGGCGAAGGGAGGTTTAAGATAAAAAGATAAAAGGTTAAAGACTAGCTTCTGCTCCAAGTCTGCCTCTTGGTGTTTCGAGAAGGGTTTGTTTCGAGACGGGTTTTGGTGGCAACAACAATGCGGCGGGCGAGCGAGCGGGCGGGCGAGCGAGCGGGCGGGCGAGAGAGGCAGCCAACCACTCCTTAACAAAGAGGGCGTACGTTGTCGTGGCGTTGTGGTCTTGGCGTTGTGGTCTTGGCGCGTGGACCCGTGATGCGAGCAATCGCGGCCTTGAGGTATTTTTCCTCATCGTGAATAACGAAAGAACTGAATACCGATATAAATGTTAATATCTATCGACTAACTTAGATGTAGAAGCTGTTTTAGCTACGAAAATCTAAAGATAAGTTTGCGCAGACCTGGAGCTACGGGGTGTGTGTGTGTGTGTGTGGCGGGCGGGGGGAGGGTTTACGATTTTCAGTCGGCAGAAGTTATATTTTAGACGTGTTCGATTTAACACAGACAAGTAGAATCATTAACTTTTAGCACTTATCAGTTTAAATTAATTTCAAACTACCGAATTTAAGACTCACAAATCTAATGTTGACGTTAAATGTTTTGTTTATATGTAAATGTAATCAACGAGAGAACACCAAATACATACATTTATTAAAATGTCATCATGTATTCATTTCGTATTGAGAGTGCGTTGTTAACGTAGGACTAATTAACCATTCCACCAGCTGACCAGGGTCATTTTAGTACTCACTCAAGCGGTCTCAACGGAGAGACAATATTTTGTCAAGCTTTGATCGATAGGATGTAGTCGGTACAAGCTCGTGCGTCAGTCGGTTGAAGTGAGCTTACTCCCCCCTGTAAAATGTTTTGAGTACGGCCGGCCCTGGATATACATACAAGCACTGATTAATATATAAATGGTATATACATAATTCGGTAATGTAAGAGAACCAGCGAAATCTGCGCAAAGTATTATTATAACAATATTTAAACAGGTTAAACTTGTTCAGCTATTAAAACTGCTATCCTACAACGACCTGTGTCTAGATATAGTTAAAAAATTAAAATATTAAGATTAAAATTATTAATAGTAAAACATAATTTACTATATCGAAAAACATTAATAGAGAAAAACAGTGGTCAAAAAGTACTATTTAAAATTATTTTTCTAAATAAAATAAGACTGTTTTCGTCACGGGCTTCCTTTGGCAGCTTGTTAAATACCAGAGCTCCTTGAAATAGGAAACTTCTTTTGGCGGATACGGTTTTCATCTTTGGGAGCACAAGAGATGAGTTTCACCTCGAGTGTCATATGTGTGGTGTGTTTTACAAAAATAATAATTGTCGAAATATGTAGGACGAAGTTTGTTTACACATTTAAATACCTCAATGGATGCTTTACTTTGAATTGTTGTACTTATCGAATCAGAAAATGGAGACATATAATTGCACATGATACATTCTTATACAATGGGCACCTATCATTAAATGTGATAACCGTTTTATCGGCAGCAGGATTTTCCGAAAACTAAAAACGCTTTTCCAAAATCGATTAACATATTGTAGGCTATTTAATTTCACTAAAATATTTAGGTATACTGAAGAAAATGATATTTCTAAACGAACTTACCAGGAACGTCCTGCACTTCAGGATATTTCACTGTTTCTTCGGAATCATTTTTCCATTCTTGATCGTTCTTTTCGTTGTTTGTCGCGATATCTGTAGCGAAGGTGAAAAGGTGTCACTATTGTGATATTATATATCACTAACGTGGTTTCATTTCTTGGAGAAATACGGGTCGTTGTCTGCGTAATACTTATACTAGTACCTTATGGCCGTATACATATGTCTTTAAGTGTTCTTATTTCGTTCGTGTCACTAGGCTCTGGAACTCTCTCCCATACTCTATACGTGCCATTAACACATTGTCGTCTTTTAACAGGCTACTTTCTCTGCATTATTTCAAACTTTTTCCTTTTGCGTTTAATCCATAGTTTTTCTGTTTCGTATAATTTCGTTATATCTTATTCTTTGATTTCATATTAATGTTATATGTTATTTGTATTTGTAAAGGGTGACCAATATCTTGAGGGGATCTTGAATTCTGTTTTTGGTTTACCCTAATGCATTCAATTTTTTAGTTGTTATACTTTGTAACTGATATGTATTATAATTCTAATTAATAAATAAATATTACTGTTAAATATTAATCAAAAGTCATTAATGGAAACAAGAGAACAAGAATCAATTGTATATCTATGTCGATGGGGAATAGTAGAATCATTAGGCATATATTTCCTATCATTGTCCTCGATATGCTACTCAACGTCAACAATTGTTTTCTTTGTCTGCACGGGTTTCTCCCCACCACATGGTCGAGCTTGTGAAGTAATTGAAATGTTTTTACATGACTCAGAAGAGATTGGATATCGGAAGATAATCAAATTTTGATGCGCAACGTTCGATTATTCTTATTGAATACAAAGCGATTTACTATCCCGTTTGATACGTTGACATTTCAATTTACTGATTACGATTTTGATAGGCTCTTCCTATACTTTCTTCCAATTTAATTATTTTCTTCTTTTTATATAATCTTCAACACTCCATGTTGTGTACTCCATCTTTGTAAATAATCTAACATAATCTCCGTAGATGAGCTGAGCTCTTGGAGAAAATGTCGAGTGTGAAATATGTTTAAATAGAAAAAACTGAAGCTGAGTCATTATTAAGCTGTAGAAATTGGCGTAAAAGACTTGCTTGGTTATAATTCCACTTACTCACCATTTGAAGAAAGTTTGGTTAGTGAAACGTCTCCAAAATCCACTTCGCCGCATGTTACGTGAAGCAAGGCAACACTTGCGAGTATCGTTACCACCAATACAGTCCTCATCACTGTCTGTTAAGTCGACCTGAATGATTTCTTATGAATGCCTCACAATTTATACAGATTCCGCAATCCGAAACGGGTGTGATTAATTAATAATTCATTGACGTTCAAAAAAACAACAGAAGGGATGTTTATGTGGACTTGTGGAGGATGTCCGTTTTCAGGAGTGGTGAATTAATAATTGCTTGATCACGTTCAGAAAAAAACAGCAACAGAAGGGATGTCTATGTCGAGCTGATCAAAAATATTGAACGGGTTCAGCGACGCGCTACGAAATATATCCGGCTTCGTCTTCCCTTCCAAACAAATAATCCAAAGTGAAATTACCTACACGAATAGACTAATTGCGACAAACCTACTTCCTCTATCCTACTCATGGCTGAATACTTAGATATACTAGAAGTTACTATCGCAAGGGAAGTGCTGCCTTGAAATCCAAGGCGTTTGTGATATTGTGCAAAATTGCAAAAATAGTGGTAGTACAGCCTCGTACCCATGCGGAGACCAGAGCAGCAAGCTCTATATATATATATGAAGATCACACTGAGCTTGCTGGAGAAAAGGTACTCTGGGGTAATATCAGGGGCATACGCAGGGGGTGGTGGTGGGTGAGATCGCATCCCCCTTTTGGTTCCAATTAGGAACAAAATTATACAAAAACAACAAAAATTTATACATTATAAATCAGAAAGACAGAAACTGTGTAAACCCGGTCATCATCATGTGCATGGAGGGGAATTTTACACTCCTGTAAAAACCTTGGGTTTTTGTGAGACAAACAATTCAAATTGAAAGTGTTTTCAGACTTTCAACATGTTGGAAAGAAGTCAACTGGTTGTTGCTCCCCTCCCCCTGCCCTGAAATAATTTCATGAGAAGTACAACGACCCAGCTGGGGTTAGAAATCTATCTGCGGATGAAGCATATATAAACTTTGATGCATACATTCTTCCAAAAAAAAACCAAACCTAGTATAGCTACAAGATCTCAACATAATACGGACAATAGCGCTTTCAAAGAGTGATCTTACAGAACATCTACATATGGCAGATCGTACTTGATAAGAGCTCAGTACAAGAATATGGAACGCGCTGCCTGAAGAAATACGTCGAACCACTACTATAGTTTGTCAAACTTCAAAGCTAAACTTAAAGAATATTACTATACATACATACTTTATTAAATGTTCCCCAATGGGGCTTTTCAACATCTAATTACAAAATAGCATACAACTCTAAAATATCTAAATATATGAATAATCATGTTATTGATAAAATTCTATGATAAGAATGTGATTCGATCAGACTGTGATAGCTAAAAATCTTTCCAACATTGCTCTTTTTAGCTCTTTCTTGAATTTACCCAGAGACGTTATTATCTTCAGATTTTCATCTAAATTATTCCAAATGATGGTAGCCCTATACTGAAATGATCTTTGTCCACTCTTAGTTCTAAAAAATGGGATTTGTAATGACCCTCGGTTGCGTGTGAAACGATCGTGTACCTCCAAACGTCTTATAAACTTCTTACAGAGATATTGCGGTGCTAGATTGTTCATACATTTGAAAGCCATAACAGTTTCTCTAAATAAGAGTTGGTCCTTGACAGGCAGCCAGTTAAGCTGGCGTAGGTACGGCGTTACATGATCGAATTTCACTATATACTCTGCTGTTCTCTCTCTATGACGTACGACTCTGAAGACCAATTTATACTAAATGTAACTCTGTCCGTAGTCTGAATGTTACTCCAAGTTGTTGTTTTTTAGATTCCTTCCAGAGCTGGATTTCTGCTCTCTTTTATGTGGAGGATGTCCGTTTTGACATCTAAGCTACCAATAAATTACAAGATAATTTTACAATAAAAATAATATTTACAATGAACTTAAATCGATTGGTCAGACATACATGAACATTCATGTACTGCAAAGCTCACAGCAGTTACTGTTATTTTCTAAAAGGCTACTAATATCCAACTTACGAATAACATTTTTAAATACCTTAAGACTTGTAGAATTCCTAATATCACTACTTAACCTTGACCATAATATTGGTCCAAAATAACGTAGTGAGTGTTTACCATAATCGACTGTATTAAATCTAGGTATATATCGAAATCACCATTTCCTAATGAATAGCTAGATTGTTTATAAGGGTAAATATTTCTGATACACTGTTAGGTACAAGTTGATTTTTTACTTTATACATGTAAATATACAAAGTAGTTAGTTATGAATTGTGAAGTAGTTGTTTCTCTTTTAGCGGAAATTATTTCGCAATACTAAAGCCAAACACTGCTGATTACTAATTTGTCCATCACTCGACATTCATAAGAGGGAACCACCTCCCTTCCTTTGTTCCTTAAGAAGCTACTTTGTACTACTTGCGTTAGATCCCGTCTTGAATACGCTAGTGTGGTATGGTCACCTTACACCATAACAAATATTACAGCTCTAGAACGAATTCAGTGAAGAGCAAGTAGATTTATTGTTGAAAATGAGTTGTCCTATCGTGAACGCCTTGATTGCTTACATTTACTTCCGTTGGCCTATCGTAGAGAAATTAGTGACATTATTTTTTTCTTTAAGTGTTTCAGGAGTCTGTGTAGGGTTGATATTTCTCAATATGTTTCTTTTCGCTCATGCAGGGGCGCCGGAGCCACGGGGTCAGTGGGGGAAGCTGTCTCCGCTGCCCTTTGCTTACGGGGGCAGCCGTGTACCCTTTGCTATATTGTAATGTGATATCATGAATTTATACTGCCAATATTCGGAACGTAATGAGATTAAGGAGCCCAAACTAATGGCGTCGCTGGTGATCGTGGTTGACGATTGACGAAGTATAGGTTGTGTAATTTGGTTTCGAAGGAGTCAACGAGATGAGTCAGATGCATTATGCATGTGAAAATAATGGACCATTGCCATTGCTGCTATAGACATGTCTAAAGTGCCTTGCTAAAATATTCTGCCCCCGTTGGCCTGCGTTGCTTCCGGCGCCTCTTTGCTCATAATAATAATAATAATAATAATAATAGACGTATTAGGAGCATTATACAATAGTCTCAATAGTCTCATGTAGTACAATGTACAAAGTCTCTTAGAAATACTGACCATCTTACTCTGAAGATTCCTTTCTGTAGGACTGAGTCCTTTAGAAACTCATGCTTTATACGTGTCTGTCGTTTATGGAATTCTTTACCGCTATGCTGGTCGTAACAAACTAATTGGCTATAATTAAATTTTCAAATAATTCAAACGCTTTATAATAATTGTTATTCATTCTTCATTTTGTAAATAATGTTAGTTAATTCTACTGGCGGTTTATGCTATGGAATCTTGAATTCTATTTTAAACTGACTTGAAATTTGATTAAATTAAATTAAATTAAAACAAGTTCAAATTGCATACTAAGTGGCATGGGTTCAATTATGTTTTACGGTTTTACTCTTTGATATGTGCTATCGCTTAATTTTTTACGTTGGAAGGTCTGTTATACCAGTTGTGAGATAGATACCGTTATAGCACTGGCGTAGGAAGCAAGGAGGCTGGGGCTGCAGCCCCCCTGAAATTCTGAAATGGGGGGCTCAGACCTAATAATTGGTATGCACGTGTGGTTCAAAGAAATATCCAATCTATATCCAATAGTACGGATCCGCAGGCGATTCAGATTGGTTTATTATTCATTAACAATATATTCTTGATGTATGTTCAATGTTCGAAGCCCTTGATCTTGTGTCTGTTGCCAAAGAATTCGCGACTGCAAACAGCCGTCGGCAATTATCTTTTCTATCTTCAAGATTTCTCGGGGAATAATGCAACAGACCCCTACAATTAGCGCGCTTTGTTAGGCACAGGGGCTCCGCACTTACGGCTTCGCATTTTTAGTTTGTTATTGGCGATCGAGAGCCCTTTTTAAACCAAAGATATATCATGAATTGGTATTTTGTAGCCTTCAGAAATCTCTTAAATCTCCCCACAAAATGCAGGAAATGCCATTTCAGAGACTCTAAAATTCAAAATTTGCCTGTCGGCGCGACGACCTTAAGCCCCCTAACCAAAAACATCTAACTACGCCTCTGCATAGTGTTATGATATATCAAGAATCGCGCACATAATAAAACAATTTATATAAATATGAAATCTCACACGAATGAGAATACACTAGAAACCAAATAAGCTGTAATTTATGTATAAGAGCTCGTTTAAATTTGTTAAACTTGTTATTTTGGATGTAAGTCAACTATTTTTGTGTTTGGTACACTTTTGTTTCTGAAGTGGACTAGTTATCCTTATAGGAAGTTTGGAACACTCTAGAGTCTAATATTAGTTGATCTTGCCTGTTGATTGAGAGTAACATTTTTTACGTCAGTCGGTAATTGATTCTGAACTTTTACTTGCCTATTATATTTAATAAAGAACAATATGAACTTGTTTGCAACCTTGGATATATATGTTACTCGTTAGTCTTCGTAAACAATTCGATCAACTCTCTGACCATGTGGTCACTGCTAATTCACTGTTCTCTCTAATAATATATTAAAGGGATATGGCAATAAAAATTATTGTTGCCTTTCTGATTAGCAAATTGCCTTCACAAGGTAATCCAAGTAAACAAAACGACTCTTGTGCAAAACAACATCACTAATTTCGACAAAAGACATTCCTGTTTTCCACCATGATCCGCCATCTTACTTTCCGCAATATTACTTTCAAGGCTTTGCATGTTACTGATTTACTAACTAAATATAAACCTACTCGTGCTTTAAGATCATCTAACCGAAATCTGCTACTTGAGCCAAAATCCAAAACGGTGACTTATGGAGACAGAACATTCTCAGTTGCCGCACCAAAACTGTGGAATTCATTACCACAGGAAATTAGAAGCATTGATATGTTAAGTAGTTTTAAGGGCCAGCTGTTCATGTGAGCCGGGCCAGCCCGGCTCATATGAACAGGCCCTCAGCACTTAAGACTTTTCTTTTTTAAAATTAATAGTTTTTTGTTCATAGTGGTAATATATGTAGTAGGCTTTATCTTATAATGAAACTGTAATTAGTTTTATAAGTAACATTAAGAATATAAAGAGCATTGAGACTATTGTATAATGCTCCTATACGTCTTTTATTATTATTATTATTATTATTATCTTGGATAATTTTTCGATAAAAGTGAAAACCTTAGTCGGCCATAATTTCACGTATATAGGTCTTGATTTTTGTGGATGTTTTTCTTTCTCAATTGCACCACAATACTTTTAAAAGTACATAATTTCATCATGTTTGGCTGCTTGTATTCGTCATGTTAATTATAGGTAAGGTATTAAAACAAGATGGCGGATAACAAGATTTTTATTTGTGGAAATTAGTGATGATGTTTTGCAGCAGAGTAGTTTTTTTACTTGGATTACCATCGTATGACCGTTTGTTTATCAGAAAGGCAAAAAAAAATGTTATTGCCATATCCCTTTAATATACTACAGTCAACCAATGTTTAGTTACCGCAACATCAATATAATTGAGAGATCGGATGTAGCTATAATTTAGCATTTACTATAGAGTACTAATATCTGTCCATCATTTCCCTTTCCTCAATGGTTATAGCAGTGTTTATAGTTATCGTATTTTAGACCAAGTGGCCTCTTTCTTTGTTCATCACAATATTTTGATGAAGTATCATAACTGTACTTCCTGTATAGTAGATATTTGTTGTAAACAGGATGTGGTCGCTCGATCAAGAGCATATTAGCTTGTTGTAGGCTTATTCCAGGGAAGTAATTGCTAGAATGACTAAAGTGACTGGCGTACCTGGGGTTGGGGCCTATAGGATAATGTACCTTTGTTCTTGATTGAACAAAGGTTGTACTCTTGCGACCCCTGCTTGCGACAGTTAAAGAACTCGTGAATATACATATATATATATAAATATATACAAACGTTTAGTGAGAAATTAATCTCTGCCGCAAAAATTGAAAATACGGGTAAGGAGAGTTACCCGTCCGAGATGAAAACAATGGAAATATCTGACTTTAAATGCATTAAATTTGATAACAAATAAATAAATAAAAAATGTTGAGAACGCGAGTGATTCCTTTCTTGTGAAGAAGAAGTTGCCAACGGTTTTTCAGTCAACATGCAGCGACAACATACAAGAACATATTATAACCAATTTGAAGTTGTTCCTTTGAACGCCTACACTAATAAAGAAGGGACTATAACAAATCCAAACAAAAAATCGTACTTAGGCATTCTTACTTCATATTGTAAAGGTTTAAACAATGGCGTAGCCCACCATATCGTACGTAGCCCACCACCATATCGTAGCCCACCACATCGTAGCCCACCATATATCGTAGCCCACCATATATCGTAGCCCACCATATCGTAGCCCACCATATCGTAGCCCACCACATCGTAGCCCACCATATATCGTAGCCCACCATTTCGTAGCCCACCATATCGTAGCCCACCATATCGTAGCCCACCATATCGTACGTAGCCCACCACATCGTAGCCCACCATATCGTAGCCCACCACATCGTAGCCCGCCATATCGTAGCCCACCATATATCGTAGCCCACCATATCGTAGCCCAGCATATCGTAGCCCACCACATCGTAGCCCACCATATATCGTAGCCCACCATATATCGTAGTCCACCATATCGTAGCCCACCATAACGTAGTCCACCATATCGTAGTCCACCATATATCGTAGCCCACCACATCGTAGCCAACCATATCGTAGCCCACCATATATCGTAGCCCACCATATATCGTAGTCCACCATATCGTAGCCCACCATATCGTAGCCCACCATATATCGTAGTCCACCATATCGTAGCCCACCATAACGTAGTCCACCATATCGTAGCCCACCATAACGTAGCCCACCATATCGTAGCCCACCATATATCGTAGCCCACCATATATCGTAGCCCACCATATATCGTAGCCCACCATATCGTAGCCAACCATATCGTAGCCCACCATATCGTAGCCCACCATATCGTAGCCCACCATATCGTAGCCCACCATATCGTAGCCCACCATATCGTAGCCCACCATATCGTAGCCCACCATATCGTAGCCCACCATATATCGTAGCCCACCATATCGTAGCCCACCATATCGTAGCCCACCATATCGTAGCCCACCATATCGTAGCCCACCATAACGTAGCCCACCATATATCGTAGCCCACCATATCGTAGCCAACCATATCGTAGCCCACCATATATCGTAGCCAACCATATCGTAGCCCACCATATCGTAGCCAACCATATCGTAGCCCACCATATCGTAGCCCACCATAACGTAGCCCACCATATCGTAGCCCACCATATCGTACGTTTATCGTAGCCCACCATATCGTACGTTTATCGTAGCCCACCATATCGTAGCCCACCGTTTCCTATAGGCCAGTTTTATTTATAGTGCCAAACTTAAGAAATATTTTAAATAACAGCAGCTTATCATTTTAATATGCTCTGCCTAATGGATCAAACAATCTTCGTCGTTAGATAAAGTACGTAATCATTTCATAGCTTTTGTAATTTAGAACTTTTAAATTATGCTTAATTTAATTCATGTAATTGAAAAGAGAAATTATTATTCAACTAAATTCACAGCTGGTATTAAAACCCTTCCGGAAACGGTTAATACGTACTTAAAATGAACAGGTTTTGTGATTGGCTACATGGAACAAAAGTGGTTAGGGTTAGCATGTTAGTTGGTGAATGTTTAAATGAACGATAGCTCAGTTACTATGTGTCAGAATCAAATGAACCTTTGCACACAGATAGTGTAAAATGAAACTAAGTTGATGTCACCAATTTTGTTGTCAAGGTAACACTGTTGTAACAACAGTGTTACCTTGACAACAAAATTAGTGACATTCAACTGTATTTCATATTGCACTATCTATGTGCAAAAGTTCATTTGATTCTGACACAAAGTAACTGAGTTATAGTTCATTTAAACATTCACCACACTAACAAGCAAACCATCTATATGACGTCATAATTTGTGCTGATCAATCAGCAATTTGTTTGTAACATATATTGACATCTTTAAATCTTTATAACTCTGGAACTAGAAAAGATATCAAGGAACGGTAAACAGCATTTCGCACTATTTTTTGATGCTCTTTCAAATGAATCAATAAAAATTTCACCATTGTTTTTTTGCTCAACATTGTTAACTGCTGACATTTTGCAGTCTCGCAATTGTTAAATCTTTCTGACAAGATCACAGATGGAAACTAGAATTTTTTATTTACAGCAAAGTGATGTTTATGAGTTATAGTTTTTGAATGTCTTCATCAAAAATAATCCATTTTATTGTTGGAGCTGGTGCAGTTGGACTGATAGCTGTTCGTACGTTACCAAACTTATTTCCTGATCAAATATTGAAGCAACATGGTGTTCCAGAAATTGAAATTCCTAGTGTAGTGCAGAGTACATTTGACAAAGTGGCCAAGAAAATGGATATAAAAAACCCTGAAAAAGTTAAACTATTTATTAATAACGGCTATGGTAGTCTTTCCGTTGGTTCAACATGGCTTCCTGGTGGAGCAGCTATTGGTGTCTCGAAGACTTTACTGTATAATAATTGTGAAGAACTAGAGAACTCTGGTATCACTTTTAAAGGGAGGAGAGTAAATTGGCAGTCAAAATCTGGCAAATCTCTTTCTGAAGTACTCCTTTTTGGTGAAGAGGAATTAAAGTTTATGTTAGCTCATGAGTTATGCCATATCAAGAACTGGGATTTTACAACCAACTGTTTTCTGCCTGCATGGTGGCTTTACTTTACATACAGGGCTATTCCAATCATCATTTCTGTATTATCTTTTGTTAACCCTCTTCTGAAATTCACAATACAATCTTCTATATGGCTGGTGAGCTACTTGTGTTATGTACAACAGAACATTAGTCTACACCACAAAAGGGAATTCCTTGCCGATAGCTCAGCTGCAATGGTTGACTTGGCGTACATCAATGGTGGAATAAGTGTCACGTTAAAGAGATTAAAAATGAACACTGTACTCAGGCAATTAAGTGGCACAGAAGGTGCAAGGCTTTACTCCATTGAAGGGAATGATTTAAAAGATTGGGCACACCCAAAGTTGACATCGAGGCTGCGTAAGTTGGAGGAATTATATGCAAAACATTATTTAAAAGATGCTTAATTACAAGACTTTTTGATGACACTGATATGGGTATCAGCCAGGATGGCCGCTCAGCAGGATTTGTTGTAAAAACATGCTCCAAAGACCGGGGAACTCACCCATTCTATAGGCACGTTAATGTATAAAATATTTAATCTGGGATTAAATAGCCTAAGAGCAAACCATATTTTGCCCCTTATTATCTCTGAATTTTAACATTGACTATAATTTGTAATGCATGTCATTGTTCACACCATAATATACTGTATGAAGTTAAAATGATTTATTAATAGACATTATAAATTTGAAAAAGTAACCACCCCTCTAATACGGTAGTAAACCATTGTTACATGAAATATTACCAATCTGAAATTTACAGTTAGGCCAGACCAATTTAATTTTATGTTTCTTGGATTTTTCCAATGTAGCAGTGACCCAGCAGGTCAGTAAATAAAAATAAAATAATTTAAACATCTGAGTGAACGCCCTAATCTGTTTACACAAGTGAGACGCCTAGAACTTCCAAATTACGCACACACAAACATGCATATTTCATGCGAAAGGGTAAAACAATTAAAGATTTCAATTTCAATGTTTGTCAAGGAAATTTGTGACCCACTTTTATTTTTATTTACGACAATTCACGAAAGTGACCCGGCCGGATCCGAGAAACATAAAATTGGTCTGGCCTTATTTTAAGTTTTTATAACATAAAAGTATAATCTGACAAAATACAAAATTTTAACACAAATAGATAAACATTATTTACATGCAATAGTGTGTATAAACAATGCTTGAAACGCAACCTTATAAAACTGGTGAGGTACAGGTATATAACAACATTGCAGCTCATGTGTATGTATTGTATATAAAATAACAAAATATGCGAAAATCCCTGTTATGCATATGGTAATTTAATATATAAATGTATATATCAGTATTTACTGTTCTGTGAAGTAATGATACTTCCAGGATAATTGTTACAATTTGACATAGCCAAAGGATAGGTTGTTGGTGGGTTAGTGGTAGGTCCAAGTATGATATATTGACCAGAAGACGTAACAGCAGCACTCAAGGAATACAACGATGGTGCTGTTATTTGGTTGTTTGGCATACAGGTAGCTGCTGATGTTTCACCATTTGTGTGTGGAGCTAGTGATTTTTCATACATGTTTAACACATTCCCTAGTGTTTGAGTTCCAGTGTAGATCTGCTGTAGAGCTTGTGAATCTAGTGTGACACTGCCTTGAGAAATGGGGCATTTCTCTTCAGTTTTATTTTTTATTAGTGACACAGTATGTCTAATAGGAGAAGGTCTTGCCATATGGTAACCAAGAGGTATATCATGACTCTGTAATGTCGTACTTGAGGAGTTCCGATTTGTTTGGTTGCTAGGGTAATTATTCACAACACTAGCAGCTCCTCCGTTCAGGTGTCGTTGTGTTTTGCGCCATTTGGCTCTTCTGTTTTGAAACCAAACCTATACAATAATTTGACAAAAACGAGTTTACTTGATAATGTATCACAATCCTACAATTTAAAAGTGCTGTCCAGTCCGTTCTACGCATGTCCACGTCTCTGTTTACATCGCAACATCCCGCGTGTTTGGATCAGGCCATCCAAACACGGAAACCATTAGGTATTTCTTTAGTATTTAATTAGCAGTCCATATTAATTTTATTCTATAAAGTACAGTAGATGTTCTTTGTCAACTCCTCTCTGGAAAGTTTTGGAATTATGCAACGCTTGTTAATTAATGAAATCCGTCTGTTGTCAATAAATTCAAACAAGTTCATTGCGTCTGGGCAATCGCCTCATTTGATTGATATAGTTAAAGAAACATAACATAACAGCGCTGGTTTTGACAGACTTGCAGCCACTTGCAATTGGATTTATTTCCACTTCGTCTTTTGAGCAATTATTTTGTTGTTTTGCTTAATGTCATAATGTGACTGGTCAAAATGACAGGCAAGGTGAGAGTTGGACAGCCTCTTTGGCCCCGTACATTACGTAGAGTACTAGACATTATTTTTATATTTTATTTTATAATGTACTGTATAGTATTTGATCACCTGAATACGATCATCTGGAATTTTTAACTTGTTGGAAAGGTCTTTTCTTGTTTGAAAATCAGGGTAGTGTGTGTGTGCAAAAGCAGCTTCTAGATCTAATAGTTGCCCTGGAGTAAATGATGTTCGTCCCCTTCTTGATTTTAGCATCATCTTTGATTTGAGATCAGTGCTTGGATAGTCTGCTGGCTTGTGACTAGATTGTTGAGACACAGAAGACTGTGTAGAGCCCATAAGATTTTGACTGCTTGCAATTAAATTATCTGAAAAACAACGAATACTTTGTTAATGTATGGTAGTGAAGCCCTCTTAAACAGACACTTAACTGCTACAAAACTTTGTCTGTAATTAGAAAGCTTAATTATGCTAATGATCGAGGAAAGTATATAATTTATATGCTAATGATCGAGGAAAGTGGAGGAAACTGTCGTGGGGAACCACCGGCCAACCCCTGCGTAAGCGGGGAAAAGGGCCGTAAAACGTCTGTTGTTGTTGTTGTAAACATCTAGCCAGTAGCCACTTATAACATCAGGAAGCAATTATCTGAGTGTTTAGTACTATTGAATATTGATTATAATGATATTGTGAGTAATTTTTAATGACTTTAAGCATAGTGCCAAAGCACACTATTTTTGCATTGCAAATGAAAGACTAAATATTGTGTAAATTTTAATTTTTTTGTCTAATTTATATATAGTACATTACTATATTTACATATAGGTGATATATTATTAAGTCATATAGGTTTATATAGTGTTATAATTAATGTTTACAGGTGAGGAGCCACTTAAAATTTGTGGATATTTAACACAATTATTCGCCTAAGGCGAGGTGAATATCGGTGAATAAAAACCTCAACTTCGTCTCGGTTTTTATTCACCGATATTCACTGAACCTGAGGTGAATAATTGTTTTAGTATAAATACATATTTTCCTACTTTTAGGAACAGCATTTTCCATAAAATTGCTATAGTTTCTCTGTTTCTTCTTCTGTCAATTTGAAAAATCGGCTTGCCAGCCATGTTGAAAAAACGCTGGCGGTGATTATCGAGAAATAATCTGAGGTAGCTTGACCAATCAGCGCACGCGATTTCTATATCACCTCACGTATTTATACTAAACTGTAATAAAATCGTTATTATTATTATTATTACTATCAGTCACTTGCAACAGTCAAATATGAAAAATAATAAAACAAAACATTAATAACTCCAAATAGAGACATCTTAACTAAGAACTGGAGTTATATGACGGTTCCAAGATCAATTCTAATTAAATATGGTCTCAATATATATTATCTGGATTAAATTTTATTCACATACAGAAAGTTATCATATTCTCTGTTGGAATATGACTACTCAATAAAATGACAGACTTGTTTTAGCAGGAAGGGCTGTGTCTTTTTGAATTCCTAAGAACCATTAACTTCCTTTTGAACCGGATCGATCAAGAAAACAAAAGGTATATTATTACCCGAAGCAATGACTTGAATCTTTCCAAATATATTTTTGTTTTAAAAAGTCAGTGTGTTTAATACCATATCAAAACACTACGTAGACAGATCCATTCTGAGGAGAAAATTAAGGCATTTTAGTGGACATTGGACAAGACAAAAGAGATCGAACTAGCTTGTTGGTACTCGTATTACGTAGAGACTATAAAGTGTCGTCTTAATAGCAAGGCTATCGCCATATGTTATGAGAAATTATATACACGTGCTACTTATGTTAAATAAACTTCTTGAATGAATACTTAACCTTTCCTAATTTACGACGATTTATTAGTGATGTATAAACAACATGTAAAGACTTTATTTTCCTGTAGTATTAAACAATATACACAGCAAGGTTCATAAACGTTTTTCAAAGCGAAAAGCGATGCCCGCCACTATAATTTAAAATCATGTAATTTTAGCTAGGGTAATATTATAAACCCATTTACGCTTCATAATAATACTAGTGTTATTTCCAAATCGTTTATTTAAAGTCCTAATCGCTCTTAAATTGGTTTAACCTTATGAAACAGAAGAACCATACTGTTGTTAGTAAAGCGCGTCATTTACTTGCCGATGATATAAAACTCCAGAGCTGTAAATATGAATATTCATGTTACAAATAATAAATGAATATTCATAGCCAACTAATATAGAAATATCATCAATTATACCCTAATTAACACTGAGATAACCTTTCATAACATCATCCTTAAACTCAAACAGTCATTGTGAGCAAACGGCAAAATTAACAGCACACGGTTGAAGTTATTTTAAAGATATAGCTTCGCGAAAATTGTCTAAAATCAAGCGCGCAATATGTACAGCGCAATGTTTACTGACTTACCTATCACGCTTCGTTCCTCATTAAGAGGATCAACTTTATGATTCATCATTGACATCACTTCACCTTGACGATTAAAAATGACGGTGTTGTAACAGAAAAATTCAATTATTTGTTTTGCGCATTCAAAATGCAAACTGAGACGAATAAACTAACCAAGCCCAAATCTTTGCGTTTAATTGTTACACTGGTTCAGCCAATCACATTGTAGTATGAGCCTCGGTCAAGCATTGTTCCAGATCAAGGAATTAACCAATCAAAAACCAGTGATCTGTAAATATATGGTTGATATCAAATGGAAAGGGTTAAAGAACGAAGCAATTGTATATGATGAACTTTCCGTAGTCTGACCATTAATATATATGCAAATAGTAAAGTGGACGGGTATTCTAAAATTATACCAAGGGCTCCGCAGCCTCACTAGCCTGCGCGCAGTGGGCTCTGCTAGCCTGCGCAATTTGTGACACCCTTTTGGCATATATATATAAGCCCTATTTATTTTATTTCATCTCGTCTTACTCTGATCAGGAAGGGCTCCGCTCGAAACGTCAGTATCTCGTCACTCAGTTCTTGGCAATTAACCACCTTTTCACGTTGTTAGGAAGACACGTAAGGCGGGGGGTTAGGGTTAGTTTTCTAATTAGGCGGGGGGTTAGGATTAACATCTATGTTGTTTTAGGGTTAGTGATTATTTGCATGGTTAAGACTTAAGTAGCGTTATGGTTATACTAAAAAATATCGTCCCAAAGACGCGGCTGGAGCTGGATTAACGCCGCGTGACGCGTGTTTCCCCGCGTGCCGCGTGTTTCCCCGCGTGCCTTCACGCAAATATAAACAAGCGCCTGGGTACGAGGCTGTCACATTGCACTAGTCGGTCGGCGAAGAAGTTTCGGTGTAGCTTGTCTTCGAAGTATTAATGTGTAGAAAGGTGTCTTTTTACTGCAAAAGGATGCTAATACTAAAAGAACTTTAGGTAATGAACACTTTGTCTTTGCTGTGTTTTCATATTCTATACTTTTAAAGAATCAAACAGCGCCCCAGGTCCAAATTCTGTACTGAATGATAACTAATTTGTCTGACTATGTTTTTCAATTTTTAGACTTCGTTCGCTGCGTGAGATCAAGTGCACGAAATCGTCGACACTGAGAGAGGAAGTCTTAGACTAGTTTACTTTGTAGTTGGTAGTCGTTTAAAACATTGGGCGTTCGTTTCGTTTCGTTGGAGGACTTGAAGTTGAAGACTCGCTTGGAGATACTGTAACTTGATCAGTCTGTTTTGTGCTCGAAATGATATTTAAGCGAAAGGGCTTCAGGTAAGGAAGTTTTTGCTATTTTGTTACCCTCGACAGTCGAAGAAAGAGCGAAATTATTCTTTTCCACCAAAACCAACACGGCGAAGTACGACCGCCATGTCTTTCTGTGTATAGTTTAACCTACTTTCTTCCTACCTTAGGTTTTTAGCCCTTAGTTGGCTAGTTCTTTCGAATCTTCTAACATTTGGAGGGCTTTGCGAAAAGATTATATTCATGCTCAGATTATGGGTGTGGTTTTTGCACTAATGTTTTTTATTCATTTAATTTATAGATTGTTAAATACAGTCACATGAAAATTATTGATGCTAGTTGGTTCATTTTGGTTGGTTTTCTGTTTGTTGCCATCAGTCCAAGGAACAGAAGCAAGATGAAAGTTGCTACGAAAAGGTAATGGTTTATTTTTAATATTTTGTGATATAGACATGAAATATTTGACAATGATTTTTTTGGTCACAAAAGATCACAAGCTTTATAATTAAAAAATTAAAAACCAAATTAATGTTGAGCCCATTAAAGTTTGTACTAAACATTAAATATGTTAAATAATTAAAAGATAAACATTAAATTTAAGACAGGATAATACTGCTTGTGGTTCTTAAGTGACACAATAAATCATCTTGTCAAATAAGATAAATTTTGATATCACTATCATAGTATGTTGTATTTAGTAAAAAATTAAATTGTTTTGCTCCTTACTTTTTCAGATCAAGTCACTCATTGTTGATCATTGAATGATGTTGGAATGATTTCAAATGAAGTGTAGTCTAGATTTTGAATTGGCTTTAATAATTCAGGTATGTACAATAATTATAATTGACAGATAGATATTGGAAATATGTGATAAATATTTCTTCTATTTATAGAAATTAACTTGCAATATATAGAATTATTAGTTAAAATACTTAATTTCTTCTTTTGCTTTAAAGTTGCAGGCATTATAGTTTGTTAATGGTTCTGGTGGAAATTATAAACTATAAAATACAACAAGGAGAAAAGGTAGAGGAAATAAGGTGATATCAATTTTAATTATTGATCTACAGGTTGATACACAGTACTGTGTGCATCGACCTACCTTCAATAATTATAATTTTAATTAATTATTGTATACTGGGCAGGTGTTTGTAGTAATAAGTAGTAATAAACTAAATTCAAAGTAAATAAAAAGTAAATTTCAAAGTTAATAATTTCATGCATGAAGATATTATAATTATATAGCATTCCAATATGCATAAATAACAATTAGACATCGAGTCAGAGTTGTCTATGGACTAGCCTGAGGGCCAAGTTCGAGTAGATTTTTCGCTCTGGGACAATGACGACGACGAGTTGTATAATTGTTTTAGTAGAAACAAATTAGTTGACTATTAGACATCGAGTCTGAGTTGTCTACTGGGACAATAACGATGACGAGTTGTATAATAGTTTTAGTAGAAACAAATTAGTTGAAATAACGATGACGAGTTGTATAATAGTTTTAGTAGAAACAAATTAGTTGACTATTAGACATCGAGTCAGAGTTGTCCATGGACTAGCCTGAGGGCCAAGTTCGAGTCGAATATCACTCTGGGACAATAACGACGACGAGTTGTATAATAGTTTTAGTAGAAGTTTTAGTAAAATGTTTAGGAGAAGTTGCATGTTTATACTTCAGACAGATTATTAACAGCATTATAAAAACACTTGCCCAGTGTACCTTTTGTGAAATAACAGGATTGATTTACATAATGTGTTGCTTTTTCAAATTTTATTTTACCAATACTTTGCCTTGATGGCAAGGACATTTCTGAATTGGCACAAGTTTTCCTTTGATTTTGAGATATTGCTTGAAACTAAATTAACGTGCACACATTGCTAAATCAATCGCCAATTTCACTTGTACCACTTATCACCAAGGTTACATTAATTATCAAGTATTAATTTGAAGATTAGTGTGACTTTGGTGATGTGGTTTTATAATTATGCATTAAAACTGAAATGGTCATCACAACTTGCAATAATTAAGGACTAATTAACACTTTCCCATTTCCCAGAAAAATGGGTGATCATTAAGTTGGGTTAAATATGTCGAAATATGACAAAATTAATGAAGTAAGATTGGTGAAACTACCTGATTTTTAAGTGTCCAAAGATAAAGTTTTTGGCCTACAAGGGATTGCATGTAATGATAGATGTTTTCAACTTAAGCTCTTCTGCCAGATTTATCGTAAGGCCAACTAATTTTCTTTTGGTATGAGAACTCTAAAAAGTTTGTGGTCAAACAAATGTTTGTAAACTAAAGAAACCAAAAATTGTCTATCAACTGGCAATTGTAAATTAGGGACAAATTTAATTTACTACTGCAATTGTGATGACTATTTAATTTTAATGTTCTTATAATTTAAATTTCATGTGCATGTAAATGTTATTAGTTAGTTGTTCCAAGTTGATAGATCACTTTCACCAAAACAGTTGCTGCTAAAATACTTTCATGTAATTAAAAGGTATTTGCAGCAAGGTAATATACGATCACTTGGAAGGAAGTAATTTGGAAACATGAAGATCTGCACAACAGCAGATCAAAAAAGAGTTTTCACATAATGTTTGGCTATATGAAGTGATCTTAAATTTGGAGCACCTAGCTTAGCTAATATATATTTTAGTTAAATAGTTAATTAGTTAATTAGTTAATTAGTTAATAGTTAAATAGTTAATTGCATGCAAATTACAAATTAGGAACCTGGCATTAAATGGACCGTTAAGGCGGGTTTCCATTCAGTACTTTTTATCGTTATTCAAAAGAAAGCGATCAAAGATCGCGCGATAAAAAGTGCTTAATGGCAATGCGCCTTTGAGGAGGGGGTAGTTTCCGTTTATTTGGCCCCTGGCCTCGGTCCTGCTTATGTAAATTTAATTTTTGCTATTGTGTAATTTAATTGTATACAATGCAAATGTCTTATTAAATTTACATAAGTTGTCACCCCCGCGAATGGGACGGGTACCCGGGTGGGGTCGGACCTCCCTCCGTATGCAAATTAGATAATTTGCATATGGAAAGTGTTTAACCCTACCCAGGTCCCCATCCCATCGTGGGGTGACAACTTATGTAAATTTAATAAGACATCTGGTGTTGAATATTCATGAGAAGATTCATCTGAAATAAGTTGTGGTGACTTAAGCTCCATGGAAAGCAATAGTTTAATAATTATATGGTGGGACATGCAGTTATCTACTAGGATGTATAGCTACAAGGAATATTTATAAAATTTTGGCACAATTTTTAAACATTTCGGGTATTTGCCCATGCTTAATTGCAAAAGCCAATTGTATAATGACTTACTTGTTTATTATTGAGTGGCAAGGTGGTATTTGCATGCAGCGTTTCCTAATTTTGAATGTGGACCTTAAAAATGAGATTGACCTGTTGTGGAAAGACAGCGATCATTACATTACACTGCATAAATGATTGCACTAAATTAATAATAATTTTACCAAGTTTCAATACATGTATGATAAAGTTATCAACTGTAAACTGTTACTACAATCAATTATAATTTTGAACGAGGTGGAATGATTATACAACTGTCACAATAATATGATGTACATTAATAGAATGTTGGCAATGGATTTGGCTTAATGTTAGGGACCGTTTATTAAACTTGAGTTGTGTTTAACAACTTTTACATTAACAATTATGTTAATTTCACACACTGTAAAAGAAGATAAAATTTGCAATCCGAAAAGAAGTAGAACTTATTGCAATTACTGTAACTACCGAAGGTTCACAGTGTACCAGATTTAAATTTTTACATGTATACAAGCTTGAAAAACTAAGTTGTCAACAACATTAAGGAATATACTAAATGTAACCAAGTTTTTCACTGGGAGCTACTAAGTTGTACACTTGAACAGGTTAGTTCAGTAATACAAAAATAAATGCTATTATAATTAGTCTGTGTGGCTATTGTGTGGTATATTCGATTTGGTTGAAAATGCTTTCAGAACTGGATAGGATTGTAGTGCATATTAAAATAGCTAGTGGTTTGTTAGATAAACGTTATTTATTTTCAAAAAGTTACCTGGAACATATTATACAGGCATGTTGTAGTTATAGTGGTCTAGCAATGGCAACAGAGCAAGGAAATTGACTTAATATATAGTCTATATAATTGACTTAGTATATTTAATGTTTTGTATGTTTTATTTTAGCAAAGTATACATGGGCCAAGATGATATGGAATCTCCAGAAACCAAGAGGGAAGAAATGTTTTATGAAATGTGTGAAGTCTAGATTATTGTTAACCTTAAATAGAGTATTTATAAACAGTTGTGCTGTGAGGTGGTGTAAAAGTACAAATTGAATACTGTACGAGGTCTAATATTTCGAACAAAGTGCCTTTAATCGAAATGTTAGACCTCAGTCCTATACACACCATTTCAGCAGCACACCAACTTTTTATGTATTCAATTTGTATGTATAAACATATTAGTTACTTTATTGGGTTAATTCTTACCAAGGCATCAAACCTGGGATTTTTCCAATATAAAGCACACTTTTTCAAACATTACAATAAATTGACATTGCTGTCTTTGGTGGCTTCTTGGTTTGTGGTAAGATCTTGACATTTGTACAATTGGGCTGTACAATTGTGGTGATCTTGAATACAACTTCACTAATTTCTGTTAAACAAACATTTTTAGTTTCATGAATTTTGAAGTGTGTTTCTTCCAAACTAGTAATTTTCTGTCCAGCATTCAGTGATATTTGTTTAAAAGATATGCCATTTTAATAAAGTTCATTTTTGGCATTATTGTAGTTAATGGTGCACTGTACTGACTTGTATGAATTTGAAATAAAAATCAATTTATTTTATTGATGGAAGTGTTGTGTCCATTTTAATTTGGAACATATAGTTTAAGCGTTTCAATATATAAATTGGTGCCAACAACTCAACAAGTAGGAATGGAATGTTACATGGTACTGAAGCAAAACTTTGAAGCCATCACAAGTGCCAATTAAATTGTGTTAAAAATTATGATTGTGCCCAGTATAAGTATGTGTAGTAGAAGTGATTTGATACTTGGAGTTAAGTATATACAAGGATTATATATTCAAGGTTAAAGTATATACGATATTAAAGTATATATAAATGTGTATGTATGTGTATATATTATGTTTAAGCGAATTTTTCCCCACTAAAAACCAACACCTGGCAAAGTATGCTTGTACATGACGACGACCGCCATGTCTCTCTGTATAGAGTTGTAACCTTCTACTATCTTCCTACCATAGGTTTTTAGCTAGCTAGCTCCTATAGTTGGCTAGCTCTTTTGAATTTCCAACTTTTGGATGGTTAGAGAAAAGATTGATATTTCATGCTCAGATTGTGAAAGGAATTTCTAGGTGAGCAACATAAAGTATATTATATATGGTGGTTTTTCTAGTCATAGTCATAGACCTCTTTCATAATGGCACCCAAATTAAATATTCTTTTATATTCATTTAAATTAGCCTTTGACCTCATTTGTGTGTCTGTAATTCCAAAGAATCTTTGCTTTGTAACAAGGCCAGAAAGGCTAATTTGCATGTATATACAAGAATATTTAGACTGGCCGCCATTATGAAAGAGGTCTATTGTCATAGCCTAGTCGTACTCATAGTCTACTGTCGTAGTAATAGTCGTAGTCTACTCTAGTCATATTCTAGTTATAGTTTGGTCATGTCGTAGTCTGGTCGTACTCATAGTCGCAATGTAATCATAGTGTTGTCATATAGTCTAGTCGTAGTCATAGTTGTAGTCATAGTCTAGTTGTAGTCATAGTTGTAGTCTAGTCATAGTCTAGTCGTAGTCATAGTCATAATATAGTCATAGTCATAGTCTACAGTAGACTATGACTATGACTCTACTCATAGTATAGTCATAGTCATAGTATAGTCATAGTATAGTCATAGTCATAGTATAGTCATAGTCATAGTATAGTCAGTCATAGTATAGTCATAGTCATAATATAGTCATTGTCATAGTCATAGTATAGTCATAGTATAGTCATACTCTAGTCATAGTCTACTGTCGTAGTAATAGTCATAGTCTAGTCGTAGTCTAGTCATAGCCATAGTATAGTCATAGTTGTAGCATAGTCTAGTCATAGTCGTAGTTCTAGTCTAGTCGTAGTCATATAGTCATAGTATAGTCGTAGTATAGTCATAGTCATAATATAGTCATAGTCTAGTCATAGTCATAGACTCATAGTCTAGTCATAGTCCTAGTATAGTCATAGTCTAATCATAGTTGTGGTCTAATCATAGTTGTGGTCTAGTCATAGTTGTGGTCTAGTCATAGTTGTAGTCATAGTTGTAGTTGTAGTCATAGTCTAGTCATAGTAATTATAGTCGTAGTCTAGTCATATTCTAGTTGTAGTCTGGTCATAGTCGTAGTCTGGTCAGTCATAGTCATAATGTAGTCGTAGTGTTGTCATAGTCTGGTCGTAGTCAGTCTAGTCATAGTCATAGTCATAGTCTAGTCGTAGTCTCGTAGTCTAGTCGTAGTTTTAGTCTAGTCGTAGTCTAGTCATAGTATAGTCATAGTCATAGTATAGTTATAGTCATAGTATAGTATAGTCATAGTATAATCATAGTATAGTCGTAGTCATAGTATGGTCGTAGTCATAGTATAGTCGTAGTCATAGTATAGTCGTAGTCATAGTATAGTCACAGTCATAGTATAGTCATAGTTTTGTTATAGTCATAGTCATAGTATAGTCATAGTATAGTCGTAGTATAGTCATAGTATAGTCATAGTATAGTCATAGTATAGTCATAGTATATTCATAGTATAGTCGTAGTATAGTCATAGTATAGTCATAGTATAGTCATAGTCGTAGTATAGTCATAGTATAGTCATAGTATAGTCATAGTCGTAGTATAGTCATAGTATAGTCATAGTATAGTCGTAGTCGTAGTATAGTCATAGTATAGTCATAGTATAGTCGTAGTCGTAGTATAGTCATAGTATATTCATAGTATAGTCATAGTCATAGTCATAGTATAGTCGTAGTATAGTCATAGTCATAGTATAGTCATAGTATAGTCGTAGTCATAGTCATAGTATAGTCGTAGTATAGTCATAGTATAGTCATAGTATAGTCATAGTATAGTCATAGTCATAGTATAGTCATAGTATAGTCATAGTATAGTCATAGTATAGTCGTAGTCATAGTCATAGTATAGTCGTAGTATAGTCATAGTCATAGTATAGTCATAGTATAGTCGTAGTCATAGTCATAGTATAGTCGTAGTATAGTCATAGTATAGTCATAGTATAGTCATAGTATAGTCATAGTCATAGTATAGTCATAGTATAGTCATAGTATAGTCGTAGTCGTAGTCATAGTATAGTCATAGTATATTCATAGTATAGTCATAGTATAGTCGTAGTCATAGTCATAGTATAGTCATAGTATATTCATAGTATAGTCATAGTATAGTCATAGTCATAGTATAGTCATAGTATAGTCATAGTCATAGTATAGTCATAGTATAGTCATAGTATAGTCATAGTCATAGTATAGTCATAGTATAGTCATAGTATAGTCGTAGTCATAGTATAGTCATAGTATATTCATAGTATAGTCATAGTATAGTCATAGTCATAGTATAGTCGTCTAGTCATAGTCATAGTATAGTCATAGTATAGTCATAGTATAGTCGTATAGTCATAGTATAGTCTAGTATAGTCATAGTTGTCATGTCTAGTCATAGTCTAGTCATAGTATAGTCATAGTATAGTTGTAGTCTAGTCATAGTATAGTCTAGTCATAGTTGTAGTCTAGTCATAGTATAGTCATAGTAGTCTAGTCATATCATAGTATTCATAGTATGTCATAGTCTAGTCATAGTATCAGTCTAGTCATAGTTGTAGTCATAGTCATAGTTGTAGTCTAGTCATAGTTGTAGTCATAGTATAGTCATAGTTGTAGTGTAGTCTAGTCATAGTTGTAGTCACAGTCATAGTATAGTCGTAGTCATAGTCATAGTATAGTCATAGTATAGTCATAGTCATAGTTGTAGTCTAGTCATAGTTGTAGTCTAGTCATAGTTGTAGTCTAGTCATAGTTGTAGTCTAGTCATAGTTGTAGTCTAGTCATAGTTGTAGTCTAGTCATAGTTGTAGTCACAGTTGTAGTCTAGTCATAGTTGTAGTCACAGTTGTAGTCTAGTCATAGTTGTAGTCACAGTTGTAGTCTAGTCATAGTTGTAGTCACAGTTGTAGTCTAGTCATAGTTGTAGTCTAGTCACAGTTGTAGTCTAGTCACAGTTGTAGTCTAGTCATAGTTGTAGTCTAGTCATAGTTGTAGTCTAGTCACAGTTGTAGTCTAGTCATAGTTGTAGTCTAGTTATAGTTGTGGTCTAGTCATAGTTGTAGTCTAGTCATAGTTGTAGTCTAGTCACAGTTGTAGTCTAGTTATAGTTGTAGTCTAGTCATAGTTGTAGTCTAGTCATAGTTGTAGTCTAGTCATAGTTGTGGTCTAGTCATAGTTGTAGTCACAGTTGTAGTCTAGTCATAGTTGTAGTCTAGTCATAGTTGTAGTCACAGTTGTAGTCTAGTCATAGTTGTAGTCACAGTTGTAGTCTAGTCATAGTTGTAGTCACAGTTGTAGTCTAGTCATAGTTGTAGTCACAGTTGTAGTCTAGTCATAGTTGTAGTCACAGTTGTACTCTAGTCATAGTTGTAGTCACAGTTGTAGTCTAGTCATAGTTGTAGTCACAGTTGTAGTCTAGTCATAGTTGTAGTCATAGTTGTAGTCTAGTCATAGTTGTAGTCTAGTCACAGTTGTAGTCTAGTCAAAGTTGTAGTCGTAGTCTAGTCAAAGTTGTAGTCGTAGTCTAGTCATAGTTGTAGTCTAGTCATAGTTGTAGTCTAGTCATAGTTGTAGTCTAGTCATAGTTGTAGTCTAGTCATAGTTGTAGTTGTAGTCTAGTCATAGTTGTAGTTGTAGTCTAGTCATAGTTGTAGTCTAGTCATAGTTGTAGTCTAGTCACAGTTGTAGTCTAGTCATAGTTGTAGTCTAGTCATAGTTGTAGTCTAGTCATAGTTGTAGTCACAGTTGTAGTCTAGTCATAGTTGTAGTCTAGTCATAGTTGTAGTCACAGTTGTAGTCTAGTCATAGTTGTAGTCTAGTCATAGTTGTAGTCTAGTCATAGTTGTAGTCTAGTCATAGTTGTAGTCTAGTCATACAGTAGTTGTAGTCTAGTCATAGTTGTAGTCTAGTCATAGTTGTAGTCTAGTCATAGTTGTAGTCTAGTCATAGTTGTAGTCTAGTCATAGTTGTAGTATAGTCATAGTTGTAGTCTAGTCATAGTTGTAGTCTAGTCATAGTTGTAGTCTAGTCATAGTTGTAGTCTAGTCATAGTTGTAGTATAGTCATAGTTGTAGTCTAGTCATAGTTGTAGTTGTAGTCTAGTCATAGTTGTAGTCTAGTCATAGTTGTAGTCTAGTCATAGTTGTAGTCTAGTCATAGTTGTAGTCTAGTCATAGTTGTAGTTGTAGTATAGTCATAGTTGTAGTCTAGTCATAGTTGTAGTTGTAGTCTAGTCATAGTTGTAGTTGTAGTCTAGTCATAGTCATAGTTGTAGTCTAGTCATAGTTGTTGTTGTAGTCTAGTCATAGTTGTAGTCTAGTCATAGTTGTAGTCATAGTTGTAGTCTAGTCATAGTTGTAGTTGTAGTCTAGTCATAGTTGTAGTTGTAGTCTAGTCATAGTTGTAGTTGTAGTCTAGTCATAGTTGTGGTCTAGTCATAGTCATAGTCATAGTTGTAGTCTAGTCATAGTCATAGTTGTAGTCTAGTCATAGTTGTAGTTGTAGTCTAGTCATAGTTGTAGTTGTAGTCTAGTCATAGTTGTGGTCTAGTCATAGTCATAGTTGTAGTCTAGTCATAGTCATAGTTGTAGTCTAGTCATAGTTGTAGTTGTAGTCTAGTCATAGTTGTAGTTGTAGTCTAGTCATAGTTGTGGTCTAGTCATAGTCATAGTCATAGTTGTAGTCTAGTCATAGTCATAGTTGTAGTCTAGTCATAGTTGTAGTTGTAGTCTAGTCATAGTTGTGGTCTAGTCATAGTCATAGTCATAGTTGTAGTCTAGTCATAGTCATAGTTGTAGTCTAGTCATAGTTGTAGTTGTAGTCTAGTCATAGTTGTAGTTGTAGTCTAGTCATAGTTGTGGTCTAGTCATAGTCATAGTTGTAGTCTAGTCATAGTCATAGTTGTAGTGTAGTCATAGTTGTAGTTGTAGTCTAGTCATAGTCATAGTTGTAGTCTAGTCATAGTTGTAGTTGTAGTCTAGTCATAGTTGTAGTTGTAGTCTAGTCATAGTTGTAGTTGTAGTCTAGTCATAGTTGTAGTCTAGTCATAGTTGTAGTTGTAGTCTAGTCATAGTTGTAGTTGTAGTCTAGTCATAGTTGTGGTCTAGTCATAGTTGTAGTCTAGTCATAGTTGTAGTCATAGTTGTAGTCATAGTTGTAGTCTAGTCATAGTTGTAGTTGTAGTCTAGTCATAGTTGTAGTTGTAGTCTAGTCATAGTTGTAGTCATAGTTGTAGTCGTACTCATAGTCTAGTCGTAGTAATTATAGTCGTAGTCTAGTCATATTCTAGTTATAGTCTGGTCATAGTTGTAGTCTGGTCAGTCATCAGTCGTAATGTAGTCGTAGTGTTGTCATAGTCTGGTCGTAGTGAGTCTAGTCATAGTCATAGTCTAGTCGTAGTCTCGTTGTAGTCTAGTCGTAGTTGTAGCCTAGTCATAGTCTAGTCGTAGTATAGTCATAGTCATAATATAGTCATAGTATAGTCATAGTCTAGTCATAGTATAGTCATAGTCATAGTATAGTTATAGTCATAGTATAGTCATAATATAGTCATAGTATAGTAATAGTATAGTCGTAGTCATAGTCATATGATAGTCAATATAGTCATAGTATAGTGATAGTCGTAGTGTAGTCATAGTCTAGTCGTAGTCATAGTATAGTCGTAGTCATAGTCATGGTATAGTCATAGTCGGAGTATAGTCATAGTCATAGTATAGATAAAGTCATAGTCGTAGTCTAGTCATAGTTGTAGTCTAGTCATAGTTGTAGTCATAGTTGTAGTCTAGTTGTAGTCTAGTCATAGTTGTAGTCTAGTCATAGTTGTAGTCATAGTTGTAGTCTAGTCATAGTTGTAGTCTAGTCATAGTTGTAGTCTAGTCATAGTTGTAGTCTAGTCATAGTTGTAGTCTAGTTGTAGTCTAGTCATAGTTGTAGTCTAGTTGTAGTCTAGTCATAGTTGTAGTCTAGTCATAGTTGTAGTCTAGTCATAGTTGTAGTCTAGTCATAGTTGTAGTCTAGTCATAGTTGTAGTCTAGTCATAGTTGTAGTCTAGTCATAGTTGTAGTCTAGTCATAGTTGTAGTCTAGTCATAGTTGTAGTCTAGTCATAGTTGTAGTCTAGTCATAGTTGTGGTCTAGTCATAGTTGTAGTCTAGTCATAGTTGTAGTCTAGTCATAGTTGTAGTCTAGTCATAGTTGTAGTCTAGTCATAGTTGTAGTTGTAGTCTAGTCATAGTCATAGTTGTAGTCTAGTCGTAGTCTAGTCGTAGTGAGTCTAGTCATAGTCTAGTCATAGTCATAGTCATAACCTGTAGTATAGTCATAGTCATAGTATAATCATAGTATAGTCATAGTATAGTCATAGTATAGTCATAGTCTAGTCATAGTATAGTCATTATAGTCATAGTATAGTCATAGTATTGTCGTAGTCATAGTATAGTCGTAGTCATAGTATAGTCATAGTATAGTCATAGTATAGTCATAGTATAGTCATAGTATAATCATAGTATTGTCATAGTATAGTCATAGTATAGTTATAGTATAGTCATAGTATAGTCATAGTCATAGTATAATCATAGTATAGTCATAGTATAGTCATAGTATAGTCATAGTCATAGTATAATCATAGTATAGTCATAGTATAGTCATAGTATAGTCATAGTATAGTCATAGTATAGTCATAGTCATAGTATAGTAATAGTATAATCATAGTATAGTCATAGTCTAGTCATAGTATAGTCATAGTATAGTCATAGTATAGTCATTATAGTCATAGTATAGTCATAGTCATAGTATAGTCATAGTATAGTCATAGTATAGTCATAGTATAGTCATAGTCATAGTATAGTTGTAGTATAGTCATAGTATAGTCATAGTCTAGTAGTCATAGTATAGTCAGTCATAGTATAGTCATAGACTCATAGTATAGTCATAGTCGTAGTTTTGTCATAGTATAGTGATAGTCGTAGTGATAGTCGTAGTGTAGTCATAGTCTAGTCGTAGTCATAGTATAGTCATACTATAGTCATAGTTGTAGACCCGTAGTATAGTCGTAGTCATAGTCATGGTATAGGTATAGTCATAGTCATAGTATAGTTATAGTCATAGTATAGTATAGTCATAGTATAATCATAGTATAGTCGTAGTCATAGTATGGTCGTAGTCATAGTATAGTCGTAGTCATAGTATAGTCATAGTATAGTCACAGTCATAGTATAGTCATAGTTTTGTTATAGTCATAGTCATAGTATAGTCGTAGTATAGTCATAGTATAGTCATAGTCATAGTATAGTCATAGTCGTAGTCTAGTCATAGTTGTAGTCTAGTCATAGTTGTAGTCTAGTCATAGTTGTAGTCTAGTCATAGTTGTAGTCTAGTCATAGTTGTAGTCTAGTCATAGTTGTAGTCATAGTTGTAGTCTAGTCATAGTTGTAGTCTAGTCATAGTTGTAGTCTAGTCATAGTTGTAGTCTAGTCATAGTTGTAGTCTAGTCATAGTTGTAGTCACAGTTGTAGTCTAGTCATAGTTGTAGTCTAGTCATTGTTGTAGTCTAGTCATAGTTGTAGTCTAGTCGTAGTTGTAGTCATAGTTGTAGTCATAGTTGTAGTCTAGTCATAGTTGTAGTCTAGTCATAGTTGTAGTTGTAGTCATAGTTGTAGTCATAGTTGTAGTCTAGTCATTGTTGTAGTCTAGTCATAGTTGTAGTCTAGTCGTAGTTGTAGTCATAGTTGTAGTCATAGTTGTAGTCTAGTCATAGTTGTAGTCTAGTCATAGTTGTAGTTGTAGTCATAGTTGTAGTCATAGTTGTAGTCTAGTCATAGTTGTAGTTGTAGTCATAGTTGTAGTCATAGTTGTAGTCTAGTCATAGTTGTAGTCTAGTCATAGTCATAACCTGTAGTATAGTCATAGTATAGTCGTAGTCATAGTATAGTCATAGTATAGTCATAGTCATAGTATAGTCATAGTATAGTCATAGTATAGTTATAGTATAGTCATAGTATAGTCATAGTATAGTCATAGTCATAGTATAGTCATAGTATAGTCATAGTCATAGTATAGTAATAGTATAATCATAGTATAGTAATAGTATAATCATAGTATAGTAATAGTATAATCATAGTATAGTCATAGTCTAGTCATAGTATAGTCATTATAGTCATCGTATAGTCATAGTATAGTCATAGTCATAGTATAATCATAGTATAGTCATAGTATAATCATAGTATAGTCATAGTATAATCATAGTATAGTCATAGTATAATCATAGTATAGTCATAGTATAGTCATAGTATAGTCATAGTATAGTCATAGTCATAGTATAGTAATAGTATAATCATAGTCTAGTCATAGTCTAGTCATAGTCTAGTCATAGTCTAGTCATAGTCTAGTCATAGTATAGTCATAGTATAGTCATAGTATAGTCGTAGTCATAGTATAGTCATAGTCTAGTCATAGTCTAGTCATAGTATAGTCATTATAGTCATAGTATAGTCGTAGTCATAGTATAGTCATAGTATAGTCGTAGTCATAGTATAGTCATAGTATAGTCATAGTCATAGTATAGTTATAGTATAGTCATAGTATAGTCATAGTATAGTTGTAGTCATAGTATAGTCAGTTGTAGTATAGTCATAGTATAGTCGTAGTCTAGTCATAGTCTAGTCATAGTCGTAGTATAGTCGTAGTCGTATTCATAGTATAGTTGTAGTCTAGTGTTGTAGTCTAGTGTTGTAGTCTAGTCATAGTAGTGTAAAGTAGTCATAGTATAGTCATGTTATAGTTGTAGTATAGTCATAGTCGTAGTCTAGTCATAGTTAGTCGTAGTCTAGTCATAGTTAGTCGTAGTCTAGTCCTAGTCTTGTGATAGTCGTAGTCTAGTTGTAGTCGTGAGAGTTAAGCTTGTACATTAAGTAAGCTTGTACATTAAGTAAGCTTGTACATTAAGTAAGTTTGTACATTAAATAAGTTTGTACATTAAATAAAAAAATCTTGTAAATAAAAAATCTTGTAAATAAAAAATCTTGTAAATAAAAAATCTTGTAAATAAAAAATCTTGTAAATAAAAAATCTTGTAAATAAAAAATCTTGTAAATAAAAAATCTTGTAAATAAAAAATCTTATAAATAAAAAATCTTATAAATAAAATAGAAGTACCCCCTGTTCAAATTTTTTTTCAATTTAAAAAGACTTAACGGTTTTCCCCTTTGTTTCACCCGGAGCCGCGCGAAGACCCCCTCCTTTTTTTTTTCTTACTTAGTCTTACCCCTCTGGTTTTTTTCTTACTTAGTCTTACCCCTCTGGTTTTTTTCTTACTTAGTCTTACCCCTCTGGTTTTTTTCTTACTTAGTCTTCACCCCTCTGGTTTTTTTTCTTACTTAGTCTTCACCCCTCTGGTTTTTTTCTTACTTAGTCTTCACCCCTCTGGTTTTTTTTCTTACTTAGTCTTCACCCCTCTGGGTTTTTTTCTTACTTAGTCTTCACCCCTCTGGGTTTTTTTCTTACTTAGTCTTCACCCCTCTGGTTTTTTTCTTACTTAGTCTTCACCCCTCTGGGTTTTTTCTTACTTTTTTTCTTACTTAGTCTTCACCCCTCTGGTTTTTTTTCTTACTTAGTCTTCACCCCTCTGGGTTTTTTCTTACTTGGTCTTCACCCCTCTGGGTTTTTTTCTTACTTCGTCTTCACCCCTCTGGGTTTTTTCTTACTTAGTCTTCACCCCTCTGGGTTTTTTCTTACTTAGTCTTCACCCCTCTGGGTTTTTTCTTACTTGGTCTTCACCCCTCTGGGTTTTTTCTTACTTGGTCTTCACCCCTCTGGGTTTTTTCTTACTTAGTCTTCACCCCTCTGGGTTTTTTCTTACTTAGTCTTACCCCCTCTGGGTTTTGGTTACGTAGTCTGAACCCCTCTTTTCTCATTGGGTATCAACCCCCAATTTCTCATCCATTATTCATGAGTTCTTATACCACATTTAATAATTTTTAGGAAGTCCTTGGCTGAGTTTGAACCCTCGCCTCCTTGCTTGGTATACACTGGCCTTAACCATTCGGCCATCCGAACTTCGCCTGAAATCTACTAATCGAAACTCCTATCTAACCCAATTTAATTAGCATAAATATAAAAAAAAAACTCAGATAAACAAATACAAATAAAACACGTTTAATACATAGAAATTTCACTTTTTTTACACTTCGTATGTAACATTTTAAATATTTAGTAAGATTCAACACTTTTCATCACCAACTCGACCTGCAAAAGAATGGAAATAAAGTATATATGTATTAAACGTATATTAAGATAATATATTAGTGTACCGGTCGTATTTATGTTTGTACTAATACTTTTACTTATACAACACGTTCACTTATAGTTTATAGATTACAAATTCATCATTATACGTGAATTTATACTACGATTTACTATAAGTTTACCTCTTCTACAAACGGTATACTATATAAGTATTACTACAACAACAAATTTCAACAACTTTAATAAAGAGAAAATACCAAAAGGTGTACTGTCCTTCGTTATCCATGTGCGTATTCACAACACAGCGGATAAAGCATTTTTTTCGTTATATATATATAGCCTAAATAATGCCTTAGATATTACTATGAGCAGAAACTAGCGTAAATTTAGTCATTTTTGGACATCCAAAAAGTTGGCAAAAATGGCCAAATTTGGCCAAAAAGTAAAGGGGTTAACCTTAACTTTTTGACGATTTTCGACCATTTTAACTTGTCAAAATAAGCTTAAAATATGAAAATATAGCCTAAATAATGCCTTAGGTATTAATATGAGCAGAAACTAGCGTAAATTTAGTCATTTTTGGACATCCAAAAAGTTGGCAAAAATGGCCAAATTTGGCCAAAAAGTAAAGGGGTTAACCTTAACTTTTTGACGATTTTCGACCATTTTAACTTGTCAAAATAAGCTTAAAATATGAAAATATAGCCTAAATAATGCCTTAGGTATTAATATGAGCAGAAACTAGCGTAAATTTAGTCATTTTTGGACATCCAAAAAGTTGGCAAAAATGGGGAAATTTGGCCAAAAAGTAAAGGGGTTAACCTTAACTTTTTGACGATTTTCGACCATTTTTAACTTGTCAAAATAAGCTTAAAATATGAAAATATAGCCTAAATAATGCCTTAGGTATTAATATGAGCAGAAACAAGCGTAAATTTAGTCATTTTTGGACATCCAAAAAGCTGGCAAAAATGGCCAAATTTGGCCAAAAAGTAAAGTGGTTAACCTTAACTTTTTGACGATTTTCGACCATTTTTCACTTGTCAAAATAAGCTTAAAATATGAAAATATAGCCTAAATAATGCCTTAGGTATTAATATGAGCAGAAACTAGCGTAAATTTAGTCATTTTTGGACATCCAAAAAGTTGGCAAAAATGGGGGAATTTGGCCAAAAAGTAAAGGGGTTAACCTTAACTTTTTGACGATTTTCGACCATTTTTAACTTGTCAAAATAAGCTTAAAATATGAAAATATAGCCTAAATAATGCCTTAGGTATTAATATGAGCAGAAACAAGCGTAAATTTAGTCATTTTTGGACATCCAAAAAGTTGGCAAAAATGGCCAAATTTGGCCAAAAAGTAAAGGGGTTAACCTTAACTTTTTGACGATTTTCGACCATTTTTAACTTGTCAAAATAAGCTTAAAATATGAAAATATAGCCTAAATAATGCCTTAGGTATTAATATGAGCAGAAACTAGCGTAAATTTAGTCATTTTTGGACATCCAAAAAGTTGGCAAAAATGGCCAAAAAGTAAAGTAGTATTAATATGAGCAGAAACAAGCGTAAGGTATTTTTAGGTATTTTTAGCTTAGTATTATTAGGAATATTAGAATTGTAATCTTAAACGATAAGAAAGAACATAAGAAAGAACATAAGAAAGAAGATAACAAAGACGATAAGAAAGAAGAACAGGAATAAGATAAGAAAAAGGATAAGAAAGAAGCTCAAAAGACCAGAAAGAAGATAAGAAGATTATCAGAAAGAAGATAAGATAGAGGATAAGATAGAGGATAAGAAAGAAGATAGGAACGAAGATCAGAAAGAAGATAAGATAGAGGATAAGAAAGAAGATAGGAACGAAGATCAGAAAGAAGATAAGATAGAGGATAAGAAAGAAGATAGGAACGAAGATTAGAAAGAAGATAAGAAAGACGATAAGAAAGACGATAAGAAAGACGATAAGAATGAAGATCAGAAACAAGATAAGCAAGAGGATAAGAAAGAAGATAATATAGAGGATAAGATAGAGGATAAGATAGAGGATAAGAAAGAGGATAATAAAGAAGATAGGAACGAAGATCAGAAAGAAGATAAGAAAGAGAAGAAAGAACATAAGAAAGAAGATCAGAAGGAAGATCAGAAGGAAGATAAGAAAAAAGATAAGAAAGAAGATCAGAAAGAAGATAAGAAAGACGACAAGAAAGTTAGTTACAGTGGTACGGTGCTATGGAATAGCCTTCCTATCGAGTTGCGGAAGGCAGACACTCTGGGTGAATTTAAATCCGGCTGCAGTAGCTTCTTAACCTCTTAACCTTTTTATCGCACGGCACTCATGGAAAGCAGGTATTTTTAGCTTAGTATTATTAGTATTATTAGGAATATTAGAATTGTAATGTTTTAATTTGAAATTTGTGAATGTATGTATTCGAACTGTAATTTTGTTATTTAGGTAGTGCATGCAAAATCCTGATGAGTTTTTTACCGTGGTTAAATAAATTAGTAATAATAATAATAATTAGTAATTAGTAATAATAGTAATAATAATAAAGAAGATCAGAAACAAGATCAGAAACAAGATAAGAGAGAGGATAAGAAACTTAAGAAAGAAGATAAGAAAGAAGATCATAAACAAGATCAGAAAGAAGATAAGAAAGAAAGACGATAAGAAAGAAGATAAGAAAGAAGATAAGAGAGATGATAAGAAAGAAGATAACAAAGAAGATAACAAAGAAGATAACAAAGAAGCTAAGAAAGAATATAAGGAAGAAGATAAGAAAGACGATAAGAAAGAAGAAAAGGAAGAAGACAAGAAAGATAAGAAAGAAGATAAGAAAGAAGATAAGAAGATCAGAAAGAAGATAAAAAAGAGGATAAGAAAAAGGATAAGAAAGAAGCTCAAAAGAAGACCAGAAAAAGATAAGAAGAGCAGAAAGAAGAGCAGAAAGAAGATAAGATAGAGGATAAGAAAGACGATAAGAAAGAAGATCATAAACAAGATCAGAAATAAAGACGATAAGAAAGAAGATAAGAAAGAAGATAAGAGAGATGATAACAAAGAAGATAACAAAGAAGATAACAAAGAAGCTAAGAAAGAATATAAGGAAGAAGATAAGAAAGACGATAAGAAAGAAGAAAAGGAAGAAGACAAGAAAGATAAGAAAGAAGATAAGAAGATCAGAAAGAAGATAAAAAAGAGGATAAGAAAAAGGATAAGAAAGAAGCTCAAAAGAAGACCAGAAAAAGATAAGAAGAGCAGAAAGAAGATAAGATAGAGGATAAGAAAGACGATAAGAAAGAAGATCATAAACAAGATCAGAAAGACGATAAGAAAGAAGATAAGAAAGACAACAAGAAAGACAACAAGAAAGACGATAAGAAAGACGATAAGAAAGACGATAAGAAAGATCATAAAGAAGATAAGAAAGAGGATAAGAAAGAAGATAAGAAAGAAGATAAGAAAGACGATCACAAAGAAGATAAGAAAGACGACAAGAAAGACGTTAAGAAAGAAGATAAGAAAGAAGATAAGAAAGACGATAAGAAAGAAGATAAGAAAGACGATAAGAAAGAAGATAAGAAAGAAGATAAGAGAGAAGATAAGAGAGAAGATAAGAGAGAAGATAAGAAACAAGATAAGAAACAAGATAAGAAAGAAGATCAGAAAGAAGATAAGAAAGAAGATAAGAAAGAAGATCAGAAAGACGACAAGAAAGATCAGAAAGAAGAAAAGAAAGAAGATAAAGAAGATAAGAAAGACGATAAGAAAGACGATAAGAAAGAAGATAAGAAAGAAGATAAGATACAGGATAAGAAAGAAGATAGGAACGAAGATCAGAAAGAAGATAAGATAGAGGATAAGATAGAGGATAAGAAAGAGGATAAGAATGAAGATCAGAAACAAGATAAGAGGATAAGAAAGAAGATAAAATAGAGGATAAGAGGATAAGAAAGAGGATAAGAAAGAAGATAGGAACGAAGATCAGAAAGAAGATAAGAAAGACGATAAGAAACAAGATCAGAAACAAGATCAGAAAGAAGATAAGAAAGAAGATCAGAAAGAAGATAGGATCAGAAAGAAGATAAGATAGAGGATAAGAAAGACGATAAGAAAGAAGATAAGAAAGACGATCAGAAATAACATAAGAAAGACGATAAGAAAGAAGATAAGAAATACGATAAGAAAGAAGATAAGAAAGATGATAAGAAAGAATATCAGAAAGAAGATAAGAAAGAAGATAAGAAAGAAGATAAGAAATACGATAAGAAAGAAGATAAGAAAGAAGAGAAGATAAGATAAGAAAGAAGCTAAGAAAGAATATAAGGAAGAAGATAAGAAAGACGATAAGAAGAAAAGGAAGAAGATAAGAAAGATAAGAAAGAAGATAAGAAAGAAGATATGAAATAAGATAAGAAAGACGATAACAAAAATAAGAAAGATGCTCAAAAGAAGACCAGAAAGAAGATAAGAAGATTATCAGAAAGAAGATAAGATAGAGGATAAGAAAGAAGATAAGAAAGAAGAACAGGAATAAGATAAGAAAAAGGATAAGAAACAAGCTCAAAAGACCAGAAAGAAGATAAGAAGATTATCAGAAAGAGGATAAGAAAGAGGATAAGAAAGAAGATAGGAACGAAGATCAGAAAGAAGATAAGATAGAGGATAAGAAAGAAGATAGGAACGAAGATCAGAAAGAAGATAAGATAGAGGATAAGAAACAAGATAGGAACGAAGATCAGAAAGACGATAAGAAAGACGATAAGAAAGACGATAAGAAAGAAGAAAAGAAAGAAGATAAGAAAGAAGATAAAAAAGACGATAAGAAAGAAGATAGGAACGAAGATCAGAAAGACGACAAGAGAGAAGATCAGAAAGAAGATAAGAAATAAGATAAGAAATTTAAAGACGATAAGAAATTTAAAGACGATAAGAAAGAAGATCGGAAAGAAGATAAGAAAGACGATAAGAAAGAAGATATGAAATAAGATAAGAAAGACGACAACAAAAATAAGAAAGATGCTCAAAAGAAGACCAGAAAGAAGATAAGAAGATTATCAGAAAGAAGATAAGATAGAGGATAAGAAAGAAGATAGGAACGAAGATCAGAAACAAGATAAGATAGAGGATAAGAAAGAAGATAGGAAAGAAGATAGGAACGAAGATAGATAGATAGATAGATAGATAGATAGTTTAATAATCATTACATAGCAGCCCGAAGGCTGAATTGCGTAATTAAAATTACATAATAATAAGATAAATAACAGAATATGATAACATATATACAATATAAGATAATATAAAATATAATAGATACAATTAAAGATTAATACATTAATGATTTACAATAAAGTCCAAAAAGTGATTGAAATCAATCAACCTTGCTCATACACATGGATGGCACAAAAGTTCGTTTATAGCGATCAGTGTTAATAAATGGGATATTAAAATCAGAAAGAAGATCAGAAAGAAGATAAGAACGACGACAACAAAGACGATCAGAAACAAGATCACAAAGAAGATAAGAAAGAGAAGAAAGACGATAAGAAAGAACATAAGAAAGAAGATAACATAGACGATAAGAAAGAAGAACAGGAATAAGATAAGAAAAAGGATAAGAAAGAAGCTCAAAAGACCAGAAAGAAGATAAGAAGATTATCAGAAAGAAGATAAGATAGAGGATAAGATAGAGGATAAGAAAGAAGATAGGAACGAAGATCAGAAAGAAGATAAGATAGAGGATAAGAAAGAAGATAGGAACGAAGATCAGAAAGAAGATAAGATAGAGGATAAGAAAGAAGATAGGAACGAGGATAAGAAAGAAGATAGGAACGAAGATCAGAAAGAAGATAAGATAGAGGATAAGAAAGAAGATAAGAAACAAGATAGGAACGAAGATCAGAACGAAGATCAGAAAGAAGATAAGAAAGACGATAAGAAAGACGATAAGAATGAAGATAAGAAAGAAGATAAGCAAGAAGATAAGAAAGAAGATAATAAAGACGATAAGAAAAAAGATAAGAACGAAGATCAGAAAGAAGATAAGATAGAGGATAAGAAAGAGGATAAGAAACAAGATAGGAACGAAGATCAGAAAGAAGATAAGAAAGACGATAAGAATGAAGATAAGAAAGAAGAAAAGAAAGAAGATAAGAAAGAAGATAAGAAAGAAGATCAGAAAGAAGATAAGAAAGAACATCAGAAAGAAGATAAGAAAGAAGATAAGAAAGAAGATAAAAAAGACGATAAGAAAGAAGATAGGAACGAAGATCAGAAAGACGACAAGAAAGACGACAAGAGAGAAGATCAGAAAGAAGATAAGAAATAAGATAAGAAATTTAAAGACGATAAGAAATTTAAAGACGATAAGAAAGATCAGAAAGAAGATAAGAAAGACGATAAGAAAGAAGATATGAAATAAGATAAGAAAGACGATAACAAAAATAAGAAAGATGCTCAAAAGAAGACCAGAAAGAAGATAAGAAGATTATCAGAAAGAAGATAAGATAGAGGATAAGAAAGAAGATAGGAACGAAGATCAGAAACAAGATAAGATACAGGATAAGAAAGAAGATAGGAAAGAAGATAGGAACGAAGATCAGAAAGAAGATAAGAAAGACGACAACAAAGACGATCAGAAACAAGATCACAAAGAAGATAAGAAAGAGAAGAAAGAACATAAGAAAGAAGATAACAAAGACGATAAGAAAGAAGAACAGGAATAAGACAAGAAAAAGGATAAGAAAGAAGCTCAAAAGACCAGAAAGAAGATAAGAAGATTATCAGAAAGAAGATAAGATAGAGGATAAGATAGAGGATAAGAAAGAAGATAGGAACGAAGATCAGAAAGAAGATAAGATAGAGGATAAGAAAGAAGATAAGAATGAAGATCAGAAACAAGATAAGCAAGAGGATAAGAAAGAAGATAAGATAGAGGATAAGATAGAGGATAAGAAAGAGGATAATAAAGAAGATAGGAACGAAGATCAGAAAGAAGATAAGAAAGAGAAGAAAGAACATAAGAAAGAAGATCAGAAGGAAGATAAGAAAAAAGATAAGAAAGAAGATCAGAAAGAAGATAAGAAAGACGACAAGAAAGTTAGTTACAGTGGTACGGTGCTATGGAATAGCCTTCCTATCGAGTTGCGGAAGGCAGACACTCTGGGTGAATTTAAATCCGGCTGCAGTAGCTTCTTAACCTCTTAACCTTTTTATCGCACGGCACTCATGGAAAGCAGGTATTTTTAGCTTAGTATTATTAGGAATATTAGAATTGTAATGTTTTAATTTGAAATTTGTGAATGTATGTATTCGAACTGTAATTTTGTTATTTAGGTAGTGCATGCAAAATCCTAATGAGTTTTTTACCGTGGTTAAATAAATTAGTAATAATAATAATAATTAGTAATTAGTAATAATAGTAATAATAATAAAGAAGATCAGAAACAAGATCAGAAACAAGATAAGAGAGAGGATAAGAAACTTAAGAAAGAAGATAAGAAAGAAGATCATAAACAAGATCAGAAAGAAGATAAGAAAGAAAGACGATAAGAAAGAAGATAAGAGAGATGATAAGAAAGAAGATAACAAAGAAGATAACAAAGAAGATAACAAAGAAGCTAAGAAAGAATATAAGGAAGAAGATAAGAAAGACGATAAGAAAGAAGAAAAGCAAGAAGACAAGAAAGATAAGAAAGAAGATAAGAAAGAAGATAAGAAGATCAGAAAGAAGATAAAAAAGAGGATAAGAAAAAGGATAACAAAGAAGCTCAAAAGAAGACCAGAAAAAGATAAGAAGAGCAGAAAGAAGATAAGATAGAGGATAAGAAAGACGATAAGAAAGAAGATCATAAACAAGATCAGAAAGAAGATAAGAAAGATGATCATAAACAAGATCAGAAAGAAGATAAGAAAGAAAGACGATAAGAAAGAAGATAAGAAAGAAGATAAGAGAGATGATAACAAAGAAGATAACAAAGAAGCTAAGAAAGAATATAAGGAAGAAGATAAGAAAGACGATAAGAAAGAAGAAAAGGAAGAAGACAAGAAAGATAAGAAAGAAGATAAGAAGATCAGAAAGAAGATAAAAAGAGGATAAGAAAAAGGATAAGAAAGAAGCTCAAAAGAAGACCAGAAAAAGATAAGAAGAGCAGAAAGAAGATAAGATAGAGGATAAGAAAGACGATAAGAAAGAAGATCATAAACAAGATCAGAAAGAAGATAAGAAAGAAGATAAGAAAGACAACAAGAAAGACGATAAGAAAGACGATAAGAAAGACGATAAGAAAGATCATAAAGAAGATAAGAAAGAGGATAAGAAAGAAGATAGGAAAGAAGATAGGAACGAAGATTAGAAAGAAGATAAGAAAGACGATAAGAAAGACGATAAGAAAGACGATAAGAATGAAGATCAGAAACAAGATAAGCAAGAGGATAAGAAAGAAGATAAGATAGAGGATAAGATAGAGGATAAGATAGAGGATAAGAAAGAGGATAATAAAGAAGATAGGAACGAAGATCAGAAAGAAGATAAGAAAGAGAAGAAAGAACATAAGAAAGAAGATCAGAAGGAAGATCAGAAGGAAGATAAGAAAAAAGATAAGAAAGAAGATCAGAAAGAAGATAAGAAAGACGACAAGAAAGTTAGTTACAGTGGTACGGTGCTATGGAATAGCCTTCCTATCGAGTTGCGGAAGGCAGACACTCTGGGTGAATTTAAATCCGGCTGCAGTAGCTTCTTAACCTCTTAACCTTTTTATCGCACGGCACACATGGAAAGCAGGTATTTTTAGCTTAGTATTATTAGGAATATTAGAATTGTAATGTTTTAATTTGAAATTTGTGAATGTATGTATTCGAACTGTAATTTTGTTATTTAGGTAGTGCATGCAAAATCCTGATGAGTTTTTTACCGTGGTTAAATAAATTAGTAATAATAATAATAATTAGTAATTAGTAATAATAGTAATAATAATAATAAAGAAGATCAGAAACAAGATCAGAAACAAGATAAGAGAGAGGATAAGAAACTTAAGAAAGAAGATAAGAAAGAAGATCATAAACAAGATCAGAAAGAAGATAAGAAAGAAAGACGATAAGAAAGAAGATAAGAAAGAAGATAAGAGAGATGATAAGAAAGAAGATAACAAAGAAGATAACAAAGAAGATAACAAAGAAGCTAAGAAAGAAGATAAGGAAGAAGATAAGAAAGACGATAAGAAAGAAGAAAAGGAAGAAGACAAAAAGATAAGAAAGAAGATAAGAAAGAAGATAAGAAGATCAGAAAGAAGATAAAAAAGAGGATAAGAAAAAGGATAAGAAAGAAGCTCAAAAGAAGACCAGAAAAAGATAAGAAGAGCAGAAAGAAGAGCAGAAAGAAGATAAGATAGAGGATAAGAAAGAAGATCATAAACAAGATCAGAAAGAAGATAAGAAAGAAGATCATAAACAAGATTAGAAAGAAGATAAGAAATAAAGACGATAAGAAAGAAGATAAGAAAGAAGATAAGAGAGATGATAACAAAGAAGATAACAAAGAAGATAACAAAGAAGCTAAGAAAGAATATAAGGAAGAAGATAAGAAAGACGATAAGAAAGAAGAAAAGGAAGAAGACAAGAAAGATAAGAAAGAAGATAAGAAGATCAGAAAGAAGATAAAAAAGAGGATAAGAAAAAGGATAAGAAAGAAGCTCAAAAGAAGACCAGAAAAAGATAAGAAGAGCAGAAAGAAGATAAGATAGAGGATAAGAAAGACGATAAGAAAGAAGATCATAAACAAGATCAGAAAGAAGATAAGAAAGAAGATAAGAAAGACAACAAGAAAGACAACAAGAAAGACGATAAGAAAGACGATAAGAAAGATCATAAAGAAGATAAGAAAGAGGATAAGAAAGACGATCACAAAGAAGATAAGAAAGACGACAAGAAAGACGTTAAGAAAGAAGATCAGAAAGAAGATAAGAAAGAAGATAAGAAAGACGATAAGAAAGACGATAAGAAAGACGATAAGAAAGACGATAAGAAAGATCATAAAGAAGATAAGAAAGAGGATAAGAAAGAAGATAGGAAAGAAGATAGGAACGAAGATTAGAAAGAAGATAAGAAAGACGATAAGAAAGACGATAAGAAAGACGATAAGAATGAAGATCAGAAACAAGATAAGCAAGAGGATAAGAAAGAAGATAAGATAGAGGATAAGATAGAGGATAAGATAGAGGATAAGAAAGAGGATAATAAAGAAGATAGGAACGAAGATCAGAAAGAAGATAAGAAAGAGAAGAAAGAACATAAGAAAGAAGATCAGAAGGAAGATCAGAAGGAAGATAAGAAAAAAGATAAGAAAAAAGATAAGAAAGAAGATCAGAAAGAAGATAAGAAAGACGACAAGAAAGTTAGTTACAGTGGTACGGTGCTATGGAATAGCCTTCCTATCGAGTTGCGGAAGGCAGACACTCTGGGTGAATTTAAATCCGGCTGCAGTAGCTTCTTAACCTCTTAACCTTTTTATCGCACGGCACTCATGGAAAGCAGGTATTTTTAGCTTAGTATTATTAGGAATATTAGAATTGTAATGTTTTAATTTGAAATTTGTGAATGTATGTATTCGAACTGTAATTTTGTTATTTAGGTAGTGCATGCAAAATCCTGATGAGTTTTTTACCGTGGTTAAATAAATTAGTAATAATAATAATAATTAGTAATTAGTAATAATAGTAATAATAATAAAGAAGATCAGAAACAAGATCAGAAACAAGATAAGAGAGAGGATAAGAAACTTAAGAAAGAAGATAAGAAAGAAGATCATAAACAAGATCAGAAAGAAGATAAGAAAGAAAGACGATAAGAAAGAAGATAAGAGAGATGATAAGAAAGAAGATAACAAAGAAGATAACAAAGAAGATAACAAAGAAGATAACAAAGAAGCTAAGAAAGAATATAAGGAAGAAGATAAGAAAGACGATAAGAAAGAAGAAAAGGAAGAAGACAAAAAGATAAGAAAGAAGATAAGAAAGAAGATAAGAAGATCAGAAAGAAGATAAAAAAGAGGATAAGAAAAAGGATAAGAAAGAAGCTCAAAAGAAGACCAGAAAAAGATAAGAAGAGCAGAAAGAAGAGCAGAAAGAAGATAAGATAGAGGATAAGAAAGAAGATCATAAACAAGATCAGAAAGAAGATAAGAAAGAAGATCATAAACAAGATTAGAAAGAAGATAAGAAATAAAGACGATAAGAAAGAAGATAAGAAAGAAGATAAGAGAGATGATAACAAAGAAGATAACAAAGAAGCTAAGAAAGAATATAAGGAAGAAGATAAGAAAGACGATAAGAAAGAAGAAAAGGAAGAAGACAAGAAAGATAAGAAAGAAGATAAGAAGATCAGAAAGAAGATAAAAAAGAGGATAAGAAAAAGGATAAGAAAGAAGCTCAAAAGAAGACCAGAAAAAGATAAGAAGAGCAGAAAGAAGATAAGATAGAGGATAAGAAAGACGATAAGAAAGAAGATCATAAACAAGATCAGAAAGAAGATCAGAAAGACGATAAGAAAGAAGATAAGAAAGACAACAAGAAAGACAACAAGAAAGACGATAAGAAAGACGATAAGAAAGATCATAAAGAAGATAAGAAAGAGGATAAGAAAGACGATCACAAAGAAGATAAGAAAGACGACAAGAAAGACGTTAAGAAAGAAGATCAGAAAGAAGATAAGAAAGAAGATAAGAAAGACGATAAGAAAGAAGATAAGAAAGACGATAAGAAAGAAGATAAGAAAGACGATAAGAAAGAAGATAAGAAAGAAGATAAGAGAGAAGAAAGAGAGAAGATAAGAGAGAAGATAAGAAACAAGATCAGAAAGAAGATAAGAAAGAAGATAAGAAAGAAGATCAGAAAGACGACAAGAAAGATCAGAAAGAAGATAAGAAAGAAGATAAAGAAGATAAGAAAGACGATAAGAAAGAAGATAAGAAAGAAGATAAGATACAGGATAAGAAAGAAGATAGGAACGAAGATCAGAAAGAAGATAAGATAGAGGATAAGATAGAGGATAAGAAAGAGGATAAGAATGAAGATCAGAAACAAGATAAGAGGATAAGAAAGAAGATAAAATAGAGGATAAGAAAGAAGATAGGAACGAAGATCAGAAAGAAGATAAGACGATAAGAAACAAGATCAGAAACAAGATCAGAAAGAAGATAAGAAAGAAGATCAGAAAGAAGATAGGATCAGAAAGAAGATAAGATAGAGGATAAGAAAGACGATAAGAAAGAAGATAAGAAAGACGATCAGAAATAACATAAGAAAGACGATAAGAAAGAAGATAAGAAATACGATAAGAAAGAAGATAAGAAAGAATATCAGAAAGAAGATAAGAAAGAAGATAAGAAAGAAGATAAGAAATACGATAAGAAAGAAGATAAGAAAGAAGATAAGAAAGAAGAGAAGATAAGAAAGAAGCTAAGAAAGAATATAAGGAAGAAGATAAGAAAGACGATAAGAAAGAAGAAAAGGAAGAAGATAAGAAAGATAAGAAAGAAGATAAGAAAGACGATAAGAAAGAAGATATGAAATAAGATAAGAAAGACGATAACAAAAATAAGAAAGATGCTCAAAAGAAGACCAGAAAGAAGATAAGAAGATTATCAGAAAGAAGATAAGATAGAGGATAAGAAAGAAGATAAGAAAGAAGAACAGGAATAAGATAAGAAAAAGGATAAGAAAGAAGCTCAAAAGACCAGAAAGAAGATAAGAAGATTATCAGAAAGAAGATAAGATAGAGGATAAGAAAGAGGATAAGAAAGAAGATAGGAACGAAGATCAGAAAGAAGATAAGATAGAGGATAAGAAAGAAGATAGGAACGAAGATCAGAAAGAAGATAAGATAGAGGATAAGAAAGAGGATAAGAAACAAGATAGGAACGAAGATCAGAAAGACGATAAGAAAGACGATAAGAAAGACGATAAGAAAGACGATAAGAATGAAGATAAGAAAGAAGAAAAGAAAGAAGATAAGAAAGAAGATAAAAAAGACGATAAGAAGATAGGAACGAAGATCAGAAAGACGACAAGAGAGAAGATCAGAAAGAAGATAAGAAATAAGATAAGAAATTTAAAGACGATAAGAAATTTAAAGACGATAAGAAAGAAGATCAGAAAGAAGATAAGAAAGACGATAAGAAAGAAGATATGAAATAAGATAAGAAAGACGATAACAAAAATAAGAAAGATGCTCAAAAGAAGACCAGAAAGAAGATAAGAAGATTATCAGAAAGAAGATAAGATAGAGGATAAGAAAGAAGATAAGAAAGAAGAACAGGAATAAGATAAGAAAAAGGATAAGAAAGAAGCTCAAAAGACCAGAAAGAAGATAAGAAGATTATCAGAAAGAAGATAAGATAGAGGATAAGAAAGAGGATAAGAAAGAAGATAGGAACGAAGATCAGAAAGAAGATAAGATAGAGGATAAGAAAGAAGATAGGAACGAAGATCAGAAAGAAGATAAGATAGAGGATAAGAAAGAGGATAAGAAACAAGATAGGAACGAAGATCAGAAAGAAGATAAGAAAGACGATAAGAAAGACGATAAGAAAGACGATAAGAAAGAAGAAAAGAAAGAAGATAAGAAAGAAGATAAAAAAGACGATAAGAAAGAAGATAGGAACGAAGATCAGAAAGACGACAAGAGAGAAGATCAGAAAGAAGATAAGAAATAAGATAAGAAATTTAAAGACGATAAGAAATTTAAAGACGATAAGAAAGAAGATCAGAAAGAAGATAAGAAAGACGATAAGAAAGAAGATATGAAATAAGATAAGAAAGACGACAACAAAAATAAGAAAGATGCTCAAAAGAAGACCAGAAAGAAGATAAGAAGATTATCAGAAAGAAGATAAGATAGAGGATAAGAAAGAAGATAGGAACGAAGATCAGAAACAAGATAAGATAGAGGATAAGAAAGAAGATAGGAAAGAAGATAGGAACGAAGATCAGAAAGAAGATAAGAACGACGACAACAAAGACGATCAGAAACAAGATCACAAAGAAGATAAGAAAGAGAAGAAAGACGATAAGAAAGAACATAAGAAAGAACATAAGAAAGAAGATAACATAGACGATAAGAAAGAAGAACAGGAATAAGATAAGAAAAAGGATAAGAAAGAAGCTCAAAAGACCAGAAAGAAGATAAGAAGATTATCAGAAAGAAGATAAGATAGAGGATAAGATAGAGGATAAGAAAGAAGATAGGAACGAAGATCAGAAAGAAGATAAGATAGAGGATAAGAAAGAAGATAGGAACGAAGATCAGAAAGAAGATAAGATAGAGGATAAGAAAGAAGATAGGAACGAGGATAAGAAAGAAGATAGGAACGAAGATCAGAAAGAAGATAAGATAGAGGATAAGAAAGAAGATAAGAAACAAGATAGGAACGAAGATCAGAACGAAGATCAGAAAGAAGATAAGAAAGACGATAAGAAAGACGATAAGAATGAAGATAAGAAAGAAGATAAGCAAGAAGATAAGAAAGAAGATAATAAAGACGATAAGAAAGAAGATAAGAACGAAGATCAGAAAGAAGATAAGATAGAGGATAAGAAAGAGGATAAGAAACAAGATAGGAACGAAGATCAGAAAGAAGATAAGAAAGACGATAAGAATGAAGATAAGAAAGAAGAAAAGAAAGAAGATAAGAAAGAAGATAATAAAGACGATAAGAAAGAAGATAAAAAAGACGATAAGAAAGAAGATAGGAACGAAGATCAGAAAGACGACAAGAAAGACGACAAGAGAGAAGATCAGAAAGAAGATAAGAAATAAGATAAGAAATTTAAAGACGATAAGAAATTTAAAGACGATAAGAAAGATCAGAAAGAAGATAAGAAAGACGATCAGAAAGAAGATATGAAATAAGATAAGAAAGACGATAACAAAAATAAGAAAGATGCTCAAAAGAAGACCAGAAAGAAGATAAGAAGATTATCAGAAAGAAGATAAGATAGAGGATAAGAAAGAAGATAGGAACGAAGATCAGAAACAAGATAAGATACAGGATAAGAAAGAAGATAGGAAAGAAGATAGGAACGAAGATCAGAAAGAAGATAAGAAAGACGACAACAAAGACGATCAGAAACAAGATCACAAAGAAGATAAGAAAGAGAAGAAAGACGATACGAAAGAACATAAGAAAGAACATAAGAAAGAAGATAACAAAGACGATAAGAAAGAAGAACAGGAATAAGACAAGAAAAAGGATAAGAAAGAAGCTCAAAAGACCAGAAAGAAGATAAGAAGATTATCAGAAAGAAGATAAGATAGAGGATAAGATAGAGGATAAGAAAGAAGATAGGAACGAAGATCAGAAAGAAGATAAGATAGAGGATAAGAAAGAAGATAAGAATGAAGATCAGAAACAAGATAAGCAAGAGGATAAGAAAGAAGATAAGATAGAGGATAAGATAGAGGATAAGAAAGAGGATAATAAAGAAGATAGGAACGAAGATCAGAAAGAAGAGAAGAAAGAGAAGAAAGAACATAAGAAAGAAGATCAGAAGGAAGATAAGAAAAAAGATAAGAAAGAAGATCAGAAAGAAGATAAGAAAGACGACAAGAAAGTTAGTTACAGTGGTACGGTGCTATGGAATAGCCTTCCTATCGAGTTGCGGAAGGCAGACACTCTGGGTGAATTTAAATCCGGCTGCAGTAGCTTCTTAACCTCTTAACCTTTTTATCGCACGGCACTCATGGAAAGCAGGTATTTTTAGCTTAGTATTATTAGGAATATTAGAATTGTAATGTTTTAATTTGAAATTTGTGAATGTATGTATTCGAACTGTAATTTTGTTATTTAGGTAGTGCATGCAAAATCCTGATGAGTTTTTTACCGTGGTTAAATAAATTAGTAATAATAATAATAATTAGTAATTAGTAATAATAGTAATAATAATAAAGAAGATCAGAAACAAGATCAGAAACAAGATAAGAGAGAGGATAAGAAACTTAAGAAAGAAGATAAGAAAGAAGATCATAAACAAGATCAGAAAGAAGATAAGAAAGAAAGACGATAAGAAAGAAGATAAGAGAGATGATAAGAAAGAAGATAACAAAGAAGATAACAAAGAAGATAACAAAGATGCTAAGAAAGAATATAAGGAAGAAGATAAGAAAGACGATAAGAAAGAAGAAAAGGAAGAAGACAAGAAAGATAAGAAAGAAGATAAGAAAGAAGATAAGAAAGAAGATAAGAAGATCAGAAAGAAGATAAAAAAGAGGATAAGAAAAAGGATAACAAAGAAGCTCAAAAGAAGACCAGAAAAAGATAAGAAGAGCAGAAAGAAGATAAGATAGAGGATAAGAAAGACGATAAGAAAGAAGATCATAAACAAGATCAGAAAGAAGATAAGAAAGAAGATCATAAACAAGATCAGAAAGAAGATAAGAAAGAAAGACGATAAGAAAGAAGATAAGAAAGAAGATAAGAGAGATGATAACAAAGAAGATAACAAAGAAGCTAAGAAAGAATATAAGGAAGAAGATAAGAAAGACGATAAGAAAGAAGAAAAGGAAGACAAGAAAGATAAGAAAGAAGATAAGAAGATCAGAAAGAAGATAAAAAAGAGGATAAGAAAAAGGATAAGAAAGAAGCTCAAAAGAAGACCAGAAAAAGATAAGAAGAGCAGAAAGAAGATAAGATAGAGGATAAGAAAGACGATAAGAAAGAAGATCATAAACAAGATCAGAAAGACGATAAGAAAGAAGATAAGAAAGACAACAAGAAAGACGATAAGAAAGACGATAAGAAAGATCATAAAGAAGATAAGAAAGAGGATAAGAAAGAAGATAGGAAAGAAGATAGGAACGAAGATTAGAAAGAAGATAAGAAAGACGATAAGAAAGACGATAAGAAAGACGATAAGAATGAAGATCAGAAACAAGATAAGCAAGAGGATAAGAAAGAAGATAAGATAGAGGATAAGATAGAGGATAAGATAGAGGATAAGATAGAGGATAAGAAAGAGGATAATAAAGAAGATAGGAACGAAGATCAGAAAGAAGATAAGAAAGAGAAGAAAGAACATAAGAAAGAAGATCAGAAGGAAGATCAGAAGGAAGATAAGAAAAAAAGATAAGAAAGAAGATCAGAAAGAAGATAAGAAAGACGACAAGAAAGTTAGTTACAGTGGTACGGTGCTATGGAATAGCCTTCCTATCGAGTTGCGGAAGGCAGACACTCTGGGTGAATTTAAATCCGGCTGCAGTAGCTTCTTAACCTCTTAACCTTTTTATCGCACGGCACTCATGGAAAGCAGGTATTTTTAGCTTAGTATTATTAGGAATATTAGAATTGTAATGTTTTAATTTGAAATTTGTGAATGTATGTATTCGAACTGTAATTTTGTTATTTAGGTAGTGCATGCAAAATCCTGATAAGTTTTTTACCGTGGTTAAATAAATTAGTAATAATAATAATAATTAGTAATTAGTAATAATAGTAATAATAATAAAGAAGATCAGAAACAAGATCAGAAACAAGATAAGAGAGAGGATAAGAAACTTAAGAAAGAAGATAAGAAAGAAGATCATAAACAAGATCAGAAAGAAGATAAGAAAGAAAGAAGATAAGAAAGAAGATAAGAGAGATGATAAGAAAGAAGATAACAAAGAAGATAACAAAGAAGATAGCGAAGAAGCAAAGAAAGAATATAAGGAAGAAGATAAGAAAGACGATAAGAAAGAAGAAAAGGAAGAAGACAAAAAGATAAGAAAGAAGATAAGAAAGAAGATAAGAAGATCAGAAAGAAGATAAAAAAGAGGATAAGAAAAAGGATAAGAAAGAAGCTCAAAAGAAGACCAGAAAAAGATAAGAAGAGCAGAAAGAAGAGCAGAAAGAAGATAAGATAGAGGATAAGAAAGACGATAAGAAAGAAGATCATAAACAAGATCAAAAAGAAGATAAGAAAGAAGATCATAAACAAGATCAGAAAGAAGATAAGAAATAAAGACGATAAGAAAGAAGATAAGAAAGAAGATAAGAGAGATGATAACAAAGAAGATAACAAAGAAGATAACAAAGAAGCTAAGAAAGAATATAAGGAAGAAGATAAGAAAGACGATAAGAAAGAAGAAAAGGAAGAAGACAAGAAAGATAAGAAAGAAGATAAGAAAGAAGATAAGAAAGAAGATAAGAAAGAAGAAAAGGAAGAAGACAAGAAAGATAAGAAAGACGATAAGAAGATCAGAAAGAAGATAAAAAAGAGGATAAGAAAAAGGATAAGAAAGAAGCTCAAAAGAAGACCAGAAAAAGATAAGAAGAGCAGAAAGAAGATAAGATAGAGGATAAGAAAGACGATAAGAAAGAAGATCATAAACAAGATCAGAAAGAAGATCAGAAAGACGATAAGAAAGAAGATAACAAAGACAACAAGAAAGACAACAAGAAAGACGATAAGAAAGACGATAAGAAAGATCATAAAGAAGATAAGAAAGAGGATAAGAAAGAAGATAAGAAAGAAGATAAGAAAGACGATCACAAAGAAGATAAGAAAGACGACAAGAAAGACGTTAAGAAAGAAGATCAGAAAGAAGATAAGAAAGACGATAAGAAAGAAGATAAGAAAGACGATAAGAAAGAAGATAAGAAAGAAGATAAGAGAGAAGATAAGAGAGAAGATAAGAAACAAGATAAGAAAGAAGATCAGAAAGAAGATAAGAAAGAAGATAAGAAAGAAGATCAGAAAGACGACAAGAAAGATCAGAAAGAAGATAAGAAAGAAGATAAAGAAGATAAGAAAGACGATAAGAAAGAAGATAAGAAAGAAGATAAGATACAGGATAAGAAAGAAGATAGGAACGAAGATCAGAAAGAAGATAAGATAGAGGATAAGATAGAGGATAAGAAAGAGGATAAGAATGAAGATCAGAAACAAGATAAGAGGATAAGAAAGAAGATAAAATAGAGGATAAGAAAGAGGATAAGAAAGAAGATAGGAACGAAGATCAGAAAGAAGATAAGAAAGACGATAAGAAACAAGATCAGAAAGAAGATAAGAAAGAAGATCAGAAAGAAGATAGGATCAGAAAGAAGATAAGATAGAGGATAAGATAGAGGATAAGAAAGACGATAAGAAAGAAGATAAGAAAGACGATCAGAAATAACATAAGAAAGACGATAAGAAAGAAGATAAGAAATACGATAAGAAAGAAGATAAGAAAGATGATAAGAAAGAATATCAGAAAGAAGATAAGAAAGAAGATAAGAAAGAAGATAAGAAATACGATAAGAAAGAAGATAAGAAAGAAGATAAGAAAGAAGAGAAGATAAGAAAGAAGCTAAGAAAGAATATAAGGAAGAAGATAAGAAAGACGATAAGAAAGAAGAAAAGGAAGAAGATAAGAAAGATAAGAAAGAAGATGAGAAAGACGATAAGAAAGAAGATATGAAATAAGATAAGAAAGACGATAACAAAAATAAGAAAGATGCTCAAAAGAAGACCAGAAAGAAGATAAGAAGATTATCAGAAAGAAGATAAGATAGAGGATAAGAAAGAAGATAAGAAAGAAGAACAGGAATAAGATAAGAAAAAGGATAAGAAAGAAGCTCAAAAGACCAGAAAGAAGATTATCAGAAAGAAGATAAGATAGAGGATAAGAAAGAGGATAAGAAAGAAGATAGGAACGAAGATCAGAAAGAAGATAAGATAGAGGATAAGAAACAAGATAGGAACGAAGATCAGAAAGACGATAAGAAAGACGATAAGAAAGACGATAAGAATGAAGATAAGAAAGAAGATAAGAAAGAAGATAAAAAGACGATAAGAAGATAGGAACGAAGATCAGAAAGACAACAAGAGAGAAGATCAGAAAGAAGATAAGAAATAAGATAAGAAATTTAAAGACGATAAGAAATTTAAAGACGATAAGAAAGAAGATCAGAAAGAAGATAAGAAAGACGATAAGAAAGAAGATATGAAATAAGATAAGAAAGACGACAACAAAAATAAGAAAGATGCTCAAAAGAAGACCAGAAAGAAGATAAGAAGATTATCAGAAAGAAGATAAGATAGAGGATAAGAAAGAAGATAGGAACGAAGATCAGAAACAAGATAAGATAGAGGATAAGAAAGAAGATAGGAAAGAAGATAGGAACGAAGATCAGAAAGAAGATAAGAACGACGACAACAAAGACGATCAGAAACAAGATCACAAAGAAGATAAGAAAGAGAAGAAAGACGATAAGAAAGAACATAAGAAAGAACATAAGAAAGAAGATAACATAGACGATAAGAAAGAAGAACAGGAATAAGATAAGAAAAAGGATAAGAAAGAAGCTCAAAAGACCAGAAAGAAGATAAGAAGATTATCAGAAAGAAGATAAGATAGAGGATAAGATAGAGGATAAGAAAGAAGATAGGAACGAAGATCAGAAAGAAGATAAGATAGAGGATAAGAAAGAAGATAAGAATGAAGATCAGAAACAAGATAAGCAAGAGGATAAGAAAGAAGATAAGATAGAGGATAAGATAGAGGATAAGAAAGAGGATAATAAAGAAGATAGGAACGAAGATCAGAAAGAAGATAAGAAAGAGAAGAAAGAACATAAGAAAGAAGATCAGAAGGAAGATAAGAAAAAAGATAAGAAAGAAGATCAGAAAGAAGATCAGAAAGAAGATAAGAAAGACGACAAGAAAGTTAGTTACAGTGGTACGGTGCTATGGAATAGCCTTCCTATCGAGTTGCGGAAGGCAGACACTCTGGGTGAATTTAAATCCGGCTGCAGTAGCTTCTTAACCTCTTAACCTTTTTATCGCACGGCACTCATGGAAAGCAGGTATTTTTAGCTTAGTATTATTAGGAATATTAGAATTGTAATGTTTTAATTTGAAATTTGTGAATGTATGTATTCGAACTGTAATTTTGTTATTTAGGTAGTGCATGCAAAATCCTGATGAGTTTTTTACCGTGGTTAAATAAATTAGTAATAATAATAATAATTAGTAATTAGTAATAATAGTAATAATAATAAAGAAGATCAGAAACAAGATCAGAAACAAGATAAGAGAGAGGATAAGAAACTTAAGAAAGAAGATAAGAAAGAAGATCATAAACAAGATCAGAAAGAAGATAAGAAAGAAAGACGATAAGAAAGAAGATAAGAGAGATGATAAGAAAGAAGATAACAAAGAAGATAACAAAGAAGATAACAAAGAAGCTAAGAAAGAATATAAGGAAGAAGATAAGAAAGACGATAAGAAAGAAGAAAAGGAAGAAGACAAGAAAGATAAGAAAGAAGATAAGAAAGAAGATAAGAAAGAAGATAAGAAAGAAGATAAGAAAGAAGATAAGAAGATCAGAAAGAAGATAAAAAAGAGGATAAGAAAAAGGATAACAAAGAAGCTCAAAAGAAGACCAGAAAAAGATAAGAAGAGCAGAAAGAAGATAAGATAGAGGATAAGAAAGACGATAAGAAAGAAGATCATAAACAAGATCAGAAAGAAGATAAGAAAGAAGATCATAAACAAGATCAGAAAGAAGATAAGAAAGAAAGACGATAAGAAAGAAGATAAGAAAGAAGATAAGAGAGATGATAACAAAGAAGATAACAAAGAAGCTAAGAAAGAATATAAGGAAGAAGATAAGAAAGACGATAAGAAAGAAGAAAAGGAAGAAGACAAGAAAGAAGACAAGAAAGAAGATAAGAAGATCAGAAAGAAGATAAAAAAGAGGATAAGAAAAAGGATAAGAAAGAAGCTCAAAAGAAGACCAGAAAAAGATAAGAAGAGCAGAAAGAAGATAAGATAGAGGATAAGAAAGACGATAAGAAAGAAGATCAGAAAGAAGATCAGAAAGACGATAAGAAAGAAGATAAGAAAGACAACAAGAAAGACGATAAGAAAGACGATAAGAAAGACGATAAGAAAGATCATAAAGAAGATAAGAAAGAGGATAAGAAAGAAGATAGGAAAGAAGATAGGAACGAAGATTAGAAAGAAGATAAGAAAGACGATAAGAAAGACGATAAGAATGAAGATCAGAAACAAGATAAGCAAGAGGATAAGAAAGAAGATAAGAAAGAAGATAAGATAGAGGATAAGATAGAGGATAAGATAGAGGATAAGATAGAGGATAAGAAAGAGGATAATAAAGAAGATAGGAACGAAGATCAGAAAGAAGATAAGAAAGAGAAGAAAGAACATAAGAAAGAAGATCAGAAGGAAGATCAGAAGGAAGATAAGAAAAAAGATAAGAAAAAAAGATAAGAAAGAAGATCAGAAAGAAGATAAGAAAGACGACAAGAAAGTTAGTTACAGTGGTACGGTGCTATGGAATAGCCTTCCTATCGAGTTGCGGAAGGCAGACACTCTGGGTGAATTTAAATCCGGCTGCAGTAGCTTCTTAACCTCTTAACCTTTTTATCGCACGGCACTCATGGAAAGCAGGTATTTTTAGCTTAGTATTATTAGGAATATTAGAATTGTAATGTTTTAATTTGAAATTTGTGAATGTATGTATTCGAACTGTAATTTTGTTATTTAGGTAGTGCATGCAAAATCCTGATGAGTTTTTTACCGTGGTTAAATAAATTAGTAATAATAATAATAATTAGTAATTAGTAATAATAGTAATAATAATAAAGAAGATCAGAAACAAGATCAGAAACAAGATAAGAGAGAGGATAAGAAACTTAAGAAAGAAGATAAGAAAGAAGATCATAAACAAGATCAGAAAGAAGATAAGAAAGAAAGAAGATAAGAAAGATAAGAGAGATGATAAGAAAGAAGATAACAAAGAAGATAACAAAGAAGATAGCGAAGAAGCTAAGAAAGAATATAAGGAAGAAGATAAGAAAGACGAAAAGAAAGAAGAAAAGGAAGAAGACAAAAAGATAAGAAAGAAGATAAGAAAGAAGATAAGAAGATCAGAAAGAAGATAAAAAAGAGGATAAGAAAAAGGATAAGAAAGAAGCTCAAAAGAAGACCAGAAAAAGATAAGAAGAGCAGAAAGAAGAGCAGAAAGAAGATAAGATAGAGGATAAGAAAGACGATAAGAAAGAAGATCATAAACAAGATCAGAAAGAAGATAAGAAAGAAGATCATAAACAAGATCAGAAAGAAGATAAGAAATAAAGACGATAAGAAAGAAGATAAGAAAGAAGATAAGAGAGATGATAACAAAGAAGATAACAAAGAAGATAACAAAGAAGCTAAGAAAGAATATAAGGAAGAAGATAAGAAAGACGATAAGAAAGAAGAAAAGGAAGAAGACAAGAAAGATAAGAAAGAAGATAAGAAGATCAGAAAGAAGATAAAAAAGAGGATAAGAAAAAGGATAAGAAAGAAGCTCAAAAGAAGACCAGAAAAAGATAAGAAGAGCAGAAAGAAGATAAGATAGAGGATAAGAAAGACGATAAGAAAGAAGATCATAAACAAGATCAGAAAGAAGATCAGAAAGACGATAAGAAAGAAGATAAGAAAGACAACAAGAAAGACGATAAGAAAGACGATAAGAAAGACGATAAGAAAGATCATAAAGAAGATAAGAAAGAGGATAAGAAAGAAGATAAGAAAGAAGATAAGAAAGACGATCACAAAGAAGATAAGAAAGACGACAAGAAAGACGTTAAGAAAGAAGATCAGAAAGAAGATAAGAAAGAAGATAAGAAAGACGATAAGAAAGAAGATAAGAAAGACGATAAGAAAGAAGATAAGAAAGAAGATAAGAGAGAAGATAAGAGAGAAGATAAGAAACAAGATAAGAAAGAAGATCAGAAAGAAGATAAGAAAGAAGATAAGAAAGAAGATCAGAAAGACGACAAGAAAGATCAGAAAGAAGATAAGAAAGAAGATAAAGAAGATAAGAAAGACGATAAGAAAGAAGATAAGAAAGAAGATAAGATACAGGATAAGAAAGAAGATAGGAACGAAGATCAGAAAGAAGATAAGATAGAGGATAAGAAAGAAGATAAGAAAGAAGAACAGGAATAAGATAAGAAAAAGGATAAGAAAGAAGCTCAAAAGACCAGAAAGAAGATAAGAAGATTATCAGAAAGAAGATAAGATAGAGGATAAGAAAGAGGATAAGAAAGAAGATAGGAACGAAGATCAGAAAGAAGATAAGATAGAGGATAAGAAAGAAGATAGGAACGAAGATCAGAAAGAAGATAAGATAGAGGATAAGAAAGAGGATAAGAAACAAGATAGGAACGAAGATCAGAAAGACGATAAGAAAGACGATAAGAAAGACGATAAGAATGAAGATAAGAAAGAAGAAAAGAAAGAAGATAAGAAAGAAGATAAAAAGACGATAAGAAGATAGGAACGAAGATCAGAAAGACGACAAGAGAGAAGATCAGAAAGAAGATAAGAAATAAGATAAGAAATTTAAAGACGATAAGAAATTTAAAGACGATAAGAAAGAAGATCAGAAAGAAGATAAGAAAGACGATAAGAAAGAAGATATGAAAGAAGATATGAAATAAGATAAGAAAGACGACAACAAAAATAAGAAAGATGCTCAAAAGAAGACCAGAAAGAAGAAAAGAAGATTATCAGAAAGAAGATAAGATAGAGGATAAGAAAGAAGATAGGAACGAAGATCAGAAACAAGATAAGATAGAGGATAAGAAAGAAGATAGGAAAGAAGATAGGAACGAAGATCAGAAAGAAGATAAGAACGACGACAACAAAGACGATCAGAAACAAGATCACAAAGAAGATAAGAAAGAGAAGAAAGACGATAAGAAAGAACATAAGAAAGAACATAAGAAAGAAGATAACATAGACGATAAGAAAGAAGAACAGGAATAAGATAAGAAAAAGGATAAGAAAGAAGCTCAAAAGACCAGAAAGAAGATAAGAAGATTATCAGAAAGAAGATAAGATAGAGGATAAGATAGAGGATAAGAAAGAAGATAGGAACGAAGATCAGAAAGAAGATAAGATAGAGGATAAGAAAGAAGATAGGAACGAAGATCAGAAAGAAGATAAGATAGAGGATAAGAAAGAAGATAGGAACGAGGATAAGAAAGAAGATAGGAACGAAGATCAGAAAGAAGATAAGATAGAGGATAAGAAAGAAGATAAGAAACAAGATAGGAACGAAGATCAGAACGAAGATCAGAAAGAAGATAAGAAAGACGATAAGAATGAAGATAAGAAAGAAGATAAGCAAGAAGATAAGAAAGAAGATAATAAAGACGATAAGAAAGAAGATAAGAACGAAGATCAGAAAGAAGATAAGATAGAGGATAAGAAAGAGGATAAGAAACAAGATAGGAACGAAGATCAGAAAGAAGATAAGAAAGACGATAAGAATGAAGATAAGAAAGAAGAAAAGAAAGAAGATAAGAAAGAAGATAATAAAGACGATAAGAAAGAAGATCAGAAAGAAGATAAGAAAGAACATCAGAAAGAAGATAAGAAAGAAGATAAGAAAGAAGATAAAAAAGACGATAAGAAAGAAGATAGGAACGAAGATCAGAAAGACGACAAGAAAGACGACAAGAGAGAAGATCAGAAAGAAGATAAGAAATAAGATAAGAAATTTAAAGACGATAAGAAATTTAAAGACGATAAGAAAGATCAGAAAGAAGATAAGAAAGACGATAAGAAAGAAGATATGAAATAAGATAAGAAAGACGATAACAAAAATAAGAAAGATGCTCAAAAGAAGACCAGAAAGAAGATAAGAAGATTATCAGAAAGAAGATAAGATAGAGGATAAGAAAGAAGATAGGAACGAAGATCAGAAACAAGATAAGATACAGGATAAGAAAGAAGATAGGAAAGAAGATAGGAACGAAGATCAGAAAGAAGATAAGAAAGACGACAACAAAGACGATCAGAAACAAGATCACAAAGAAGATAAGAAAGAGAAGAAAGACGATACGAAAGAACATAAGAAAGAACATAAGAAAGAAGATAACAAAGACGATAAGAAAGAAGAACAGGAATAAGACAAGAAAAAGGATAAGAAAGAAGCTCAAAAGACCAGAAAGAAGATAAGAAGATTATCAGAAAGAAGATAAGATAGAGGATAAGATAGAGGATAAGAAAGAAGATAGGAACGAAGATCAGAAAGAAGATAAGATAGAGGATAAGAAAGAAGATAGGAACGAAGATCAGAAAGAAGATAAGATAGAGGATAAGAAAGAAGATAGGAAAGAAGATAGGAACGAAGATTAGAAAGAAGATAAGAAAGACGATAAGAAAGACGATAAGAATGAAGATCAGAAACAAGATAAGCAAGAGCATAAGAAAGAAGATAAGATAGAGGATAAGAAAGAGGATAATAAAGAAGATAGGAACGAAGATCAGAAAGAAGATAAGAAAGAGAAGAAAGAACATAAGAAAGCACATCAGAAGGAAGATAAGAAAAAAGATAAGAAAGAAGATCAGAAAGAAGATAAGAAAGACGACAAGAAAGTTAGTTACAGTGGTACGGTGCTATGGAATAGCCTTCCTATCGAGTTGCGGAAGGCAGACACTCTGGGTGAATTTAAATCCGGCTGCAGTAGCTTCTTAACCTCTTAACCTTTTTATCGCACGGCACTCATGGAAAGCAGGTATTTTTAGCTTAGTATTATTAGGAATATTAGAATTGTAATGTTTTAATTTGAAATTTGTGAATGTATGTATTCGAACTGTAATTTTGTTATTTAGGTAGTGCATGCAAAATCCTGATGAGTTTTTTACCGTGGTTAAATAAATTAGTAATAATAATAATAATTAGTAATTAGTAATAATAGTAATAATAATAAAGAAGATCAGAAACAAGATCAGAAACAAGATAAGAGAGAGGATAAGAAACTTAAGAAAGAAGATAAGAAAGAAGATCATAAACAAGATCAGAAAGAAGATAAGAAAGAAAGACGATAAGAAAGAAGATAAGAGAGATGATAAGAAAGAAGATAACAAAGAAGATAACAAAGAAGCTAAGAAAGAATATAAGGAAGAAGATAAGAAAGACGATAAGAAAGAAGAAAAGGAAGAAGACAAGAAAGATAAGAAAGAAGATAAGAAAGAAGATAAGAAGGTCAGAAAGAAGATAAAAAAGAGGATAAGAAAAAGGATAACAAAGAAGCTCAAAAGAAGACCAGAAAAAGATAAGAAGAGCAGAAAGAAGATAAGATAGAGGATAAGAAAGACGATAAGAAAGAAGATCATAAACAAGATCAGAAAGAAGATCATAAACAAGATCAGAAAGAAGATAAGAAAGAAAGACGATAAGAAAGAAGATAAGAAAGAAGATAAGAGAGATGATAACAAAGAAGATAACAAAGAAGCTAAGAAAGAATATAAGGAAGAAGATAAGAAAGACGATAAGAAAGAAGAAAAGGAAGAAGACAAGAAAGATAAGAAAGAAGATAAGAAGATCAGAAAGAAGATAAAAAAGAGGATAAGAAAAAGGATAAGAAAGAAGCTCAAAAGAAGACCAGAAAAAGATAAGAAGAGCAGAAAGAAGATAAGATAGAGGATAAGAAAGACGATAAGAAAGAAGATCATAAACAAGATCAGAAAGACGATAAGAAAGAAGATAAGAAAGACAACAAGAAAGACGATAAGAAAGACGATAAGAAAGATCATAAAGAAGATAAGAAAGAGGATAAGAAAGAAGATAAGAAAGAAGATAAGAAAGAAGATAAGAAAGACGATCACAAAGAAGATAAGAAAGACGACAAGAAAGACGTTAAGAAAGATCAGAAAGAAGATAAGAAAGACGATAAGAAAGAAGATAAGAAAGACGATAAGAAAGAAGATAAGAAAGAAGATAAGAGAGAAGATAAGAAACAAGATAAGAAAGAAGATCAGAAAGAAGATCAGAAAGAAGATAAGAAAGAAGATCAGAAAGACGACAAGAAAGATCAGAAAGAAGATCAGAAAGAAGATAAGAAAGAAGATAAAGAAGATAACAAAGACGATAAGAAAGAAGATAAGAAAGAAGATAAGATACAGGATAAGAAAGAAGATAGGAACGAAGATCAGAAAGAAGATAAGATAGAGGATAAGAAAGAGGATAAGAATGAAGATCAGAAACAAGATAAGAGGATAAGAAAGAAGATAAAATAGAGGATAAGAGGATAAGAAAGAGGATAAGAAAGAAGATAGGAACGAAGATAAGAAAGAAGATAAGAAAGACGATAAGAAACAAGATCAGAAACAAGATCAGAAAGAAGATAAGAAAGAAGATCAGAAAGAAGATAGGATCAGAAAGAAGATAAGATAGAGGATAAGAAAGACGATAAGAAAGAAGATAAGAAAGACGATCAGAAATAACATAAGAAATACGATAAGAAAGAAGATAAGAAAGATGATAAGAAAGAAGATCAGAAAGAAGATAAGAAAGAAGATAAGAAAGAAGATAAGAAATACGATAAGAAAGAAGATAAGAAATACGATAAGAAAGAAGATAAGAAAGAAGAGAAGATAAGAAAGAAGCTAAGAAAGAATATAAGGAAGAAGATAAGAAAGACGATAAGAAAGAAGAAAAGGAAGAAGATAAGAAAGATAAGAAAGAAGATAAGAAAGACGATAAGAAAGAAGATATGAAATAAGATAAGAAAGACGATAACAAAAATAAGAAAGATGCTCAAAAGAAGACCAGAAAGAAGATAAGAAGATTATCAGAAAGAAGATAAGATAGAGGATAAGAAAGAAGATAAGAAAGAAGAACAGGAATAAGATAAGAAAAAGGATAAGAAAGAAGCTCAAAAGACCAGAAAGAAGATAAGAAGATTATCAGAAAGAAGATTATCAGAAAGAAGATTATCAGAAAGAAGATAAGATAGAGGATAAGAAAGAGGATAAGAAAGAAGATAGGAACGAAGATCAGAAAGAAGATAAGATAGAGGATAAGAAAGAAGATAGGAACGAAGATCAGAAAGAAGATAAGATAGAGGATAAGAAAGAGGATAAGAAACAAGATAGGAACGAAGATCAGAAAGACGATAAGAAAGACGATAAGAAAGACGATAAGAATGAACATAAGAAAGAAGAAAAGAAAGAAGATAAGAAAGAAGATAAAAAAGACGATAAGAAAGAAGATAGGAACGAAGATCAGAAAGACGACAAGAAAGACGACAAGAGAGAAGATCAGAAAGAAGATAAGAAAGACGATAAGAAAGAAGATATGAAATAAGATAAGAAAGACGACAACAAAAATAAGAAAGATGCTCAAAAGAAGACCAGAAAGAAGATAAGAAGATTATCAGAAAGAAGATAAGATAGAGGATAAGAAAGAAGATAGGAACGAAGATCAGAAACAAGATAAGATAGAGGATAAGAAAGAAGATAGGAAAGAAGATAGGAACGAAGATCAGAAACAAGATAAGATAGAGGATAAGAAAGAAGATAGGAAAGAAGATAGGAACGAAGATTAGAAAGAAGATAAGAAAGACGATAAGAAAGACGATAAGAATGAAGATCAGAAACAAGATAAGCAAGAGGATAAGAAAGAAGATAAGATAGAGGATAAGATAGAGGATAAGAAAGAGGATAATAAAGAAGATAGGAACGAAGATCAGAAAGAAGATAAGAAAGAGAAGAAAGAACATAAGAAAGAAGATCAGAAGGAAGATAAGAAAAAAGATAAGAAAGAAGATCAGAAAGAAGATCAGAAAGAAGATAAGAAAGACGACAAGAAAGTTAGTTACAGTGGTACGGTGCTATGGAATAGCCTTCCTATCGAGTTGCAGAAGGCAGACACTCTGGGTGAATTTAAATCCGGCTGCAGTAGCTTCTTAACCTCTTAACCTTTTTATCGCACGGCACTCATGGAAAGCAGGTATTTTTAGCTTAGTATTATTAGGAATATTAGAATTGTAATGTTTTAATTTGAAATTTGTGAATGTATGTATTCGAACTGTAATTTTGTTATTTAGGTAGTGCATGCAAAATCCTGATGAGTTTTTTACCGTGGTTAAATAAATTAGTAATAATAATAATAATTAGTAATTAGTAATAATAGTAATAATAATAAAGAAGATCAGAAACAAGATCAGAAACAAGATAAGAGAGAGGATAAGAAACTTAAGAAAGAAGATAAGAAACAAGATCAGAAACAAGATCAGAAAGAAGAAAAGAAAGAAAGACGATAAGAAAGAAGATAAGAGAGATGATAAGAAAGAAGATAACAAAGAAGATAACAAAGAAGCTAAGAAAGAATATAAGGAAGAAGATAAGAAAGACGATAAGAAAGAAGAAAAGGAGGAAGACAAGAAAGATAAGAAAGAAGATAAGAAAGAAGATAAGAAGATCAGAAAGAAGATAAAAAAGAGGATAAGAAAAAGGATAACAAAGAAGCTCAAAAGAAGACCAGAAAAAGAAAAGAAGACCAGAAAAAGATAAGAAGAGCAGAAAGAAGATAAGATAGAGGATAAGAAAGACGATAAGAAAGAAGATCATAAACAAGATCAGAAAGAAGATAAGAAAGAAGATCATAAACAAGATCAGAAAGAAGATAAGAAAGAAAGACGATAAGAAAGAAGATAAGAAAGAAGATAAGGAAGAAGATAAGAAAGACGATAAGAAAGAAGAAAAGGAAGAAGACAAGAAAGATAAGAAAGAAGATAAGAAGATCAGAAAGAAGATAAAAAAGAGGATAAGAAAAAGGATAAGAAAGAAGCTCAAAAGAAGACCAGAAAAAGATAAGAAGAGCAGAAAGAAGATAAGATAGAGGATAAGAAAGACGATAAGAAAGAAGATCATAAACAAGATCAGAAAGAAGATCAGAAAGACGATAAGAAAGAAGATAAGAAAGACAACAAGAAAGACGATAAGAAAGACGATAAGAAAGACGATAAGAAAGATCATAAAGAAGATAAGAAAGAGGATAAGAAAGAAGATAAGAAAGAAGATAAGAAAGACGATCACAAAGAAGATAAGAAAGACGACAAGAAAGACGTTAAGAAAGATCAGAAAGAAGATAAGAAAGACGATAAGAAAGAAGATAAGAAAGACGATAAGAAAGAAGATAAGAAAGAAGATAAGAGAGAAGATAAGAAACAAGATAAGAAAGAAGATCAGAAAGAAGATCAGAAAGAAGATAAGAAAGAAGATCAGAAAGACGACAAGAAAGATCAGAAAGAAGATCAGAAAGAAGATAAGAAAGAAGATAAAGAAGATAACAAAGACGATAAGAAAGAAGATAAGAAAGAAGATAAGATACAGGATAAGAAAGAAGATAGGAACGAAGATCAGAAAGAAGATAAGATAGAGGATAAGAAAGAGGATAAGAATGAAGATCAGAAACAAGATAAGAGGATAAGAAAGAAGATAAAATAGAGGATAAGAGGATAAGAAAGAGGATAAGAAAGAAGATAGGAACGAAGATAAGAAAGAAGATAAGAAAGACGATAAGAAACAAGATCAGAAACAAGATCAGAAAGAAGATAAGAAAGAAGATAAGAAAGAAGATCAGAAAGAAGATAGGATCAGAAAGAAGATAAGAAAGAAGATAAGAAAGACGATCAGAAATAACATAAGAAAGACGATCAGAAATAACATAAGAAAGACGATAAGAAATACGATAAGAAAGAAGATAAGAAAGATGATAAGAAGATCAGAAAGAAGATAAAAAAGAGGATAAGAAAAAGGATAAGAAAGAAGCTCAAAAGAAGACCAGAAAAAGATAAGAAGAGCAGAAAGAAGATAAGATAGAGGATAAGAAAGACGATAAGAAAGAAGATCATAAACAAGATCAGAAAGAAGATAAGAAAGAAGATAAGAAAGACAACAAGAAAGACGATAAGAAAGACAACAAGAAAGACGATAAGAAAGACGATAAGAAAGACGATAAGAAAGATCATAAAGAAGATAAGAAAGAGGATAAGAAAGAAGATAGGAAAGAAGATAGGAACGAAGATTAGAAAGAAGATAAGAAAGACGATAAGAAAGACGATAAGAAAGACGATAAGAATGAAGATCAGAAACAAGATAAGCAAGAGGATAAGAAAGAAGATAAGATAGAGGATAAGATAGAGGATAAGATAGAGGATAAGATAGAGGATAAGAAAGAGGATAATAAAGAAGATAGGAACGAAGATCAGAAAGAAGATAAGAAAGAGAAGAAAGAACATAAGAAAGAAGATCAGAAGGAAGATCAGAAGGAAGATAAGAAAAAAGATAAGAAAGAAGATCAGAAAGAAGATAAGAAAGACGACAAGAAAGTTAGTTACAGTGGTACGGTGCTATGGAATAGCCTTCCTATCGAGTTGCGGAAGGCAGACACTCTGGGTGAATTTAAATCCGGCTGCAGTAGCTTCTTAACCTCTTAACCTTTTTATCGCACGGCACTCATGGAAAGCAGGTATTTTTAGCTTAGTATTATTAGGAATATTAGAATTGTAATGTTTTAATTTGAAATTTGTGAATGTATGTATTCGAACTGTAATTTTGTTATTTAGGTAGTGCATGCAAAATCCTGATAAGTTTTTTACCGTGGTTAAATAAATTAGTAATAATAATAATAATTAGTAATTAGTAATAATAGTAATAATAATAAAGAAGATCAGAAACAAGATCAGAAACAAGATAAGAGAGAGGATAAGAAACTTAAGAAAGAAGATCATAAACAAGATCAGAAAGAAGATAAGAAAGAAAGACGATAAGAAAGAAGATAAGAAAGAAGATAAGAGAGATGATAAGAAAGAAGATAACAAAGAAGATAACAAAGAAGATAACAAAGAAGCTAAGAAAGAAGATAAGGAAGAAGATAAGAAAGACGATAAGAAAGAAGAAAAGGAAGAAGACAAAAAGATAAGAAAGAAGATAAGAAGATCAGAAAGAAGATAAAAAAGAGGATAAGAAAAAGGATAAGAAAGAAGCTCAAAAGAAGACCAGAAAAAGATAAGAAGAGCAGAAAGAAGAGCAGAAAGAAGATAAGATAGAGGATAAGAAAGAAGATCATAAACAAGATCAGAAAGAAGATAAGAAAGAAGATCATAAACAAGATCAGAAAGAAGATAAGAAATAAAGACGATAAGAAAGAAGATAAGAAAGAAGATAAGAGAGATGATAACAAAGAAGATAACAAAGAAGATAACAAAGAAGCTAAGAAAGAAAATAAGGAAGAAGATAAGAAAGACGATAAGAAAGAAGAAAAGGAAGAAGACAAGAAAGATAAGAAAGAAGATAAGAAGATCAGAAAGAAGATAAAAAAGAGGATAAGAAAAAGGATAAGAAAGAAGCTCAAAAGAAGACCAGAAAAAGATAAGAAGAGCAGAAAGAAGATAAGATAGAGGATAAGAAAGACGATAAGAAAGAAGATCATAAACAAGATCAGAAAGAAGATCAGAAAGACGATAAGAAAGAAGATAAGAAAGACAACAAGAAAGACAACAAGAAAGACGATAAGAAAGACGATAAGAAAGATCATAAAGAAGATAAGAAAGAGGATAAGAAAGACGATCACAAAGAAGATAAGAAAGACGACAAGAAAGACGTTAAGAAAGAAGATCAGAAAGAAGATAAGAAAGAAGATAAGAAAGACGATAAGAAAGAAGATAAGAAAGACGATAAGAAAGAAGATAAGAAAGACGATAAGAAAGAAGATAAGAAAGAAGATAAGAGAGAAGAAAGAGAGAAGATAAGAGAGAAGATAAGAAACAAGATAAGAAAGAAGATCAGAAAGAAGATAAGAAAGAAGATAAGAAAGAAGATAAGAAAGACGACAAGAAAGATCAGAAAGAAGATAAGAAAGAAGATAAAGAAGATAAGAAAGACGATAAGAAAGAAGATAAGAAAGAAGATAAGATACAGGATAAGAAAGAAGATAGGAACGAAGATCAGAAAGAAGATAAGATAGAGGATAAGATAGAGGATAAGAAAGAGGATAAGAATGAAGATCAGAAACAAGATAAGAGGATAAGAAAGAAGATAAAATAGAGGATAAGAAAGAGGATAAGAAAGAAGATAGGAACGAAGATCAGAAAGAAGATAAGAAAGACGATAAGAAACAAGATCAGAAACAAGATCAGAAAGAAGATAAGAAAGAAGATCAGAAAGAAGATAGGATCAGAAAGAAGATAAGATAGAGGATAAGAAAGACGATAAGAAAGAAGATAAGAAAGACGATCAGAAATAACATAAGAAAGACGATAAGAAAGAAGATAAGAAATACGATAAGAAAGAAGATAAGAAAGATGATAAGAAAGAATATCAGAAAGAAGATAAGAAAGAAGATAAGAAATACGATAAGAAATACGATAAGAAAGAAGATAAGAAAGAAGAGAAGATAAGAAAGAAGCTAAGAAAGAATATAAGGAAGAAGATAAGAAAGACGATAAGAAAGAAGAAAAGGAAGAAGATAAGAAAGATAAGAAAGACGATAAGAAAGAAGATATGAAATAAGATAAGAAAGACGATAACAAAAATAAGAAAGATGCTCAAAAGAAGACCAGAAAGAAGATAAGAAGATTATCAGAAAGAAGATAAGATAGAGGATAAGAAAGAAGATAAGAAAGAAGAACAGGAATAAGATAAGAAAAAGGATAAGAAAGAAGCTCAAAAGACCAGAAAGAAGATAAGAAGATTATCAGAAAGAAGATAAGATAGAGGATAAGAAAGAGGATAAGAAAGAAGATAGGAACGAAGATCAGAAAGAAGATAAGATAGAGGATAAGAAAGAAGATAGGAACGAAGATCAGAAAGAAGATAAGATAGAGGATAAGAAAGAGGATAAGAAACAAGATAGGAACGAAGATCAGAAAGACGATAAGAAAGGCGATAAGAAAGACGATAAGAATGAAGATAAGAAAGAAGAAAAGAAAGAAGATAAGAAAGAAGATAAAAAAGACGATAACAAGATAGGAACGAAGATCAGAAAGACGACAAGAGAGAAGATCAGAAAGAAGATAAGAAATAAGATAAGAAATTTAAAGACGATAAGAAATTTAAAGACGATAAGAAAGAAGATAAGAAAGAAGATAAGAAAGACGATAAGAAAGAAGATATGAAATAAGATAAGAAAGACGATAACAAAAATAAGAAAGATGCTCAAAAGAAGACCAGAAAGAAGATAAGAAGATTATCAGAAAGAAGATAAGATAGAGGATAAGAAAGAAGATAAGAAAGAAGAACAGGAATAAGATAAGAAAAAGGATAAGAAAGAAGCTCAAAAGACCAGAAAGAAGATAAGAAGATTATCAGAAAGAAGATAAGATAGAGGATAAGAAAGAGGATAAGAAAGAAGATAGGAACGAAGATCAGAAAGAAGATAAGATAGAGGATAAGAAAGAAGATAGGAACGAAGATCAGAAAGAAGATAAGATAGAGGATAAGAAAGAGGATAAGAAACAAGATAGGAACGAAGATCAGAAAGACGATAAGAAAGACGATAAGAAAGACGATAAGAATGAAGATAAGAAAGAAGAAAAGAGAGAAGATAAGAAAGAAGATAAAAAGACGATAAGAAGATAGGAACGAAGATCAGAAAGACGACAAGAGAGAAGATCAGAAAGAAGATAAGAAATAAGATAAGAAATTTAAAGACGATAAGAAATTTAAAGACGATAAGAAAGAAGATCAGAAAGAAGATAAGAAAGACGATAAGAAAGAAGATATGAAATAAGATAAGAAAGACGACAACAAAAATAAGAAAGATGCTCAAAAGAAGACCAGAAAGAAGATAAGAAGATTATCAGAAAGAAGATAAGATAGAGGATAAGAAAGAAGATAGGAACGAAGATCAGAAACAAGATAAGATAGAGGATAAGAAAGAAGATAGGAAAGAAGATAGGAACGAAGATCAGAAAGAAGATAAGAACGACGACAACAAAGACGATCAGAAACAAGATCACAAAGAAGATAAGAAAGAGAAGAAAGACGATAAGAAAGAACATAAGAAAGAACATAAGAAAGAAGATAACATAGACGATAAGAAAGAAGAACAGGAATAAGATAAGAAAAAGGATAAGAAAGAAGCTCAAAAGACCAGAAAGAAGATAAGAAGATTATCAGAAAGAAGATAAGATAGAGGATAAGATAGAGGATAAGAAAGAAGAAAGGAACGAAGATCAGAAAGAAGATAAGATAGAGGATAAGAAAGAAGATAGGAACGAAGATCAGAAAGAAGATAAGATAGAGGATAAGATAGAGGATAAGAAAGAAGATAGGAACGAGGATAAGAAAGAAGATAGGAACGAAGATCAGAAAGAAGATAAGATAGAGGATAAGAAAGAAGATAAGAAACAAGATAGGAACGAAGATCAGAAAGAAGATAAGAAAGACGATAAGAAAGACGATAAGAATGAAGATAAGAAAGAAGATAAGCAAGAAGATAAGAAAGAAGATAATAAAGACGATAAGAAAGAAGATAAGAACGAAGATCAGAAAGAAGATAAGATAGAGGATAAGAAAGAGGATAAGAAACAAGATAGGAACGAAGATCAGAAAGAAGATAAGAAAGACGATAAGAATGAAGATAAGAAAGAAGAAAAGAAAGAAGATAAGAAAGAAGATAATAAAGACGATAAGAAAGAAGATAAGAAAGAAGATCAGAAAGAAGATAAGAAAGAACATCAGAAAGAAGATAAGAAAGAAGATAAGAAAGAAGATAAAAAAGACGATAAGAAAGAAGATAGGAACGAAGATCAGAAAGACGACAAGAAAGACGACAAGAGAGAAGATCAGAAAGAAGATAAGAAATAAGATAAGAAATTTAAAGACGATAAGAAATTTAAAGACGATAAGAAAGATCAGAAAGAAGATAAGAAAGACGATAAGAAAGAAGATATGAAATAAGATAAGAAAGACGATAACAAAAATAAGAAAGATGCTCAAAAGAAGACCAGAAAGAAGATAAGAAGATTATCAGAAAGAAGATAAGATAGAGGATAAGAAAGAAGATAGGAACGAAGATCAGAAACAAGATAAGATACAGGATAAGAAAGAAGATAGGAAAGAAGATAGGAACGAAGATCAGAAAGAAGATAAGAAAGACGACAACAAAGACGATCAGAAACAAGATCACAAAGAAGATAAGAAAGAGAAGAAAGACGATACGAAAGAACATAAGAAAGAACATAAGAAAGAAGATAACAAAGACGATAAGAAAGAAGAACAGGAATAAGACAAGAAAAAGGATAAGAAAGAAGCTCAAAAGACCAGAAAGAAGATAAGAAGATTATCAGAAAGAAGATAAGATAGAGGATAAGATAGAGGATAAGAAAGAAGATAGGAACGAAGATCAGAAAGAAGATAAGATAGAGGATAAGAAAGAAGATAGGAACGAAGATCAGAAAGAAGATAAGATAGAGGATAAGAAAGAAGATAGGAAAGAAGATAGGAACGAAGATTAGAAAGAAGATAAGAAAGACGATAAGAAAGACGATAAGAATGAAGATCAGAAACAAGATAAGCAAGAGCATAAGAAAGAAGATAAGATAGAGGATAAGAAAGAGGATAATAAAGAAGATAGGAACGAAGATCAGAAAGAACATAAGAAAGAGAAGAAAGAACATAAGAAAGCACATCAGAAGGAAGATAAGAAAAAAGATAAGAAAGAAGATAAGAAAGAAGATCAGAAAGAAGATCAGAAAGAAGATAAGAAAGACGACAAGAAAGTTAGTTACAGTGGTACGGTGCTATGGAATAGCCTTCCTATCGAGTTGCGGAAGGCAGACACTCTGGGTGAATTTAAATCCGGCTGCAGTAGCTTCTTAACCTCTTAACCTTTTTATCGCACGGCACTCATGGAAAGCAGGTATTTTTAGCTTAGTATTATTAGGAATATTAGAATTGTAATGTTTTAATTTGAAATTTGTGAATGTATGTATTCGAACTGTAATTTTGTTATTTAGGTAGTGCATGCAAAATCCTGATGAGTTTTTTACCGTGGTTAAATAAATTAGTAATAATAATAATAATAATTAGTAATTAGTAATAATAGTAATAATAATAAAGAAGATCAGAAACAAGATCAGAAACAAGATAAGAGAGAGGATAAGAAACTTAAGAAAGAAGATAAGAAAGAAGATCATAAACAAGATCAGAAAGAAGATAAGAAAGAAAGACGATAAGAAAGAAGATAAGAGAGATGATAAGAAAGAAGATAACAAAGAAGATAACAAAGAAGATAACAAAGAAGCTAAGAAAGAATATAAGGAAGAAGATAAGAAAGACGATAAGAAAGAAGAAAAGGAAGAAGACAAGAAAGATAAGAAAGAAGATAAGAAAGAAGATAATGAAGATCAGAAAGAAGATAAAAAAGAGGATAAGAAAAAGGATAACAAAGAAGCTCAAAAGAAGACCAGAAAAAGATAAGAAGAGCAGAAAGAAGATAAGATAGAGGATAAGAAAGACGATAAGAAAGAAGATCATAAACAAGATCAGAAAGAAGATAAGAAAGAAGATCATAAACAAGATCAGAAAGAAGATAAGAAAGAAAGACGATAAGAAAGAAGATAAGAAAGAAGATAAGAGAGATGATAACAAAGAAGATAACAAAGAAGCTAAGAAAGAATATAAGGAAGATAAGAAAGACGATAAGAAAGAAGAAAAGGAAGAAGACAAGAAAGATAAGAAAGAAGATAAGAAGATCAGAAAGAAGATAAAAAAGAGGATAAGAAAAAGGATAAGAAAGAAGCTCAAAAGAAGACCAGAAAAAGATAAGAAGAGCAGAAAGAAGATAAGATAGAGGATAAGAAAGACGATAAGAAAGAAGATCATAAACAAGATCAGAAAGAAGATCAGAAAGACGATAAGAAAGAAGATAAGAAAGACAACAAGAAAGACGATAAGAAAGACGATAAGAAAGATAAGAAAGAAGATAAGAAAGAGGATAAGAAAGAAGATAAGAAAGAAGATAAGAAAGACGATCACAAAGAAGATAAGAAAGACGACAAGAAAGACGTTAAGAAAGATCAGAAAGAAGATAAGAAAGACGATAAGAAAGAAGATAAGAAAGACGATAAGAAAGAAGATAAGAAAGAAGATAAGAGAGAAGATAAGAAACAAGATAAGAAAGAAGATCAGAAAGAAGATAAGAAAGAAGATCAGAAAGACGACAAGAAAGATCAGAAAGAAGATCAGAAAGAAGATAAGAAAGAAGATAAAGAAGATAACAAAGACGATAAGAAAGAAGATAAGAAAGAAGATAAGATACAGGATAAGAAAGAAGATAGGAACGAAGATCAGAAAGAAGATAAGATAGAGGATAAGAAAGAGGATAAGAATGAAGATCAGAAACAAGATAAGAGGATAAGAAAGAAGATAAAATAGAGGATAAGAGGATAAGAAAGAGGATAAGAAAGAAGATAGGAACGAAGATAAGAAAGAAGATAAGAAAGACGATAAGAAACAAGATCAGAAACAAGATCAGAAAGAAGATAAGAAAGAAGATAAGAAAGAAGATCAGAAAGAAGATAGGATCAGAAAGAAGATAAGATAGAGGATAAGAAAGACGATAAGAAAGAAGATAAGAAAGACGATCAGAAATAACATAAGAAAGACGATAAGAAATACGATAAGAAAGAAGATAAGAAAGATGATAAGAAAGAAGATCAGAAAGAAGATAAGAAAGAAGATAAGAAAGAAGATAAGAAAGAAGATAAGAAATACGATAAGAAAGAAGATAAGAAATACGATAAGAAAGAAGATAAGAAAGAAGAGAAGATAAGAAAGAAGCTAAGAAAGAATATAAGGAAGAAGATAAGAAAGACGATAAGAAAGAAGAAAAGGAAGAAGATAAGAAAGATAAGAAAGAAGATAAGAAAGACGATAAGAAAGAAGATATGAAATAAGATAAGAAAGACGATAACAAAAATAAGAAAGATGCTCAAAAGAAGACCAGAAAGAAGATAAGAAGATTATCAGAAAGAAGATAAGATAGAGGATAAGAAAGAAGATAAGAAAGAAGAACAGGAATAAGATAAGAAAAAGGATAAGAAAGAAGCTCAAAAGACCAGAAAGAAGATAAGAAGATTATCAGAAAGAAGATTATCAGAAAGAAGATAAGATAGAGGATAAGAAAGAGGATAAGAAAGAAGATAGGAACGAAGATCAGAAAGAAGATAAGATAGAGGATAAGAAAGAAGATAGGAACGAAGATCAGAAAGAAGATAAGATAGAGGATAAGAAAGAGGATAAGAAACAAGATAGGAACGAAGATCAGAAAGACGATAAGAAAGACGATAAGAAAGACGATAAGAATGAAGATAAGAAAGAAGAAAAGAAAGAAGATAAGAAAGAAGATAAAAAAGACGATAAGAAAGAAGATAGGAACGAAGATCAGAAAGACGACAAGAAAGACGACAAGAGAGAAGATCAGAAAGAAGATAAGAAAGACGATAAGAAAGAAGATATGAAATAAGATAAGAAAGACGACAACAAAAATAAGAAAGATGCTCAAAAGAAGACCAGAAAGAAGATAAGAAGATTATCAGAAAGAAGATAAGATAGAGGATAAGAAAGAAGATAGGAACGAAGATCAGAAACAAGATAAGATAGAGGATAAGAAAGAAGATAGGAAAGAAGATAGGAACGAAGATCAGAAAGAAGATAAGAAAGACGACAACAAAGACGATCAGAAACAAGATCACAAAGAAGATAAGAAAGAGAAGAAAGACGATAAGAAAGAACATAAGAAAGAACATAAGAAAGAAGATAACAAAGACGATAAGAAAGAAGAACAGGAATAAGATAAGAAAAAGGATAAGAAAGAAGCTCAAAAGACCAGAAAGAAGATAAGAAGATTATCAGAAAGAAGATAAGATAGAGGATAAGATAGAGGATAAGAAAGAAGATAGGAACGAAGATCAGAAAGAAGATAAGATAGAGGATAAGAAAGAAGATAGGAACGAAGATCAGAAAGAAGATAAGATAGAGGATAAGAAAGAAGGTAGGAAAGAAGATAGGAACGAAGATTAGAAAGAAGATAAGAAAGACGATAAGAAAGACGATAAGAATGAAGATCAGAAACAAGATCAGAAACAAGATAAGCAAGAGGATAAGATAGAAGATAAGATAGAGGATAAGATAGAGGATAAGAAAGAGGATAATAAAGAAGATAGGAACGAAGATCAGAAAGAAGATAAGAAAGAGAAGAAAGAACATAAGAAAGAAGATCAGAAGGAAGATAAGAAAAAAGATAAGAAAGAAGATCAGAAAGAAGATCAGAAAGAAGATAAGAAAGACGACAAGAAAGTTAGTTACAGTGGTACGGTGCTATGGAATAGCCTTCCTATCGAGTTGCAGAAGGCAGACACTCTGGGTGAATTTAAATCCGGCTGCAGTAGCTTCTTAACCTCTTAACCTTTTTATCGCACGGCACTCATGGAAAGCAGGTATTTTTAGCTTAGTATTATTAGGAATATTAGAATTGTAATGTTTTAATTTGAAATTTGTGAATGTATGTATTCGAACTGTAATTTTGTTATTTAGGTAGTGCATGCAAAATCCTGATGAGTTTTTTACCGTGGTTAAATAAATTAGTAATAATAATAATAATTAGTAATTAGTAATAATAGTAATAATAATAAAGAAGATCAGAAACAAGATCAGAAACAAGATAAGAGAGAGGATAAGAAACTTAAGAAAGAAGATAAGAAAGAAGATCATAAACAAGATCAGAAAGAAGATAAGAAAGAAAGACGATAAGAAAGAAGATAAGAGAGATGATAAGAAAGAAGATAACAAAGAAGATAACAAAGAAGATAACAAAGAAGATAACAAAGAAGCTAAGAAAGAATATAAGGAAGAAGATAAGAAAGACGATAAGAAAGAAGAAAAGGAAGAAGACAAGAAAGATAAGAAAGAAGATAAGAAAGAAGATAAGAAGATCAGAAAGAAGATAAAAAAGAGGATAAGAAAAAGGATAACAAAGAAGCTCAAAAGAAGACCAGAAAAAGATAAGAAGAGCAGAAAGAAGATAAGATAGAGGATAAGAAAGACGATAAGAAAGAAGATCATAAACAAGATCAGAAAGAAGATAAGAAAGAAGATCATAAACAAGATCAGAAAGAAGATAAGAAAGAAAGACGATAAGAAAGAAGATAAGAAAGAAGATAAGAGAGATGATAACAAAGAAGATAACAAAGAAGCTAAGAAAGAATATAAGGAAGAAGATAAGAAAGACGATAAGAAAGAAGAAAAGGAAGAAGACAAGAAAGATAAGAAAGAAGATAAGAAGATCAGAAAGAAGATAAAAAAGAGGATAAGAAAAAGGATAAGAAAGAAGCTCAAAAGAAGACCAGAAAAAGATAAGAAGAGCAGAAAGAAGATAAGATAGAGGATAAGAAAGACGATAAGAAAGAAGATCATAAACAAGATCAGAAAGAAGATCAGAAAGACGATAAGAAAGAAGATAAGAAAGACAACAAGAAAGACGATAAGAAAGACGATAAGAAAGACGATAAGAAAGATCATAAAGAAGATAAGAAAGAGGATAAGAAAGAAGATAAGAAAGAAGATAAGAAAGACGATCACAAAGAAGATAAGAAAGACGACAAGAAAGACGTTAAGAAAGATCAGAAACAAGATAAGAAAGACGATAAGAAAGAAGATAAGAAAGACGATAAGAAAGAAGATAAGAAAGAAGATAAGAGAGAAGATAAGAAACAAGATAAGAAAGAAGATCAGAAAGAAGATCAGAAAGAAGATAAGAAAGAAGATAAGAAAGACGACAAGAAAGATCAGAAAGAAGATCAGAAAGAAGATAAGAAAGAAGATAAAGAAGATAACAAAGACGATAAGAAAGAAGATAAGAAAGAAGATAAGATACAGGATAAGAAAGAAGATAGGAACGAAGATCAGAAAGAAGATAAGATAGAGGATAAGAAAGAGGATAAGAATGAAGATCAGAAACAAGATAAGAGGATAAGAAAGAAGATAAAATAGAGGATAAGAGGATAAGAAAGAGGATAAGAAAGAAGATAGGAACGAAGATAAGAAAGAAGATAAGAAAGACGATAAGAAACAAGATCAGAAACAAGATCAGAAAGAAGATAAGAAAGAAGATAAGAAAGAAGATCAGAAAGAAGATAGGATCAGAAAGAAGATAAGAAAGAAGATAAGAAAGACGATCAGAAATAACATAAGAAAGACGATCAGAAATAACATAAGAAAGACGATAAGAAATACGATAAGAAAGATGATAAGAAAGAAGATCAGAAAGAAGATAAGAAAGAAGATAAGAAATACGATAAGAAAGAAGATAAGAAATACGATAAGAAAGAAGATAAGAAAGAAGAGAAGATAAGAAAGAAGCTAAGAAAGAATATAAGGAAGAAGATAAGAAAGACGATAAGAAAGAAGAAAAGGAAGAAGATAAGAAAGATAAGAAAGAAGATAAGAAAGACGATAAGAAAGAAGATATGAAATAAGATAAGAAAGACGATAACAAAAATAAGAAAGATGCTCAAAAGAAGACCAGAAAGAAGATAAGAAGATTATCAGAAAGAAGATAAGATAGAGGATAAGAAAGAAGATAAGAAAGAAGAACAGGAATAAGATAAGAAAAAGGATAAGAAAGAAGCTCAAAAGACCAGAAAGAAGATAAGAAGATTATCAGAAAGAAGATTATCAGAAAGAAGATAAGATAGAGATAAGAAAGAGGATAAGAAAGAAGATAGGAACGAAGATCAGAAAGAAGATAAGATAGAGGATAAGAAAGAAGATAGGAACGAAGATCAGAAAGAAGATAAGATAGAGGGATAAGAAAGAGGATAAGAAACAAGATAGGAACGAAGATCAGAAAGACGATAAGAAAGACGATAAGAAAGACGATAAGAATGAAGATAAGAAAGAAGAAAAGAAAGAAGATAAGAAAGAAGATAAAAAAGACGATAAGAAAGAAGATAGGAACGAAGATCAGAAAGACGACAAGAAAGACGACAAGAGAGAAGATCAGAAAGAAGATAAGAAAGACGATAAGAAAGAAGATATGAAATAAGATAAGAAAGACGACAACAAAAATAAGAAAGATGCTCAAAAGAAGACCAGAAAGAAGATAAGAAGATTATCAGAAAGAAGATAAGATAGAGGATAAGAAAGAAGATAGGAACGAAGATCAGAAACAAGATAAGAATAGAGGATAAGAAAGAAGATAGGAAAGAAGATAGGAACGAAGATCAGAAAGAAGATAAGAAAGACGACAACAAAGACGATCAGAAACAAGATCACAAAGAAGATAAGAAAGAGAAGAAAGACGATAAGAAAGAACATAAGAAAGAACATAAGAAAGAAGATAACAAAGACGATAAGAAAGAAGAACAGGAATAAGATAAGAAAAAGGATAAGAAAGAAGCTCAAAAGACCAGAAAGAAGATAAGAAGATTATCAGAAAGAAGATAAGATAGAGGATAAGATAGAGGATAAGAAAGAAGATAGGAACGAAGATCAGAAAGAAGATAAGATAGAGGATAAGAAAGAAGATAGGAACGAAGATCAGAAAGAAGATAAGATAGAGGATAAGAAAGAAGATAGGAAAGAAGATAGGAACGAAGATTAGAAAGAAGATAAGAAAGACGATAAGAAAGACGATAAGAATGAAGATCAGAAACAAGATAAGCAAGAGGATAAGAAAGAAGATAAGATAGAGGATAAGATAGAGGATAAGAAAGAGGATAATAAAGAAGATAGGAACGAAGATCAGAAAGAACATAAGAAAGAGAAGAAAGAACATAAGAAAGAAGATCAGAAGGAAGATAAGAAAAAAGATAAGAAAGAAGATCAGAAAGAAGATCAGAAAGAAGATAAGAAAGACGACAAGAAAGTTAGTTACAGTGGTACGGTGCTATGGAATAGCCTTCCTATCGAGTTGCAGAAGGCAGACACTCTGGGTGAATTTAAATCCGGCTGCAGTAGCTTCTTAACCTTTTTATCGCACGGCACTCATGGAAAGCAGGTATTTTTAGCTTAGTATTATTAGGAATATTAGAATTGTAATGTTTTAATTTGAAATTTGTGAATGTATGTATTCGAACTGTAATTTTGTTATTTAGGTAGTGCATGCAAAATCCTGATGAGTTTTTTACCGTGGTTAAATAAATTAGTAATAATAATAATAATTAGTAATTAGTAATAATAGTAATAATAATAAAGAAGATCAGAAACAAGATCAGAAACAAGATAAGAGAGAGGATAAGAAACTTAAGAAAGAAGATAAGAAAGAAGATCATAAACAAGATCAGAAAGAAGATAAGAAAGAAAGACGATAAGAAAGAAGATAAGAAAGAAGATAAGAGAGATGATAAGAAAGAAGATAACAAAGAAGATAACAAAGAAGATAACAAAGAAGCTAAGAAAGAATATAAGGAAGAAGATAAGAAAGACGATAAGAAAGAAGAAAAGGAAGAAGACAAGAAAGATAAGAAAGAAGATAAGAAGATCAGAAAGAAGATAAAAAAGAGGATAAGAAAAAGGATAAGAAAGAAGCTCAAAAGAAGACCAGAAAAAGATAAGAAGAGCAGAAAGAAGATAAGATAGAGGATAAGAAAGACGATAAGAAAGAAGATCATAAACAAGATCAGAAAGAAGATAAGAAAGAAGATCATAAACAAGATCAGAAAGAAGATAAGAAAGAAAGACGATAAGAAAGAAGATAAGAAAGAAGATAAGAGAGATGATAACAAAGAAGATAACAAAGAAGATAACAAAGAAGATAACAAAGAAGCTAAGAAAGAATATAAGGAAGAAGATAAGAAAGACGATAAGAAAGAAGAAAAGCAAGAAGACAAGAAAGATAAGAAAGAAGATAAGAAGATCAGAAAGAAGATAAAAAAGAGGATAAGAAAAAGGATAAGAAAGAAGCTCAAAAGAAGACCAGAAAAAGATAAGAAGAGCAGAAAGAAGATAAGATAGAGGATAAGAAAGACGATAAGAAAGAAGATCATAAACAAGATCAGAAAGAAGATCAGAAAGACGATAAGAAAGAAGATAAGAAAGAAGATAAGAAAGACGATAAGAAAGAAGATAAGAAAGAAGATAAGAAGATAAGAGAGAAGATAAGAGAGAAGATAAGAAACAAGATAAAAAAGACGATAAGAAAGAAGATAGGAACGAAGATCAGAAAGACGACAAGAAAGACGACAAGAGAGAAGATCAGAAAGAAGATAAGAAAGACGATAAGAAAGAAGATATGAAATAAGATAAGAAAGACGACAACAAAAATAAGAAAGATGCTCAAAAGAAGACCAGAAAGAAGATAAGAAGATTATCAGAAAGAAGATAAGATAGAGGATAAGAAAGAAGATAGGAACGAAGATCAGAAACAAGATAAGATAGAGGATAAGAAAGAAGATAGGAAAGAAGATAGGAACGAAGATCAGAAAGAAGATAAGAAAGACGACAACAAAGACGATCAGAAACAAGATCACAAAGAAGATAAGAAAGAGAAGAAAGACGATAAGAAAGAACATAAGAAAGAACATAAG